>JBBPBP010009777.1:38271651-38293036 GCA_037974735.1 Cicer chorassanicum | reverse complement strand
TATTTACCATGAGCATTATTTCGAAATTTTTTTAATATGTGTAGGAAAAAAATGTTACAATTTTAAAAATTCCTACATAACTTATATACTTTAATAAAAATAGAGCTTACAATTATCAATTATATAATTTATCTTTTAAATCATGGTTAATATTTTATGTCTATAGAGCATAAAAAATCAGCTAATGGTACAAATTTGATATTGTAAATAAAGTTCAAATTTAACTTGAAACGGTTGTAAAATTGTTAATTTTTTTTATGATTAAACTTTTACAAGATATTGTTCTTTTATCTTTTTTTTAGCAGTAAAATACTCATTTAATTACAAACTCTACAATATCTTTTATCGTATTTTTTTTTATAACTTTAAAAATTTACAAAATTAATATTATATATATATATATATATCACTTTATAAAAAAAATTAAAATTAAACCCGTGCAAAGCGCGGGTCATATTCTAGTACTCTTTAGTTCTTCAATGTTAAATACCTGAAAATATCACCCCAACACCTTAGTGAGTTGTAAAATTAGTAATAAAAAATAAAAGAATAATTTTAAGATGTTCATAGCCATACTTGGTGTGCAAAGTATGGAAAAGTCATCTCATTAGTAATTCTTAAAACTTAACCGTAACTTAATAGGACGATAGAAACTCATTTTAGTTACTAGGATGAATCATATACTTAACCATATAAATATAAATTTATATAATAACAATCTAAATCTTTTAAAACATGTTTACTAGATCACTTAAGCGTGACCTGAGTGATACTAGTCCATAAGTAAGGTAGATCAGACATCATTAACTGCAAGAAGCGTCTCACTTGCTCTTACATTACCAAATTATTTCTTTACCAAAGGAATTCAATCATCTAATCGTAAAAAATTTATTTTCTTTTTTACTGAATAAACCCATTAAAATACATATATGATTAATCAAAGTACTTTTATTTATCAACTTATATAAGAAAGAAATGTATTTAAACATAGCTATATAATCATACACACATATGTACATAATCATAGATATCAAAGAAGAAGGAGTCAATTTCCTCAATGAGGTTAAGGAGAACCCATGGATAGATAAAACCAAATACTGCAGCTTTTAAAACGCAACAGTCACAATGATAAACTTATTTTTATAGGATTTTAAGAGAGTATTTACCCTCTATTTTATCTTATTTTATAGTTTTGATTTCAACTTCTTCTTATTTATCCATTTATTTATTATATTTGCAGAATTGATCTTGAGATAATAAAATAATTCAAATTAGACAAATCAACTATGTTTTTAGGGCAAAAATATAAAGTTTAATATTCCAGCTTATGAATTCAAGAAGAAGGTTTGTTACACACTTTAAGGAGATGAATTTTAGGATAACAAAATGTCCCAAAGAAAGGGGAAAGGTTATTGCGAAAGAATGGGGAAGGTTGTTGCATAAAATGAAGATCTTCTTGCTATAAAAAATGAGGATAAAGAAACAGGGAGAAGAGCCACACATTAGAAATAGAATCGGAGAAGTAGAAGAAATTAGATAGAGAAAATAACAACAAACATTTTGGAAGCAAAAGAGTACTTCGATTCTAATCTTTCAATCATTCAACCTCTTGGTTCTTTATGCTTTCTCTTAATTATATTTTTTGTATGATCAATCAAAGAATTAATTTAGGGAAAATAATATTACATTAAATGACGAAACTTTGTTAATAGTTTTAAAGAGGGATTGATAATTGAGAAAATGAATAAGAATTTATATAAAACTAGGACTTGAGGTATTGATATTACAAGTGAAACCATGACCATAGGTTTACTTTTCATTAATTCAAAATTGTGTTGTTATATACTCTCGTTATAACTTTTATGTTATCGTTACGTTTTAACTATCGCTAACCAACAATAATTTTCATTAGTCTAAATAATAAAAAAATCTTGATTAATTTGGTAGTTGTTAAATTAATCTTTGTGGATACGATAATCTTATATACTACATCTTGACAAATCCGTACACTTGCAGAATTTTGCGCAAAACACAACACTAAAGATTGTATCCAATGTGAAAGCCTTATTCAACTTGGCAAATTAACATATCCAATCATCATGTTATTGGTAAGGGTTTGAATATCCAATCATAATGTAAAGAGAGTCCTGATTGATCAAGGGAGTTCATGTGATATCATGTACTCTGATCTATTCAAAATACTAAACCTGACCTAGAAGAATTCTATGCCCTACACCAGATACGTCATTCAAGACTTTAACGGCATTATCAACCAACTTTGGGGATACATCAATCTGTTGGTAGCTATGTCTAGTCCTTTCACCTTGAAGTATTTTTTCACTAAATCACTTACTTTACATCAATAAAGTATACTAGTATCAAACTTAACTATAATATAATTTTCTCAAAACAACTTTGTATAGTCAATCCTTTAAGGAAGTAACCACTACTTAGCTTGATTACAAGTTTAAAATAATTTTTTTAAATTCACACAAACAGATAACTCTCGAATAGAGGGTGCTAAATATTTAGCTCAAATACAAGTGAAGAACATTTTCCACGAAAGAATATAGTTTTTAATTTTGTTCACTGGCTTTTAGAATTTGTCTTTTCCTGGTATGATTTCACACTTTCACTTAATCATGGTTGTATTGAAAGTCTTTGTAGTATATACACCTGATTTTGTATATTCACATTCGACTAGAATACATGCAATCTACAACTTCAAAACGAATTTATATAGTTCTTTCATAATTTGTTGTCTCTTACAACTAGGTTTCCAACAAACCCTACTTTGCTTGTATAAACAGGTGGTGACATTTCCATACTAGTTTGTACAAAATTTTGACAATTTGAAATAGATTTTACAAGATTTAACAATGAATATGGAAAGAACATGATCATAACTTTCTTTATATCCAATTAGTATAATATCTGGACAATAGTTGAAGATGACTACATTCTACCTCTCAACGAAGATGGCATTCAATCCTTCACATGAAGGCACATCTCGTGTTAGAAAATATAAAATGTTCACGATGGAAGAAGATGAAACCCTTGAAGATATGTTTGGAAGATTTCAAAAATTGATTAACGGTCCTAGAGAAATTGGAAAGAAATATTCCACAAAAGACCACATTGAGAAATATTAAAAAGTCTTCAAAGAAAATAGAGAACCAATATTACAACGATCGAAAAAGCAAACGATTTAAACACCCTTAACTATGAAGAAAAGGAATTGTCACTAAACACCACAAGATTCCATAAAGTATGAAAGAAAAGTAGATTTTAGACAACAATTCTAGAAGACAGAACCAAGGAAGAAGAAGAAGAAGAAAACAAAAGACAAGACCCAAATTGTTATGAATGGAAAAAAGCTAGGACACTTCAAGTTTCAAACTTCCCAGATCTAAACTAACAAATAAATAAAGAAGAACACTCCAACAAGGAAACAGAAAGATCTCAAACCTTTATAAAACTCAATGTTAAGTGAACTCAAAGGTATTATTTGAAACAGATCATTTGTTAAATAGTACATGTCATATAAATTAACATAATTGAATTGGCATACAATGGAAATGAACTAATCATGCACTGTGCGTTCAGAACTAATCAAATTAAAAAAGAAATCTATGATTTTCATCATTAGCACTAACTAGTTTTGTCCATCATTTGAGTCCTCACTTTTCAAATTTCATCACTTTCATAATCATCATATTCTTGGGTTTCTTCTGATTGCACGTCATTTTCATTTTCATAATCATCACTTTTATATTCTTGAGTTTCTCAAACCTGCATATTCATCACCAAAATATTAAAATTTTAGTTGGAGAGAACCTATTTTCAAAAGTAGTATGATCAGATAATTATTTCATTCATTTATTCAAATATGTAAATAGAAACTATATATGTTGATTTTATGAGTTCCAACACAATCTTCACAAAATAACCTTAGCATATAACACAAATGATTCTAAATACAACAAGCATTTTGAACTCTCTTCAAATAAACAGATTCTCAAACTCAGCACATACTTGACCACCCACAAATTAACTATTCACACTTACAATAACATTCCGTTCACATGATTTCTTGCTCATCATGAGTTACTTCCATAAGATTCTCATTATGTACACAATGCTTTTAATATTAATTAAACCCCTATTTACTTTCTGAAAATATTTTCCAACTTTTATTGTTTTTAAATTGCTAATAAAGAGATAAGAGATGATGAATTTCTTGAAAACAAGATGACATGCTATCAAGAGATTATGTATTTCTTGAAATAATAAAAATAATGTTTTTGACATTTTTCTTTGTTTTCGAAAATTTAAACGATTGTTCACTTCAAGAGTCTCTTAACTCTTTAATAACAAATTAAAATAAACACATATTTTAAAAAATAAAAATAGAAATTGTTTTCAAAATGTAAATCGCCCTTATGTTTTAAAATAGATGAGTGCTAGCAATACGCTCTTTAATACACATATTTCAATGCATTCCCTTCTATTAGTTGAAATTCACATGGGTCCTATCAAATTTATATAAGACCCACAAAAATTAATGAGACTTATATGAATTTCAACTAATAAAAAATAGTGTGTTAGAATGTATGTGTTAGAAAGTACATAGCTAGCGTTTTTTTTCAAAAAAAATTAGGAAAAATAATCAAAATAAAGATAGAGAATGTATCATACTCTTATTTTGGGAGGATGTTGGGTTGCTTGAATTTCATTAAAACTTGGAGCAATATTAGGGCATGAAGATATGTAAGTTGATCGAAGTTTCGGCGCCTTTAACTTAACACCCTTGCACATATCAACAAAACATGAAAGATTATACAGCGATATGTGTGTTAGGTTTGGAAGAACAATGTCTATATCATTGAGAGTGTTGTCTCCACCGCCATGTCTAAAAACTTCTTCTAGTTTAACAGCATTTGATATATTTAGTTTGCTTAACTGTGGAAGCATTCTAATCATAGAAATAGAGAAAAGGCTTTTCATTTTCTTGCAATTATCGACCTCTATATGTGTTAGTTTTGGAAAACACACTTCAGCATTGGGTAGTTTCACAAGTTCTTCATTTTCCAAAATGATTTGTTTCAAATTGTTGCATTTGTATATTCTAAGGCACGACAACTCTGGTAGGCTTCTATGTATCTCCATTGAGAATAAGTATCTCAATTTTTTACATTTTCTCACAATTAATGTTCGGAGAGATTGGAGACTTAGAATATGGGAAGGATTAGGATTAGAATCAGGGAATTCTGAAAAATCTTCCAAATGCAAGAACTCTATCTGGACAAATAAGACGGGTTAGTATTGAAAATATCAATCTAGATAATTGCATATATAATATAATACAAGAGAAATGATATTTGTAACAAAAATTTGACAAAAAAATTATATGATTATAGACTTAGCGCAATTTAAATAGGTGGTTAATTATATTTAGTGGATGATTCATGAATATAATAAAGTATCGCAATTTAATAACTATCTATTGAACAAAATTGATTACAATTTTAAACGTCATTAATTACGATTTTTTAAGTGTAAATTTGAACAAAAATTGTGGTTACTAAATATCTTGTATATTTAAACACCAGAAAATCATGTTTATTTAAACACCAAAAAATCATGTTTATTTAAACAAAATTTCGATGGATATATGTTTATTTGAACATATACAAATTGTGGTTAGTGACATTCTAAATTGATGTTAATTGTGTTAACCTTTGATTTTGTTGTTGTCAAAATCTGAGTCAAAATAAAACAACTTATAGTAATTAAAATATATACATTATATAAAGGCAACTCATGAGAACGTTTTGGTTAGACATTTATTGTACGAATATACTATTTCATAGTACAATCAATTTTCATTTTTATCCTTCAGCACTCAACTAACTTTCAAATATTACTCTATAATCATTTTCTTCTCCCCATATCTCTTAATTACTTTTTTTCTCTAAATTTTGTAACTTTTTCTTATTTAATATTTTTTGATAAAATAATTATTTAATATTTTTATTTTTACTCCGTTATGTTTTTAAATTTAATCTAAATCATTGTATAAACTATAAATGCAACTCTAAAGTTAACTAACAAAAAAATTTCAAAACAATTTTCTGCTAGTAAATTAATAAAATCAGTAGATGCATAATGGAAACCAACATGGTAAAATTTGCAATAGCACAAAAAATATGTACAAATGGATTCAAAAAGTTTTGCATATTAATTAGAAAAGGTTATAATATACTTCTCCTACCTGAGAGCCGACCATCGTAGCAATCCATGATGGACTCAACTTTGGACATTTCATCACAGTTAGATATTTTGTAGATGTCCACTTTGCACGATTGTTTTCGGGACATATCCTGACGAGATTTTCAAGATCGCAAAGGGTGAGCTTTTTCAAACAAAGATGATTGTTCGGGTTTTGGCATTGGTGAGATGAATGATTTTGGTGATCACATTCACCAAATACAAGTTCTAGAGCAGGAGCACACCCTATATATATCTCTTCAAGGAATGCAAGTACTTCAAAATAGCATATTGGGAATATCGACACTAACTTCCTACACGATAAAATGTCAAGTATCTTCAATTTAGGCATTACAAAATGTGAACTCCTTAGAGGCAAAGTTGTAACTAATTCGAGTCTTGTATTTGAATCTTGCTCTCTTGCATTGGCAATTATATGCTTCAATTCATTGCACTCTATTATTTTCAGCTTTTCTAACTGCTGAAGACTTTGAGCGACAGGCACCGAGAAGAGTGCTTCACCAAACTTGCAATTATATATTTGGAGGAATGTAAGATTTTGTAAATTGCATTCATGTGGAAATATGTTCTGCAACTGCTGGCAACCAACTATTTCAATTTTTTCTAATTTCTCAAAGAAACGTAGCACTTGCGCCGGTGTGCCTCGACAAATTTCTTTCAAACATTCCAATTCCACCAATAGTAACTCCACCAATTTTGGAATCCAAAGATCTTCCTCAGAATCAAAAGGTGTATCAAAGATGCGTTCTATCATTTGGCAACTTGTAAGAAAGAGATATTTCAAACCTTTCATGCCTCCCACAACTCTAACCACATCAGGGACAATATATTTAAATCCTCCATTAAGTTGTTCAAGATGAACAGCATCGGCTATCTGAAGAAGATTATTTTTAGATGTCTTCAACTTGGAGATATTAAACTCGAGTACATGTAAAAGTCTGAAGGATGTCACATTATACTTGTAAGCAGAATCACTGTAACTTACAAACCTTTGCAAATTTGGGAGAGTAATAATATCTTCAAACACACTGAGAATAGTACTCTTCAATATTAGTTGAAAAATATAACTCTTCCAATTGTGAACATTTACCTATTGCTCCATTATAGTCTTCAATGTCAAAATCACACTCTGACAAATCCAGAAGCTTCAATCTTTTAAGATCTCCTACTTCTTTCGGAAGTTCATTGAGGTTACAATTTTGTAAGTCAAGAACCTCTAGTTTTTGTAAGTTTGATATGAAAGAAATGTCACCCAAATCCCAATATTGCAAGCGTAGAGTTCGAAGATTTGCTAAAAATTGAACTGACAAAGGCAATGATAATGGTGCATTACTATATTCATGGTCGATTATAGAAAGTACTTGGAGCCCTTCTATTCCTTCAAATGTTGATAACTTTATGGAACCCCTGATCAATAAAATTTTAAGGTTTGGAGCATGCAATAAATGATTAATTTTATCTTCCTTTTCATACCATGAGGATATTGCAAAACAATCTCTTATACCCTCATCCTCTACGATGTTGCTGAATGGTTTGTTATCATTTACCAAGATTTTGTGATTCTCCAATCCCTTTGCAATCCATAGGGCCGTGTCACGAACCATGTCATGCATCTTCACATACTCTTTGTTTTCATCTACATCCATCAACAAACATGATTCTAAAAGTTTGTCTATGCTTGATTCAATTCTAGTTCTTGCTATGTCTAATGAAGACATTCCTCTTAGGCCTAGTCCAATTGCATTTCGAATCAAATCTTCTCTTTCGATTTTATAGTCTTCAGGAAACATAGAACACATCAAGAAGACCTCTTCAGCTGTTTCCTCTCCTAAATAATCATAACTTAGTTTAAGTCATTTTAAAGCTTTTCTCACTCCTTCCTCTTGATCATCAATAAAATCTGGATCAGGATCAGCCAAACTATGCAATGCCATCTTCCATTGGTTATCGGATTTTCCTATTAGTGAAGATCCCACCGCTTTAATTGCTATAGGTAGTCCCTTACATTCATTGCAAAGTTTTCTTGGTACACCATCCAATGACTCAGAGAATCTGTCATCAATTTTTGCATGTTTTTTGAACAAAGCCCAAGACTCATCTTCACGTAAGAGTCCCATATAAATCTTCTTTTGACATTGCATCGAATCACATATATTTTGTTTACGAGTGGTTAAAATTATCTTCCAAGCACCCTTGTTATCATTGTCTAAGCGAATCCCTATATCGATCAAATCAAAATTATCCCATAAGTCGTCTACTATTATTAGAAGTCGACTTTTTTGTTTCAAACTCAACCACAAACGTTGTGCTCTTTCCTTTTCACCTTCTTCTTCCAATTTTATGTTTAACGCATCTGCCATTTGTCTTTGAATGACTCTAATGTTTGGAGTTTGAGAAACTGTGACTAGTACAACCTTATCAAACAACTTCAATCCTTCAGCCTTCTTACACGCTTCGGTTACAAGAGTTGTTTTCCCTGATCCACCCATCCCATACACTCCTATCATGTAGATTTTATCATCTTCAAGTGCCTTCATAAGTTGATCATTAGCCACGTTTGTTGATTGAAAATAAGTAAAATTTTCTAATGGCCAGTACTGAATGCCAGGAAGAGGAGCACGGTGAGAAAATGGTTGAATATTGCTTTTTCCTTTCAATTCCATCATTGCATTTTTCTTTTTTACCATTTTCTTGCACAAATGATATTTTGTCCATGTTGGAAACCTTCCTTGAAAGCAACTTTTGTTGGCTTTTCATTTGTTGGTTCAAATCTTCCACCTCTTTCAATAGACTTTCCACATCACTCAACCACTTCTCTACTGGCTTTTCGATTTCTTCAGCTTTGTGTTTGGCTTTTCAACACGCTCCACAAGGTAAACTCTTTCAGATATTAGCCCATTTTTTTCATTCTCAAAATCTTCAATAATTTCATTAACACAAAAAAAGTATTTTCCTTCACGTATTACTCGTTCCACCAAATATTCATAAACTTTAGTCACAATGGAGACAACAAAATCTGCCATTTAATCAAAGCAATCTGACAATAGAACCAAGTGCACAGTCAATCTAAGATTAGTAACATAGAATGCATAGTTGTTTGATGATAAAAAAGCACTAATGCAAAATATGAATTCTATAACAGAATTTAATCTTCTTATTTATTTATTTATTTATTTTGTTTTAATTAGGTTTCAATTCTTCTTTTGTTATAACAAAGAGAGGAATGGCTTTGTTGAATTTTTCTTGGTTTTATTTCTGATCCTCATCATGATGAGAAATAATCAAAACAATGTGGCATATGAAAGGTGCAATAACCTTAGTGTATTCGTGGCTCCTAAATTCCACAACTCTCTCAATTGCAAAAAGTATAAGTTCATTGAGAATATGATCGACTTTTGGAACAACCTACAGGATCTGGTCGTGTGAGGAGATGGGATTCAAGTGGCAAAACTACATCAAGAAATCACAAAACTTAAATAAGGTAATCCCAAGAATTTTTAGTATTTTATTGAATTGAGAGCACTGTAGGAGGAATTGGAACAATATAGCTCTATGCCTCAATGTGCATGTCTAGTTCGTTGTGTGTATAGCTGTGAGGAACATTACATCCTTCAAATTGGAGGATAAAACCATCTTGTCGAATAATTAAGGGAAATCAGATTTGATTCTCTTTTATTTTATTTTATTTTGTTTATTTTTTATTTTATGATTAAGTCATTATTACTCAGTATTAATATTGTAATTTCTTTTCCTATATAAGCAACTTAGGGTTGTAGTAATAAAACATGAAAGTATTTTGCCTTTTACTTTCTTCACATCTAATTCTTAATATGACTGAATGATGAATATCAAAGTTTGGCCTTGCAAGTTTTGCTCATGGAGCTTATGCCTTTAATCAATAAAGTGATTTTTCAATGGTTATGCAACAAGAAATAAAGTTGTAGTATGGATTTCCATCAATTGTAATGATGAATCAGGTGCACTAGTGAATGCAATAGATGCATCAAGGTCATATGGTGGACGTAGAGGAAATTGAGGTTCACAAAGATGTTAAGAACCCAAGAATTGGATTCCAAAGACTTAAAGGAAGAACACTAATATTTAGAAAGAAAAAAAAAGAGATAAGGAATAATATGAGAGAATCTCTCCAAAGAAAAACATATACAAGACTGAATACCCTCCTATAATGGTTTATTTTGCAAAAGATGCTTTCTAAGGGAACAAAAGTATTTTTATAGACTTTCTACACACAAGGATATGAAAAAGGATTAATAGCAACTACCCTAAAACAGAAAAACAACTAACAAACAGAAAATAACTAACCTAACTAACGAATCCAACAACCTTAACTTAAATACTCTAATTTCCCTTAATTCTTTATATCCTAAAAGAAGAGGTAGAGGCAACGGAAAAATCTACAAATATTGTGGCAAGATGGACCACATTATACAGGTTTCTTTTAAGAAGAATGGCACTAAGTGTGCAACTAATGTCATCAAGGGACTTTCTCATTCCGGACAAGCTGGAGGTAACATTTTCTACAACATTTAACTCTAAATTTATGGAGTTTTGTTGGTTTGTTACGTACAACAAGACTGATCATATATAGGTTAAATAACATAATGGGAACTCAGTAGAAGTTGGTTTCATTGAAAAACATTCAGTTGAGTAACAATTTGACAGTTGAGAATATTCTATTTGTGCTTCGATTGGCAGTAGACTTGCTATTGATTTCAAAGTTATGTACAAAGTAGTCATGCTCATTAACCTTTGAACCTGAATGTTTTAAAATATAGGGAAAGATTGACATGAGGAAGATTGGTTTGGCAAAACAAGTGTATGATTTATACTATTGTTTGTAGTCTAATAACTTTGAATGCTTTGAATAAAAATCCTATTTCTCCAGTCATCCTTTGGAACTTGAAATTATGTCACCTTTATTGTGATTGAATAATATGTCCGAATAAAATAGTAATCATATATCCCTATTGCTAAGCATACAACTTGTGATGTGTGGCAGTAGAAGAGATGTTAAGTCCCTATCAATAATAATAATGCAAATGCTCTGCTTGAAATGATTGCCTTAGACATTCGGGGACCTTTCTCCACTAAGTCAGTGTATGCTAAAGTTAAAAACTAAGGTGTGTGATAGGTAAAAGTATTCATCTAAATGATGGAAACTCAAGTTGAAAAAGGTTGAAATAATTAGAAACGACTATGGGCCAGTGTTCTTGCTTGCTGAATTTTATTGTCAAAAAAGATTAATACATAAAAGTGTTGTATCTACATACACCACAAAAAAATGGAATAGTGGAAAGAAGCAATAACACATTCTAATCAAAGGTAGGGCCTTTATGTTTCAGTTAAGATTGCCAAAGCAGTATTGGTCTTATACAATACTTTGTGCAATTTGATCCAGGGGCATAAAAAATTTGCTTTCTTGTGGTACAAACCTGGTATGAAAGGTTACATCCTTGACGTTGTCACCAAGGAGATTCCAATTTCAAGGAATGTCTATTTCTATGATATGGAGTTTCCTTCGGAAACTAAGGCGCTAAGTTATGCTCCATGTACATATGTTGAGGAGCATTTTGTTCCTAGCACAAGCCAACCTCAACCTGAATTAGCAGAGAGAGAGTAACCTTGTTGATGAAACCAACAAAAATACTCGGTCCATATCCTTGACCCATCGTGAACCTACACCCCTGCCTTCACCAAACATAGACCACACCTCATGGACCAGATCAACATCTATATCCTCTCAACCTTCCATCCATTCCACTTCAGATTCAACCACATCACTATCCACTAAACCAATTACCCAACTTGCACCCATAAAATCAACCAGAACTATTACCAAACTATCTCACTTCAAAGCACCCTCACATAGAGCATATACACTCTCTTAACCTATAAACTTGAGAAATAGAGAGGATCTTTGCACGTAATCTATATAGCGATGGTGAAAATAAATATATGTAGAACAAATTTCCACTTTGTTTTTTACCCTAAAACATAGATTTTATGGTGCTGCTTTATTTATTGGTTTTTTGGATGGAAAATGTTGATACTAATTCTTGTGTTGCTCATGTGGGAATGAGTGATAAGAGTTTTTTCTCCCGATCATTTAATGTTTCTGGTATTATGCCTAAGGATGTTTGGATTCTTGACTCAAGAGCTGCCGATCATATGACATTTCATTAAGAAGAAATTTTTTCTTCGTATACCTCTCCTTCTTGTTTTCATTACATTACTGTTGTTGATGGTTCTCATACTCGTGTTGTTGGTTCTAAAAATAATGAGCTTCAACCTTATTTTAAATTACATAACTTTATCTCAAAACTTTATCTCTCCTCGTATGTATCCTCAAGATCACAAGTTTGTCGTAATCTTTTTTTATTCTCATTGTACTTTTCAAGATCTTGCAACGAGGAAGACGATTGTAGTCGCGAAGGAACAAAGAAGGTTTGTACTATTTGTTTGATAAACGAATTGGTAAGAATAAGTTGTCTCCGACACTTCAGTCTTACTCAGATTCACATGCCTCACAATTATGACTTCAGCATAAGCATCTTGGCCATCCTCTTTTTTCTTTAACGAGGTCTTTGTTTCCTTCTTTAATTATAAATCAATCTGGTGAAGCTTTTAAGTGGGATATTTTTCAATATTCTAAGCACCATCATGCTATTTTTCCTTCTAGTCCTACTAAAAGTGTTGAATCATTTCATCTTATTCATTCCGATGTTTGGGGACCTGCCCCTACTTCTAATATTTATGGTGCAAGATGGTTTGTTTCATTTATAAATGATTGTACTCGAGTAACTTGGTTTTATTTGATGAAGGATAAATCAAAAGTACCTTAATTGTTTATTCAATTTTATAATATTGTACAAACACAATTTGGAATAGATTACATTCTGACAATGATAAGGAATATGTCAATCATAGACTTTCAAGTTTTAATAGAAAACAAGACATTATTCATGAATTCACTTTTGTTGATACACCACAATAAAAAAATTGTCACTTACTTGAAGCCGTATTGTGGTGAAGCTGTATTGACAGTTGCGTATTCAATATATGACCTCACTTTTCTGTATTGACAGTTTCCTATTTTAGGTAATGTTAGACCTATTAAATATATGACCTCACTTTTCTCTTTAGTTTCTATCATGCAAAGTCTTGAGCCCTAGGTATTTGGATATGTTGCTTTTGTTCATGTTCATAAGCAACACCGAACTATGTTGGACTCTCGTGCAGTTAGAAGTGTCTTTGTGGGTTATCCTTCTAACAAAAGAGGGTAAAAATGTTATCATCCTTCCAATTGTAAATACTTTATTTCTAAGGATGTAACCTTTCATGAAAATGTTTCTCACTTCATTTGCCCTCAGCTTCAGGGGGAGAACATAAATGATTTGGAATATGAGTTCGAGTTTCTAGACCTTGGTCCTAGCTTTTCTAAGATATGTTTCATCTCCTAGTCCCGAGACAACATTTTTTACTCCATTTCCAAATCCTGAATTTGAGCCTCCTTTGTGCTCTACTTTACAAGAATCAACACCTTTGGCACCAATGGAAAACAAGGCTAATAAGTCAATTCTTGTTATTAGAGGAGAAATGATATGTTCAAGAAACATTGCAAGATACCTTTGGCATCAATGGGAAAATGCAATTAAATGTTCAAGAAACATTGCAAGATAAAAATTGGGTCCAAGCTATGGATGATGAAATCAAACCACTTGAAAAAAATGGAACTCGGGAGATTGTTGAGAGACAAGGAAACAAGAAACCAATTGGGTGTAGGTGGATTTATACAGTAAAACACAAATAAGATGGAACCTTTGATCGTTACAAGGAAACACTAGTAGCAAAAGGATATACTCATAAATATGGTATTGATTTTAAGGAGACATTTGCACAAGGACTTAGAGAAATAGGTGTATATGGAGATTCCCCCAGGCTTTGGTTTCACAGGTCAAGCCAACAAGGTGTGTCGATAGAATGCCTTATATGGACTAAAGTAGTCCCCTCGGGCATGGCATAGAATACCAGGTGGAGCAAGCAATGGTATGCTTGGCATATAAGCAAAGCAAAGTAGATCACACTTTATTCTTCAAACATTAACAATGAGGAAACTAATTGTTGTATTGCACTTCTTCTTTATGTTGATGTTATTATTGTTACAGAAGATGATTTGACTGAGAGACAACTACTCAAAGAGAAATTATCAACAGCGTTTGAGATGAAGTGTTTCTTGGGAATTGAGGTAGCCTACTCAAAGCAATGCATATTTATCTCTCATAGGAAGTATGTGCTTGATCTTTTTCAAGAAACAAACAAACTTGGATGTAATGCTACAAGTGTTCCATTTGAGCAAAATCACAGGATGTGCTTTAAGGAGGAAAGTGCTAAAGTTGACAAGGGTTGGTTTTAGATATTAGTGGGCACACACTAGACCAAATTTGGTATATGTAATCAGTGTGTTAAGTCAATTCATGCATGATCTGATGGTGAGACACTTACAGACTGTAAACCATGTTCTACAATATCTCAAAGCCACTCTAGGGAGAGGACTGTTGTTTAAAAGAGGTGGAAGCCTTAACTATGGAGGCTTACACTAATGCTGATAATGCAGGTTCAGTGAGTGATAGAAGATCTATTTCAGGCTATTTTATCATCCTATGTAGGAATCTTGTTGCTTGGGCAAGTAAGAAGAAATGTGTAGTTGCTCAATCAAGCTTTGAAGCAAAGTTTAGACCTATGGAACTAGGAATTTGTGAGCTATTATGGATGAAACTTGTGCTAGAAGATTTAAAGATAAAGTGTGAAGACCCTGTGAAGTTGTTTTGTGACAATATATCAACCATCAGTATTGCTCATAATCCCATCAAGCCTGATAGAACAAAACATATTGAGATTGACTAACATTTCATTAAAGAGAAGTTGGATAGTGGGTGATTACTACAGTCTATATTCCTTTTGAGCATCAGCTAGCAGATGTGTTAACAAAGGGCTTACCAATTGAAAGATTCAACCAACTAACTTGTAAGTTGGGAACGATAAATATCCACTCACCAGCTTGAAAGGGAGTGTTGGAAATATAAGATAGTCTATTTTTACTTCTTAGGCCCATTAGCGTTAATTAAGCACATTAGACATAGTATAGTCTATTTAGACATAGTAGTGATTGTACTTTTATTAAGACTGAAATAAAGTTCACATGCATTCTTATATACAAGGCAAAAGATAAAAGTGTTGTATATAACCCAAATTTCATTGCTACTCAATATTAAAACACGTGTATAAATAGAATGAAAAGAAAGTAAGATATATATATATAGAGAGAGATTGTATATGGTGAAAACTAATATTTATTGTGAGAAACAAGAACTATCAATAACAACTATTGGATTTAATTAACGCATAAGATTAAATTACTCACTAAAGATGTTATGTGATTGTATCTCCACCCAATAGTTATTGAATACAATATGCTATAATGTCTCTAAGTTTATTTTCTTTCCATTTTCGTAATAACTCGAATTGAAAACTCCTTAATGTTGTATTCAAAAAATAAAATTATTTCCCGTACTTGTGAAATAGGATTATTTAAAGATTTTATTTTTATTTTTAAATTTTTTTTACTCAAGAATTTTATTTTTATTAAACCTACGTTTTTATTTTTTACCAAAATAAAAACTTCTCTTCAATCATCGTTTTTTGTTGATAAAAATAAATCTGTCGCTTCATCTATTTCAATTTTTCTCTTCGATTTGAACTAATTTTCTAAGGCAGGTAATTCTTGTGTCACATATTAACCAAATGTTGCCCAACTCTCCTCTCTGTAAATTTCTTGTTTATTAACTTTCAAAATTCAATCCTTATTATTGTAATATTTTATTGGCTCAACTTTCACAAATTTCAAAATTCAATCATTATAACTTAATTATTGAAAATATCATTTCGAATTTATATAATCTAACAACTTTTTTTATTTATTTAAGCATTATTGATTCAGAATTAACGATTATAAAAAAATTTATTAATAAACTCATTAATTTGTTTATTGTAAGAAAACGGTGGGTGTGGCTAGCTAGTTTGAATTATGATATTATGTATTCAATTTTTACAAGTTCTATATTTAATTTTGAAAATTATTTTTAAAGGGATTGTTGGAAATACAAAATTTAAAAACATGCATGGTGTGTTATGTAGGTTTAATTGTTAGCTGTAGTAGAAGAAAATTAAGGTGACATGCATATTTCCAAGATTAAAAGGTGATGATTTTGTAGGACAATTGCGACTGTCGTGATATGCATATTTGCCACGTGCTTTCCAAAGTCGGGTTCTTTTCTATTGTTATTCAATGACCTTCTCTTTTCATCCTTTAATTCCTTTTCCACTTCCCTTTGTCTTTGAAATTTTATTTTTATTAACAAAAAAACGATGTTTGAAGAGTGGTTTTTATTTTAATAAACAATAAAAACGCAGGTTTAATAAAAATAAAATTCTTCAGTCAAAAAAATATAAAAATAGAAATAAAATTCTTAAATAATCCTATCTCACAAGTATTGGAAGAAGTTTTATTTCTTAGACACAACATTTAGGAGTTTTTAATTCGAGTTATTATAAAAATAGAAAGAAAATAAATTTAGAGATAAGAATCAAAGAGTTATCGAATAGAAATACAATCAGATAACATCTTTAGTGAGTAAGTTAATTTTATGTGTTAATTAAATTCAATGGTTGTTATTGATAGTTTTCGTTTCTCACAATAAATATGAGTTCTCACCTTTTATATATATATATATATATTATTTACCTTAATTTATGCTTTTTCCTATAGTGTCTTGGCCCTTTGCTTGATGGTTTCTAGCTTTGAACAATTAGAGGTTTAATTGCTTATTTCTCTTTTATTATCCTATCCAGACAATAATAAAAAGAAAATTGTTTATAAGAGTTTGCATTCTAATTTATAATTGTTGATATAAATTTTCTGATCTAATTTGATTTTCTATATATAATAAGTAATCCAAAAGAAATTATATTGTTTGGAAAGAAAATTATATATTATAATGAACTAAAAAAAATAATATTGAATAATAAATTCACAATCATAACTTAAAAATATTTGACATATGATCGACACTTTAAAATAGAATAAGATTCAGAGTAAGATGAATAAAATAGAGAAATTAAAATATTGCACTTACACTTTGGCGTTTATCGAAGGGATGAATCCTTGAGTGCTTGCGGTAAAGACAACTTCTTGTAAATACTTTTGATGTGGTATGCACATTTCTTCAAAATAACATAATATAATATAAAGGGGTCGTGGGAATTTGATTTGCTTGAGATGTAAGGCAATGGGAATTGGGAACATAAGAATCAAGTGGACAATATTAAACTCTGCACTTAGCAGAAAAGAATAACATTCCTTACTTATAGGGATACATAAAGAATGAGACTTCTATTATCATATTTATCTCTTTCTATTTCTTTTTACTCCACCTTCATCACCAACAAATTCAAAATTTTATTCAGGACAAGAACAATTTTCAAACAACTTTGATAGCCATAAAATTTTCATTATGCAAACATTGTTATTAAATTTTCAAAATTAAGGAAAAAGCCACAGTATTGACAAATAGTTGTGTTGTACTCAAAGAGTCACTTGAATATCTTTCAAAGTTAGACTAGTTTTAGGTCATTCATCTACATCGAAATGATGAAGTTTTGGCGCCTTTAACTTAAAACCTTTAAATATGTTAGCTTCTGAAAACACACTTCACCAGTAGACATCCGCACAAGTTCTTCATTTTCTACAATGATTTTATCCAAATCTTAGAAATTGTTTATATCAAGAAATGTTAACTCTAGTAGGCTTCTATATATATATATATATATATATATATATATATATATATATATATATCATTTTGAGAATAAAGTTCTCAAGTTTTAACATTCACCCAATACTAGTGGTCCAAGACATTGGAGAGTAAAAACATTTCCTAGATAAAGGACTTAACGTTGATATGAAGTTCAATCCAGAAAAATTTCGTAAATCAAGTCCTTTATCTGCACAAAAAGAAAGAAGAATAGAATATTGAGACATGTCCCCACAAGAATTTCAAGATTACAAAACATTTCTTTTTATAAGCAAACTGTATTATAGGGAGTAAAAGGGGTACTCCAACTTTACATATTAATTCTTGTATGCTTTGTAAATATAGTAAAGGATCACTCCACCAATTAGAAAATACATAATTAGACTTTCGTCCCTTTCTCCCAAAAAGCCAAGACCATACCTTTTGAACCACCTGACATGAGAAAAATAAATGGTCAACACCTTCACCTTCATTGAAGCATAATGAATGACAACCAAAGACTCGAATTTTTTACGGTACATCATAATATATATATTTTGTTGGCCAAGCAAAAAGTTTAGATATATTTTATTGCAACAAATATTAAGTTACAAAACTTCTTATATTTCAGCTTTAGAAAACTTTTGGTCTAAATAAAATCATAAAACTCATAATATATATCCTCCTTTGATTAAAAAAATCTTTATAAAATTGTTCCGGTCTCTCACAAAGTTGACTACTAGAGATTAATATAGTGCCACGTTTTTAGGTTAATTTTTAAAATATCTCTACAAAAATATGTGAGTTATTTGAGTGGTGTATGTGTAAAAATGTTTTACATTGTTAGTGTATATAAAATAAATATTTATCTTTATGTTTTAACACCTCCAATTCTCACATTTTATATACCTTATTAATTTTTAAAACTTCCAATTAGTATTACTATTAATTTTTTTAATTAACTTTTGTTACCATTTAAATAATGTTCAGAGTGATATTTTGAAGTCATATTTTTTTTATTTATTTATAAATTACATTAACAATCTGTCAAAAACATAAATTACATTAACAAAATTATTGTTTAATTATTATGATTCCTTCTAATATAACATTTATTTTAAATTCAACCGTAAAAAACTGTTATATGGTCTTCCTATTATTTTTCCTTAAAATTCAAAGTATATGGTTTTATTAAATAAATTTACATGATATATATTTCATATGTTCTTTCATTAAAATAAATATAATTTTCATTTTTATATCAAAAACATAACATGTTGGTTTTACATGAAAAATATAATAGAAAGAAATACATACATGATATGAGTGTTTTAATTTTTTTAATTTAATAATAAAAGATGAAAATGTAACAGCTGCTCTCCTTCTTTTTCACTCGTCACTACCAATCGAGACTATTTGTAACATATATTTTTAAAGAAGTAACATATCATAAATTTTATTTAACGTAAATGAGGAGTATATTACACATACGTGCATATTGTCTAAAGTAAACATTTCAAACTCTTATAACAATATTAATTATAAGAAGATTTCAAAATAAATACAATCCTTTTACCAAAAAACAACTTATTCACTAACTTTACAAAATTAATTTTTGTTACATGTGTTTAACAAATATTATAAACATATTTTTTAATAAATTTTTTATATTATAAAAGAATATTAATTTGAGTTAATATTTTTTATAATATAAATTTTTTTACTTAATACTTCATTTGATGCTTAATGTGAGATTGTTTTAATTCATGTATATGAAGGAATTTTTTATTTTGTTTGATTCTGATATTGATTTACCACTCATTACACATTTCAATAGCTATCATGTGTTTCATTAAAGATAAATGTTTTCTTACATTTCAAGCTTTTAATTGGAAGAGATGGAGAAGGCATTGATACATGAAATTGAAATCTAAAGTTGTTGAGCTATTTCGACAATCAATTGATTTATCACTCATTACACATTTCAATAGCTATCATGTGTTTCATTAAAGATATTTCATTTAAATATTTTTTTCTCTTTTATAAAAAATCATTTCTCAAATCGTACTGTGTTATGTTATCGTACTGTGTTATGTTGATTTCACTGAGATTTTATTTGCTTATTTAATTTCGATATTGTGATTTTTCTTTACCTTATTTATTCGTTAAAGGCATTTAGATTCCGTGAAATAAATCAAATTGTTGGTTTGGAATGCGATTATGCACAAATTCTAGCTTTGATCTTAACGAATTGATCATATGCATTTAACTATGAATTATCTTGTCGTGGTTGAGTTTTCTTTGATCGTTCCTCTTTTAACATTCCTTTTTGTAGATGGGTTATTATCTTAATGAAATGCATTATATCAAAGAGATAAAGATGGTTGATAGAAGGGAAGTTTGGAGATTTTGAATTTCTTTGACTAAAAAATATTAAGAATTTCTTAGAGAAAAGTAAAATGATTTTACTTTAATTTATTACGAGGGAAAGAAATGTTTGTTCTTAAGAAAAATCTGACGTAGCTAAAAGTAATATTTAGTGACAAATAAGATGGATATCACAAATTCAGAGTGTCACAATAGATCATTTATTTTGTAGTGTTAATAAATGGAGAAAAATTAAAATTAAAATCACAAAATATTGTATTTCATATACAAGGAAAAAAATTCATATCACTACATATCATGAAAGTGTTTATTAAATGCATGTAAGAATCAAGAACAGAGAGCTCTAACAATATGGGAATAGGCATGAGAAGCTCTTTGTTACAAAACAATATATGATTGATTTCATACTTCAGATTTCTTCTAGAGTTCATGACAACAAATGCATGTTATCTTCACATTTCATTAACAAGTATTTCTTGGCAAAAATTGCTTTTAGTTAACGTTCAATTGAATTAGTGATATATAAAAGAATTTTCCTTGTCATGAAAGCTTAGAAAATCAATCAATATGTACTTAAAACTCTCAAGAATAAAGTATATAGCAAGTGTAGAATAAGAACAAAACAGAAAATCATAACCGGTTGAAAACATTAGGTTATATAAAAATTTTAAAATTTTAAATCATTGAGATTAATTGAGTAAAGTTTAAAAGTCTCTTTATTTATTTTTTTTTTGCTTGTAAAATATTTTTAAATTAGATATTCAAGGATGTCAATGTTGAAAGGTTTGAAATATCACCAATTTGACTTTATAGAGGTTTGATTATTAAATTCCACA
>JBBPBP010009777.1:38237897-38265461 GCA_037974735.1 Cicer chorassanicum | reverse complement strand
CTCTAGACTTTTATTTTTATTTTTGGGTGTTATAGCATGTGAATTTTTATTTTTTTAGTAGTATTTTTTGGACTCCTATAATCTCATAAAAATAAAATAAAACTTTTTGGACCCTGTGTAGTTGGTCTTCCTACACAGAGCTATGATCGGTCATTTTCTTTAACTTTTAACGTAAAATGAAGTTACGACACTAAAATACATTCAAAATCTTAGATGTAAAATTTGATTCATTGTGTTTTATGTTGAGTGCTTCTGTTGTATATTTGTAGTCTATTAAGTTAAATGAACTCTTTTGTAAATTTTGAAAGAAGTATATTATCCTAGTTGAGATTCAAATTTGGTTTAAACTTTATATTTCATTTTTCTTACAATTATTTCCTTAGCACCTAAAAAATTAAATAGATTTTTATTAAAAACGTTTTCAAATTAGGAGGTTTCAAAGTACTCGAACCATAATTGATATAAACACAAAATTTACAAATACATTGAATAATTAACAACAAATTATATTAACAATAACACATCGATAGTGTATAATTATTATCAATATAATATTAATTATAATGAAAATAATATTTCAAAAAATTATAATGAAAATAAATATAATTATTGAACTTATACAAAAATCTGCAGAACTGTATCTAAGATAGGTAGGATTCCAATTATATAAATCAATGATAACTATGCATCAAATTCTATATAAATAATTTTATATTTATCCATACTAGAACTCTCAAAATGATTATATTTGAAATACTCCTACCATAAATTAGAAGACAAAAAGTGGAATTTACTTTGAAAATGATTTTAGTTACAATTTGACCTAAACGGAATCACATAATAAGTCACAAGAGATTGCAAAATACAAAAAGTGGAATTTACTTTGAAAATGATTTTAGTTACAATTTGACCTAAACGGAATCACATAATAAGTCACAATAGATTGCAAAATAGTAATTAAATTACGAATTTTAGAGAGTATGACATTCATCGTTAAAATCATTAATTTATTTATTTAAAACATAATATAAATATAATTTAAAAGTTTAAAAATTAAGTACAAATATTTGGAGTTACGATTAAATCAAATATTATATAAAATAGTATTAATCCAATCTTATGTACAATACAATGTTAAAAGGCGTGTATGATAAGTTGAAGAAGTTTCTCCTCGAGCAGGATGTCTAGAGGGAACTCGATTCCACAAAAACATTGACTTGAAACCACCGAGATCTCTAAAAGACCTACACCAGATATGTCATTCTAGAATTTAACGGCACTATCACCCAACTTCAGGGATACATCAATCTGTTGGTAGCTATGTCTAGTCTTTTCACCTTGAAGTAATGTTTCACTAAATCACTTACTTTACATCAATAGAGTATACTAGTATCAACCTTAACTATAATATAATTTTCTCAAAACGACTTTGTATAGTCAATCCTTTGAGGAAGTAACCAGTGCTTAGCTTGATTACAAGTTTTAAATAAAGCTTTTAAATGCACAAACAGATAACTCTCAAATAGAGGGTGATAAATATTTAGTTCAAATACAAGTGAATAAGATTTTCTATGAAAGAATATAGTTTTTAACTTTGTTCACTGGCTTTCAGAATTTCTCTTTTCATGGTATGATTTCACACTTTCACATAATCATGGTTGTATTGAAAGTCGGTGTATTCACATTCGACTAGAATGCATGCAATCTACAACTTCAAAACGAATTTATATAGTTCTCGAGGAAATTAATTTGTTGTCTCTTACAACTATGTTTCCAACAAACCCTACTTTGCTTGTATAAACAAGTGGTGACATTTCCATACTAGTTTGTACAAAATTTTGACAATTTGAAATAGATTTATTTGCTCTATGTGTACTATACAATATTTGATACATTCTGCATATTACACACAATATTACAGTACACAATGACCCTTTTGTGTACTACACACACACACAATCAAAAGATGTGTGTTTTCAGTATGAAATACATTGTCTTAAGTAGACAAGTCCATCCAACGATGTTGCCAGCTGATTATTAATTATATAAAGACTTGGTTATTCATCATCTGGATAATTGAACAAATATTAGATGATCCTCACGATTTTGTTATATCATCAAAATAATAATGGATCTTTTTTCTGGACTAACTTGATTCCAACACGAACAAAAGTCAATTGTCCACCTTTGTTTACAAGATTTAACAATGACTATGCAAAGAACAAGATCATAACTTTCTTTGTATCCAATTAGTATAATATGTGGACAATAGTTGAAGATGACTACATTCCACCTCTCAATGAAGATGGCACTCAATCCTTCACAATGTTTTAACAAAGAACAAAAAGAGTATTACTGTCTAAAACAAAGTCACACATTATCTGATATTTGCTATAGGCAATTCATAGATGTGAAAAATGCGCTACCGCTGAAGAAATATGAGATGCTCCAAAACTCTCTCATGAAGACCCAAGGGAGAAGTAGAAGAAAACAATAGACAAGACCCAAATTGTTATGAATGGAAAAAATCAAGGATACTTCAAGTTTCAAACTTCCCGGATCTAAACAAACAAATAAATAAAGAAGAACACTCCAAAAAGGAAACACAAAGATCTCACACCTTTATAAAACTCAATGTTAAGTGAACTCAAAAGGTACTATTTGAAACAGGTCATTTGTTAAATAGTACATGTCATATAAATTAATATAGTTGAAGTGGCATACATGGAAATGAACTAATCATGCACTATGCACTCAGAACTGATCAAATAAAAAAAAGAACTCTATGATTTTCATCATTAGCACTAACTAATTTTGTTCATCATTTGAGTATTATATTCTTGGATTTCTTCTGATTACACATCATTTTAATTTACATAATCATCACTTTCATATTCTTGAGTTTCTCTTACCTGCATATTCATCACCAAAATATTAAAATTTTACTTACCTGCATATTCATCACCAAAATAATTTTAGTTGGAGATAACCTATGTTCAAAGTAGTATGATCAGATAATTATTTCATTCATTTATTCAAATGTGTAAATAGAGACTGTATATGTTGATTTTATGAGTTCCAACACAATCTTAAATGTGGTACTATATTCACAGAAAAAATCTTCACAAAATAACCTTGGCATATAACACAAATGATTCTAAATACAACTCAACACATAAACAGATTCTCAAACTCAGCACATACTTGACCACCCACAAATTTACTATTCACACTTACAATAACATTCCATTCACATGATTTCTTGCTCATCATGAGTTACTTCCATAAGATTCTAATTATGTACACAATGCTCTAAATATTAATTAAACCCCTATTTACTTTTTGAAAATATTTTCCAACTTTGATTGTTTTTAAATTGCTAATAAAGAGATAAGAGATGATGAATTTCTTGAAAACAAGATGACATGCTATCAAGAGATGGTGTATTTCTTGAAATAATAAAAATAATGTTTTTGACATTTTTCTTTGTTTTCGAAAATTTAAACAATTGTTCACTTCAAGAGTCTCTTATCTCTTTAATAACAAATTAAAATGAACACATATTTTAAAAAATAAAAATAGAAAATATTTTCAAAATGTAAATCGCCCTTATGTTTTAAAAAAGAGGAGTGCTAGCAATATGCTCTTTAATACACATATTTCAATGCACTCTCTTCTATTGGTTGAAATTCACATGGGTTCTATCAAATTTAGAATATCTGTTAGATAGTGTGTTGCTAGCGTTATTATTTAAAAAATTAGCAAAAATAATCAAAATAAAGATGATGAATATATCAATACTCTTGGTTTATGAGGATGTAGAATTGCTTGAATTTCATTAAAACTTGGAGCAATATTAGGGCATGAAGTTATTTCAGGAGATTGAAGTTTCGGCGCCTTTAACTTAACACCCTTGCATATATCAACAAAACATGGAAGGTCATTCAGCAATATGTGTGTTAGGTTTGGAAGAACAATGTCTATATCATTGAGAGTGTTGTCTCCACCGCCATGTCTAAAAACTTCTTCTAGTTCAACAACATTAGATATAGATAGATTGCTTAACTGTGGAAGCATTCTAATCATAGAAATAGAGAAAAGACTTTTCATTTTGTTGCAATTATCGACATATATATATGTTAGTTTTGGAAAACACACTTCAGCATTGGGTAGTTTCACAAGTTCTTCATTTTCAAAAATGATTTGTTCCAAATTGTCGCAGTTGGATATACAAAGGGAGGACAACTCTGGTAGGCTTCTATGTATCTCCATTGAGAATAAGACTCTCAAGTTTTTACATTTTCTCACAACTAAATCTTTGAGAGATTGGAGACTTAGAATCTGGGAAGGATTAGGATCCATCCTTGATATAAGGCTCAATTCCGAAAAACCTTCGAGATTCAACACCTCTATCTGGACAAATAAGACGGGTTAGTATTGAAAATATCAATCCAGATAATTGCATATATAATATAATATATAATATAATACAAGAGAAATGATATTTGTATAAAAAATTTGACAAGAAATTATATGATTATCGACTTAATTAGCACAGTTTAAATAGGTGGTTAATTATATTTAGTGGATGATTCATGAATATAACAAAGTATCGCAATTTAATAACTATCCACTGAACACAATTTATTATAATTTTAAACGTCATTAATTACAATTTTTAAGTGTATATTTGAACAAAATTGTAGTTAATAAATATCTTGTATATTTAAACACCAAAAAATCATGTATATTTAAACAAAATTTCGATGGATATATGTCGATTTGAACATATACAAATTGTGGTTAGTGACATTCTAAATTGATGTTAATTGTAATTGTGTTAACCTTTGATTTTGTTGTTGTCAAAATGTGAGTCAAAATAAAACAACTTATAATAATTAAAATCTATGCCATTATATAAAGGCAACTCATAAGTTAACTACTACCTAACAAACGTTTTGGTTAGACATTTATTGAACAAATATACTATTTCATAGTACAATCAATTTTCATTTTTATCATTTAGCACTCAACTAACCTCCAAATATTACTCTATAATCATTTTCTTCTCCCCATATCTCTTAATTACTTTTTTTTTCTAAATTTTGTAACTTTTTCTTATTTAATATTTTTTGATGAAATAATTATTTAATATTTTTAGTTTTACTCCATTATGTTTTTAAATTTAATCTAAATCATTGTATAAACTATAAATGCAACTCTAAAATTAACTAACAAACAATTTTCAATTTGTTGAAATATTTTTGGACAAATTTATCCTTTGCAATTCAATTATTTTTTATTTTATCCTTTCATATTTCACTTTCTATGCAACTTTTTTCTTATCTTGCGGTTTCTATGTGTCTAGTACATGTCTAAATATTTATTTAATATTTTTTCAAAAGCAATAGAGATGGACTCGTCGGTGTCTGTCTTTCTGCTAGTAAATTAATAAAATCAATAGATGCATAATAGAAACCAACATGGTAAAATTTGCAATAGCACAAAAAATATGTACAAATGGATTTAAAAAGTTTTGCATATTAATTAGAAAGGGTATAATGTACTTCTACTACCTCAGCGCCGACCATCGTAGCAATCCATGATAGACTCAACTTTGGACATTCCGTCGCAGTTAGACGTTTTGTAGATGGCAACTTTGCACGATTGTTTTCGGGACATATCCTGACGAGATTTTCAAGATGGTGGAGTTGGAGCTGTTTCAAACAAAGATGATTGTTCTGGTTTTGACATTGGTGAGATGAATGATTTTGGTGATCACATTCACCAAATACAAGCTCTAGAGCAGGAGCACGCCTAATATGTATCTCTTCAAGGAATGCAAGTACTTCAAAATAGCATATTGGGAATATCGACACTAACTTCCTACATGATAAAATGCGAAGTATCTTCAATTTAGGCATTACAAAATGTGAACTCCTTAGAGGCAAAGCTGTAACTATTTCGAGTCTTGTATTTGAATCTTGCTCTCTTGCATTGGCAATTATATGCTTCAATTCATTGCACTCTCTTATTTCCAGCTTTTCTAACTGCTGAAGACTTTGAGCAACAGGCATCGAGAAGAGTGCTTCACCAAACTTGCAATTATATATTTTGAGGAGTGTAAGATTTTGTAAGTTGCATTCATGTGGAAATATGTTATGCAACTGCTGGCAATCAAATATTATAATTTTTTCTAATTTCTCAAAGAAACGTAGCACTTGCGCCGGTGTGCCTCGACAAAATTCTTTCAAACATTCCAATTCCACCAATATTAACTCCACCAACTTTGGAATCCAAAGATCTACCATTTCCTCAGAATCAGAAGGTGTATCAAAGATGCGTTCTATCATTTGGCAACTGGTAAGACGGAGATATTTCATATCGTTCATGCCTCCCACAACTGTAACCACTTCAGGGACAACATTTTTAAATCCTCCATTAAGTTTTCCAAGATGAATAGCTTCGGCTATCTGAAGAAGATTATTTTTAGATGTCTTCAACTTGGAGATATCAAACTCGAGTACATGTAAATCTCTTGAGGATTTCACATCATAATCATAAAGAGAACAATAACTTACAAACCTTCGCAGCTTTGGGAGAGTAATAATATCTTCAACACACTGAGAATAGTACTCTTCAATTTCAATTGAAAAATATAACTCTTCCAATTGTGAACATTTACCTATTGCTCCATTATAATCTTCAATCCCGAAAAAACACTTTGACAAATCTAGAAGCTTCAATCTTTTGAGTTCTCCTACTTCTTTAGGAAGTTCATTGAGGAAACAATGTTGTAAGTCAAGAACCTCTAGTTTTTTTAAGTTTGATATGAAAGAAATGTCACCCAATATCCAATTTTGCAAGCGTAGAGTTCGAAGATTTGCTAAAAAATGAACTGACAAAGGCAATGATAATGACAAAGCCAATGAAAATGGTGCAGTACTATACTCATGGTCGATTATAGAAAGTACTTGGAGCCCTTCTATTCCTTCAAATGTTGATAACTTTATGGAACCCCTGATCAATAAAATTTTAAGGTTTGGAGCATGCAATAAAATTTTAAGGTTTGGAGCATGCAATAAATGATTAATTTTATCTTCCTTTTCATACCATGAGGATATTGCAAAACAATCTCTTACACCCTCATCCTCTACGATGTTGCTGAATGGTTTGTTAACATTTACCAAGATTTTGTGATTCTCCAATCCCTTTGCAATCCATAGGGCTGTGTCACGAACCATGTCATGCATCTTCACATACTCTTTGTTTTCAACATCCATCAACAAACTCTTTGCAACATCCATCAACAAACATGATTCTAAAAGTTTGTCTATGCTTGATTCAATTCTAGTTCTTGCTATGTCTAATGAAGACATTCCTCTTAGGCCTAGTCCAATTGCATATCGAATCAAATCTTCTCTTTCGATTTCATAGTCTTCAGGAAACATAGAACACATCAAGAAGACCTCTTTAGCTGTTTCCTCTCCTAAATAATCATAACTTAATTTAAGACATTTTAAAGCTTTTCTCACTCCTTCCTCTTGATCATCAATAAAATCTGGATCAGGATCAACCAAACTATGCAATGCCATCTTCCATTGGTTAATGGATTTTCCTATTAGTGATGATCCCACCGTTTTAATTGCTATAGGTAGTCCCTTACATTCATTGCAAAGTTTTCTTGGTACACCATCCAATGACTCAGAGAATCTATCATCAATTTTTGCATGTTTTTTGAACAAAGCCCAAGACTCATCTTCACGTAAGAGTCCCATATAAATCTTCTTTTGACATTGCATCGAATCACATATATTTTGTTTACGAGTGGTTAAAATTATCTTCCAAGCACCCTTGTTATCATTGTCTAAGCGAATCCCTATATCGATCAAATCAAAATTATCCCATAAGTCGTCTACTATTATTAGAAGTCGACTTTTTTGTTTCAAACTCAACCACAAACGTTGTGCTCTTTCCTTTTCACCTTCTTCCTCCAATTTTATGTTTAACGCATCTGCCATTTGTCTTTGAATGACTCTAATGTTTGGAGTTTGAGAAACTGTGACTAGTACAACCTTATCAAACAACTTCAATCCTTCAACCTTCTTAGACGCTTCGGTTACAAGAGTTGTTTTCCCTGATCCACCCATCCCATACACTCCTATCATGTAGATTTTATCATCTTCAAGTGCCTTCATAAGTTGATCATTAGCCACTTTTGTTGATTCAAAATAAGTAAAATTTTCTAATGGCCAGTACTGAATGCCAGGAAGAGGAGCATGGTGAGAAAATGGTTGAATATTGTTTTTGCCTTTCAATTTCATCATTGCATTTTTCTTTTTTACCATTTTCTTGCACAAATGATATTTTGTCCATGTTGGAAACCTTCCTTGAAAGCAACTTTTGTTGTCTTTCATCTGTTGGTTCAAATCTTCCACCTCTTTCAATAGACTTTCCACATCACTCAACCATTTCTCTACTGGCTTTTCAATTTCTTCAGCTCTGTGTTTGGCTTGTTCAACACGCTCCACAAGGTTATCTCTTTCAGATATTAGCTCATTTTTTTCATTCTCAAAATATTCAATAATTTGATTAACACAAAAAAAGTATTTTCCTTCACGTATTGTTGGTTCCACCAAATATTCAGCAACTTTAGCCACAATGGAGACAACAATATCTGCCATTTAATGAAAGCAATCTGAAAATAGAACCAAGTGCACAATCAATCTAAGATTTGTAAAAGAGAATTTATAGTTGCTTGATGATAAAAAAAGCACTAATGCAAAATATGAATTCTATAACAGAATTTAATCTTCTTATTTATTTATTTTGTTTTAATTAGGTTTCAATTCTTCTTCTGTTATAACAAAGTTAGGAATGGTTTTGTTGAATTTTTCTTGGTTTTCTTTCTGATCTCATCAGGATGAGAAATAATCAAACAATGTGGTTTCCTCACAGGAGAGGTGCAAATGCCTTCCACAACAAATCCGAATTACAGGTTTTGGAAATCTGATAACTCTGTTATTATTGTTTGGTTGCTTAGTAATATGGAATCAGTGATTAGAAAACCATTTATGTTCTTGCCTACTGCGAAGGAAGTTTGGGAGGTTGTCAAAGAAACATATTCTGATATTGAGAATTCTTCTCAAATTTTTTATTACAAATCACGATTGTGGCATACCAAACAAGGAGATAGAGATTTCAATAACTATTTTAATAAGTTGATGAGACTATGGCAAGAATCGGATCTCTGCAATGATGATCATTGGAAGTGATGTAAGGACAGGGTTTTATTTCTAAAGAGACAGGAGAACGACCAAGTATTCATGTTCTTGGTTGGCCTTAATAAGCGGCTTGATGAAGTATGAGGCAGAATATTGGAAAGATTCCATTGTCGTCACTTCGGGAAGCGTTCTCAAAAGTAAGAAGAGAAAGATTCCATTGTCGTCACTTTAGGTTGAAAGCTCTACCCTGGTCACTAAGAATAAAGATGGGAAGAGATATGGCAAGAAACCATGGTGGGAACATTGCAAACGTCTGTAGCGGTGAATTTAGATTGGTCTCTTAACCAACTTAATGTAAAAAATGTTTTTCTAAATGGTGATTTGGAGGAGGAAGTATAAATGGATAGCCCACCTGACTTTGAAGATAAGTTTGGTTCAAATGTGTGTAAACTACAAAAATTCATTTATGGTCTCAAGCAATCCCCAAGGGCTTGGTTTGAAAAATTCACTTGGTCGGTCAAAAGGTAAGGTTATATGCAGGGGCAATCAGACCATACTCTGTTCATGAAGTTCTCTAATGTTGGTAAAATTGCAATTCTAATTGTATATGTAGATGATATTATTCTCACATGAGATGACATTGTTGAGATCGAAAGATTGAATAAAAATTTGACAAAAGAATTTGAGATCAAAGGTTTATGTTCGCTTAAATATTTTCTTGGTACGAAAGTTTCTCACTCAAAGAAGGGAATTGTTGTTTCTCAAAGAAAATACATCCTAGATCTCTTGGAAGAAACTGGGATGGTTGGTTGTAGACCAACAGATACTCCTATGGAATTAAATGTTAAAATTTGGGAGAAACGCAGTGTTCCTGTTGATATTGGAAGATATCAGAGGTTGGTTGGCAAAATTATTTATCTAGCCCACACTAGACCTGACATCGCTTACACTGTGAGTGTTGTAAGCCAATTCATGCATTCTCCCTATGAAAAACACTTGGAAGCATTTTATCGGATTTTAAGGTACTTGAAATCAAATTCGGGAAAGGGTTTGTACTTCAAGAAAACTAACGATAGAGAATCCTTTATATTTATAGATGTTGATTAGGCAGGATTAGTTACTAATAGAAAATCCGCTACTGGATATTGTGTCTATGTTTGGGGAAATTTAGTCAATTGGAGAAGTAAGAAACAAGGGGTTGTTGCTCGAAACAACGCATGAGCCAAATTCAAATCAATAGCTCAAGGAATCTGTGAACTTTTATGGATTCGTAAACTCTTGGACTAACTAAAAATGAAAGTTGACTCACCCTTAAAATTGTTGTGATAGAAAAGCAACAATAAGTATAGCTCACAACCCTATACGACATGACATAACCAAACACAATGAGATTGACCGCCATTTCATAAAAGAAAAAATTGATGCGGGAATTATATGCCTGCCATTTGTGACTTCTAATAAACAAACTGCTGATATCTTGACAAAAAGTTTGGCAAAACCCAATTTTGAGCAACTTATAGCCAAGTTGGGCATGACAGATATCTATGCATCAACTTAAGGGTGGAGTTGAAGAGTTAAGGGAAATCAGATTTGATTCTCTTTTATTTTATATTATTCTGTTTATTTTTATTTTATGATTTTGTCATTATTACTCAGTATTACTATTGTAATTTCTTTTTCTATATAAACAGCTTAGGGCTGTAATAATAAAACATGAAAGTATTTTTGCATTTTACTTTCTTCACATCTAATTCTTAATAGGACTGAATGATGAATATCAAAGTTTGGCCTTACAAGTTTTGCTCATGGAGCCTATGCCTTTAATCAATAAAGTGCTTTTTCGATGGTTATGCAACAAGAAAGAAAGTTGTAATATGGATTTCCATCAATTGTAAATGATGAATCAGGTGCACTAGTGAATGCAGCAGATGCCTCAATGTCAATGGCAGATGTAAAGGAAATGGAGGTTCACAAAGATGTTAGGGAGCCCAAGAATTGGATTCCAAATATTTAGAGAAAGAACACTAATATTTAGAAAAAATATAAGAAATAATATGAGAGAATCTCTCCAAAGAAAAACATATACAAGACTAAATACCCTTCTCCTACAATGGTTTATTTTGCAAAAGATGCTTTCTAAGGGAATGAAAGTTTATTTTATAGGCTTTCTATACACGAGGATATGAAAAAGGATTAATAGCAACTACCCTTAAACATAAACAACAACTAACAAATAGAAAATAACTAACCTGACTAACTAATCCAACAACCCTAACTTAAATACTCTAATTTCCCTTTATTTTATATATCGTAACAGAAGAGGTAGAGGCAATGGAAAAATCTGCAAATATTGTGGCAAGATTGGCCCACACTATAAAGGTTTTCTATAAGAAGCATGGCACTGACTAAGTGTGCAACTAATGTCATCAAGGGAGCTTTTCATTCAGGACAAGTTGGAGGTAACATTTTCTACAACATTTAACTCTAAATTTATGGATTCTTGTTGGTTTGTTATGTACAACAAGACTGATCATATAGAGGTTAAATTACCTAATGGGAACTAAGTAAAAGTTGGTTTCGCCTGAAAAGTTCAATTGAGTAACGATTTAACAGTTGAGAATGTTCTATTTGTGCTTCGATTGGTAGTAAACTTGCTATTCATTTCAAAGTTATGTACGGAGTAGTCATGCTCATTAACCTTGGAACTTGAATGTTGTAAAATACAAGGAAATATTGATATGAGGAAGATTGGTTTGGCTAAACAAGTAGATGATTTATACTACTGTTTCTAGTCTAATAGCTTTGAATGCTTTGAATAAAAATCCTATTTCTCCTGTCATCCTTTGGCACTTGAAACTATGTCACCTTTATTGTGTTTGAATGATATGTCTGAATAAAATAGTATTCCTATATCGTTGTTGCTAAGCATACAACTTGTGATGTGTGGCAGCAGAAAATATTGTCATTCCCTATCAGTAATAATGCAAATGCTATATTTGAAATGATTTCCTTAGACATTTGGAGACCTTTCTCCACAAAACAATGTATGCTAAAGTTAAAATCTAAGGTTTGTGATAGGATAAAAGTATTCATCTAAATGATGGAAACTCAATTTGAAAAAGGTTGAAATAATTAGAAGCGACAATGGGCCAGATTTCTTGCTTGCTGAATTTTATTGTCAAAAAAGATTCATACATAAAAGTTGTGTAGCTACATACACCACAACAAAATGGAAGAGGGGAAAAAGCAAACAACACATTCTAAACATAAGTAGGGCTTTTATGTTTCAGTCAAGATTGTCAAAGCAGTATTGGTCTTATACAAGACTTTGTCCAGTTTGATCCAGGGGCATAAAAAATTAGCTTTCCTGTGGTACAGACCTGGTATGAAAGGTTACATCCTTGATGTTGTCACCAAGGAGATTCCAATTTCAAGGAATGCCTATTTCTATGATATGGAGTTTCCTTTGGAAACTAAGGCGCTAAGTTATGCTCCGTGTATATATGTTGAGGAGCATGTTCTTCCTAGTACAAGCCAACTTCAACCTGAATTAGTAGAGAGACCTGTTGATGAAACCAAAAAAAATACTCGGTCCATATCCTTGACCCATCCTAAACCTACACCCCCACCTTCACCAAACTTAGACCACACCTCATGGACCAGCTCAACATTTATATCCTTTCAACCTTTCATCCATTCCACTTCAGATTCAACCACATCACTATCCATTGAACCAATTACCCCACTTGCAACCATAAAATCAACTAGAGCTATACCCAAACCATCTCACTTCAATGCACCCTCACATGGAGCATATACACTCTCTTAACCTATGAACTTGAAAAATAGAGAAGATCTTTACATGTAATCTATATAGCGAGGGTCAAACTAAATATATGTAGAGCAAATTTCCAAGTTGTTTCTTTTACCCTAAAACATATATTCTCTGGGGCTGCTTTATTTATTGGTTTTTTGGATGGAAAATGTTGATACTTGTAAGACCCTTAATTTTAAACTCTAAATTATGCAATTTTAGTATATTTGGTGTTACATTGCTTAGGTATTTAGCCCAATTTTAATTCATTTTGTGTATTAAGTACCAAACGCATATTTTGTAGAGTTTGTAATATGCTTATTATATATATATGTATATTTTGAGACCCGGTTAGAATTATGTGTCGAAGAATAATTTATTTACGTTGCGAAGAATTTATTACCGGACAATTTTGTTAAAAATATCTCTGGTTGCTGAAAATTCTATATGTCAATTGAGTTGCGACGAGAATGGATATTTTTATAGTTTGAGATGTGAGTGAAGTGACGTGTGGATAAGTATTTAGATATTTGTTAGTTTGGTTTATATATATATATATATATATATATATATATATATATATATATATATATATATATATATATATATATATATATATATATATATATATATATATATCTGTGTGTGTGTGTGTCTGTGTGTGTGTGAAGGCAAGGAATCAGAGAAGATAAAAAGCAAAACATTTTCCTGCCTCGCGAGCTTATTCTTTTCTTCCTCTTTCTTTCTTTGTTTCGAAAACCATAGTGTTAGTCGTTTTCAAAATCACCAGACACAAACCTCCACTTTTCTTCGACTTCTGAGCTTCATTTCGAGAAGTGATAGAAGGGAAAGTTGCTCATCTCCACGCTACGGTGCTAGTGAGCCAACTTTGGAAGTGACGTCACGAATAAAGTTTTTACCGCAATTAATTGCGGTGTCGTAATCAGTTGTTAGAGCTACCGTTGAGGTAAGGGCTCCTTCCAAATTTTTAGCTTGCATATAGGACTTTGTATGTGTATTTGTGGAGTTTGAATTTGATCAAGTTTATGTGTGAATTTGGGGAAAAGGAATTTAATGTGATTTATGTGTGTTGTAGAGATTGAATTTGGTGGTTTATGTTTGGAAATGTGGAGTTTTGAATTTGGTGATTTATGGTTGAAGATTTTAGAGATTTAACATAGGTGATTTATGTTTGAATTTGGAGAGAAGTAAATTTAAATTTGATGTTATGGAATTAACGTGATTTAGGTGTGGTTTTGTGAAAAATGAATTGATGCAAGTTGGTGTGTACTGTGAATTGAATTTAATGTGAATTGTAGATTAAATTTGATGTGGGTTTGAGGAAAATATGTTTTGAGTGTACTCTATGAAATGTTTGAAAAACCATTATTGTTAAATGAGTATTAAAAAGGGGGAATCTTTTAATAGCTGCATTTACGTAATGGTTGTGGTGATTCATGTTTGGTGTGAATTGTGGGATTCGGAGTTATATATGTTTGAGTATGCTTTGTGTTGAGTTTGGAAAATCATTAGTGTTAAATGAGTATTAAAAATGGGGAATCCTTTAATAGCTGCATTTACTTAATGGTTGCGGTGAAAAGAGTTAGAGTATGCTCATGCATTTTCATAGTACATGGTGACCGGATGGGCCATGGTGATAATGGTGACCGGATGGGCCACAGGATGATGCCATGTGATTTGTTGGTTCATCTTATCCTTACGAGAATTATCGCGTTGTGCTGATCTGTGAGAGATTGCACTCTAGAATATGTTGATCTGTGATCGATTGCACTCTAGAAAACAGTGTAAGGCCTGTGATAGGCGACACTTCAGTAAATCGTGCGAGCCTATGATGGGTGGCACCTTGGTAATTAGTATATGGCCTGTGGTAGGCGGTACAATTATAATTTACGCCGTTTCGAGGAGGGTTTTAGTTTGGAATTCCGGAATCATGTGCATTGGCATATACGCATTGCATTAGGGTGCTTGGCACCCGAGTCATGTTTAATATATTGTGATGGTTGTATATACATACTCGATTGTTGTTTGTGATTGTGTCGTAATTGAGGAGTGTGATTGATTGACTTTGTGTGGTAAGTGTTGAATGATTTGAAACGTTTTCAAAACTGAAAATATGCATTTTTCACAGTTGTATTCGAATACAGCAGAACTGTATTCGAATACGGCAGCACAGAGTTTGCTACTGACTTATGATTTCGCATTTGTACTCGAATACAACAAGATTTTATTCGAATACATGTAATCGAATACGACAGGACTGTATTTGAATACGATAGGATGATTTTTGCTACTGACTTGTGAATTAGCACAGTAGTCGAATACAGGGAGGCTGTATTCGAATACGATAGTGCAGTTTTGTCCAAAACTTCATTTTTCAACTATGATTATGCATGTTTAGCATATGAAAACCCTTTCAACGAGTATGCTAAGATGAAAGGTTATTTTGTGCATATAATCTGAAGTGCTAAATGTTATTTGTTAATTTTGGTTGGTGACCCTTTACATTATTGTGGACCGGGCTTATGCCCTAGGGGGTTGAGGTTGTGACTCGTGCTGGAATTGCAACGACGTCGAAGACGTGGGATAGTGATGAGTTTGGATTTGTGATCGAAAGCATTGGGGCTTGATGCCGCTCGTGGATTCTTAGTACCCAGCCACCCTCAGTTAGATTAATGATCAACTTAGGGTTTTATTTAAAAATTTCATTTATTTTCCCTTTCTTATTTCAAGGTTGTTGTCTCAAAGGGAACTTATGTATTTGGCACAAACTATTTTAGCCAGTGTATTTTATATATGAATATTTTGGATTATCATCTCAAAAACCTTTTTAATTTGTTATAATTATGATGGAATTAATTATGACTTTTGTCGTTTGTGTTACAGCTTAAATATTTTATCCAAAAGTATTTCTTTATTTATGGATTTTGATTTGGTTTTTTTATAAAAAAAAAAAATACACTCGCGCTGTTAACAATCGGGGTGTTACAAAGTGTTGTTCGTGTGGGAATGAGTGTAAGAGTTTTTTCTCCTGATCACTTAATGTTTCTGGTACTATGCATACGGATGTTTGGATTCTTGACTCTAGAGCCGCCGATCATATGACATTTCATTCAAAAGAAGTTTTTTCTTCGTATACCTTTCCTTTCTGTTTTCATTACATTACTATTATTGATGGTTCTCGTACTCATGTTGTTGGTTCTAAAAATATTGAGCTTCAACCTTATTTTAAATTACATGATGTGCTCATGCTCCCACACTATCTCATGACTTTATCACTATTCATAAGTTTACTCAAGATCACAAGTTTGTCTTAATCTTTAGTTATTTTCATTGTACTTTTCAAGATCTTGCAATGAGGAAGACGATTGCAGTTGTGAAGGAACAAAGAACGTTGTACTATTTGTCTGATAAACGAATTGGTAAGAATGACTTGTCTCCGGCAGTTTAATCTCACTCAGATTCGCATGCCTCACAAATATGGCTTTAGCATAAGCGTTTTGGTCATCCTCATTTTTCTTTGATGAGGTCTTTGTTTCCTTCTTTATTTATATATCAATATGGTGAAGCTTTTAAGTGTGATATTTGCCAGTATTCTAAGCACCATCATGCTATTTTTCCTTTTAATCCTACTAAAAGTGTTGAATCATTTCATCTGATTCATAATGATGTTTGGGGACCTGTCCCTACTTCTAATATTTCTGGTGCAAGATGGTTTGTTTCATTTATGAATGATTGTACTCGAGTGACTTGACTTTATTTGATGAAGGATAAATCAGAAGTACCTCAATTGTTTATTCAATTTTACAATATGGTACAAACACAATTTGGAAAAGGAATTAAAAGATTACATTATGAACATGATAAGGAATGTGTCAATCATAGCCTTTCAAGTTTTAATAGCAAACAAGGGATTATTCATGAATTCACATGTGTTGATACAACACGCACAAAAATTGTCACTTACTTGAAGTCGTATTGGGGTGAAGCTATATTGACAGTTTTCTATCTAGTTAATTGTGTGATATCTCGTATTTTATGTAATGTTAGTCCTATTCAATATATGACCTCACTTTTCTCTTTAGTTTTATATCATGAAAAGTCTTGAGCCTTGGTTATTCAGGGGGGAAACATTAATGATCGGAATCTAAGTTCAAGTTTCTAGACCTTGGTCCTAACTTTTCTAAGACACGTGTTTCATCTCCTAGTCTCGAGACAGCTGTTTTTACTCCATTTCCTAATCCTGAATTTGAGCCTCCTTTGTGCTCTGTTTTGCAAGAATCAACAACTTTGGCACCAGTAGAAGACAAGGCTAATAAGTCAATTCATGTTTATTAGGGGAGAAATGAACCTAACCTGCTCCAGAAGCAACTTCAATTTTCCGAGACGAATGTAAGTATTGAAAATGATCCTTCTATTGCGGACTCTTAGACTTCTATTTGTGATGTTAATCTAGATGATTTACCTAGTGTTCTGACAAAGGATACAAGTTCTTGTGCCTCTAAATATAGATATCTTATTTTCAATTTGTCTCTTCTTAAAATCTTTTGCCACAATATCAGGTTTTTATTGCAGCTGTTAACTCTATGAAAATCCCATTATTTGTTCAAGAAACATTGCAAGTTAAAATTGGGTCCAAGCTATGGATGATGAAATCAAAGCACTTGAAAAAAAAAATGGAACTTGGGAGATTGTTGAGAGACTAGGAAGCAAGAAACCAGTTGGATGCAGGTGGATTTATATAGTAAAACACAAATAAGATGGAACCCATGATCGTTACAAGGCAACACTAGTAGCCAAAGGATATACTTATAAATATGGTATTGATTATGAGGAGACATTTTCCCAGAGACTTAGAGAAGGAAGTGTATATGGAAATTCCCCCAGGCTTTGGTTTCATAGGTGGAGCCAACAAGGTGTGTCGATATAATGCCTTACATGGACTAAAGCAGTCTTCTCGGGCATGGTTTGGAAAATCCAAAAGGCAATGGTATGCTTGGCCTATAAGCAAAGCCAAAGAGATCACACTTTATTCTTCAATAATTAACAAGGAGGAAAACTAATTGTAGTATTGTATTTCTTGTTTATGCTGATGTTATTATTGTTACAGAAGATGATTTGACTGAGATAAAGTTGCTCAAAGAGAAATTATCAACAAAGTTTGAGATGAAGGACCTTAGGCAACTCAAGTGTTTCTTGGGAATTGAGGTAGCCTACTCAAAGCAAGGCATATTTATCTCTTAAGGGAAGTATGTGCTTGATCTTTTGCAAGAAACTGACAAACTTGGATGTAAACCTACAAGTGTTCCATTTGAGCAAAATCACAGGATGAGCTTTAAGGATGAAAGTGCTACAGTTGACAAGGGTCGGTTTCATAGATTAGTGGGAAAGTTGATTTACTTAGCATACACTAGACCAAATTTGGCATATGCAATCAGTGTGTTAAGTCAATTCATGCATGATTTGAGGGTGAGACACTTACAGACTGTAAACCGTGTTTTACAATATCTCAAAGCCACTCCAGGGAGATTACTCTTGATTAAAAGAGGTGGAAGCCTTAACTATAGAGGCTTACACTGATGTTGATTATGCAAGTTCAGTGAGTGATAGAAGATCTATTTCAGGCTATTTTATCTTCCTATGTGGGAATCTTGTTGCTTTAAGGAATAAGAAGAAAAATGTAGTTGCTCGATCAAGCTTTGAAGCAGAGTTTAGAGCTATGGCACTAGGAATTTGTGAGCTATTATGGATGAAACTTGTTCTAGAAGATTTAAAGATAAAGTGTGAAGACCCTATGAAGTTGTCTTGTGACAATATATCAACCATCAGTATTGCTCATAATCCCATCCAGCATGATAGAACAAAACATATTGAGATTGACTGACATTTCATTAAAGAGAAGTTGGATAGTAGATTGATAACTACAGTCTACATCCCTTCTAAGCATCAGCTAGCAGATGTGTTAACAAAGGACTTACTAATCAAAAGATTCAACCAACTTACTTGCAAGTTGGGAATGATAAATATCCAATCACCAACTTGAAATGGAGTGTTGGAAATATAGGATAGTCAATTTTTATTTATTAGGCCCATTAGCGTTAATTAAACACATTAGACATAGTAAAGTCTATTTAAACATAGTAGTGATTGTACTTTTATTAAGATTGAAATAAAGTTTACATTGCATTCTTCTATACAAGGCAAAAGATAATTGAAAAAAATTACATTGATGTTGTATATGAATTAAACTCTTAAAGTAAAAGTGTTGTATGTAACTCAAATTTCAGTCCTACTCAATATTAAAACACGTGTATAAATAAAATAAAAATAAAGTAATATATATATTATTTACCTTAATTTTTGTAAAGTTTATGCTTTTTCTTTTTCCTATAATGTCTTGGTCCTTTGCTCTCGATCTTGATGGTTTCTAGCTTTGAGCAATTAGAAGTTTAATTCCTTATTTCTCTTTTATTATCCTATCCAGTAAAAGAAAATTGTTTGTAAGAGTTTGCATTCTAATTTATAATTGTTGATGTAACTTTTCTGATCTAATTTGATTTCCTATATATAATAAGTAATCCAAAAGAAATTATATTGTCTGTACAGAAAAGTATATATTATGATGAAGGTAAATTGCTCTCGTGGTCCCTTAACTTAATTTTAGGTAGCACTTCAGTCATTTATCTTCTTTTTTTCAATTTAGTCTTTTATTTAATTTTAAGTAACAATTTGATCCTTTATATTTTAAAATGTCAACAATGTTGTCCTTTTTTACATAAACTTAAAATACTCATCAAAATCTTCAAACAAAATCCATAAAATTCAATATCATTTCAAAAAAAATCATATATTCATCAAATTTATAACTCAAAAATTCAAATAAAACTCATATTTTCATCTCCAACAACATCAAATTCATTAAATAAATAATGAAAATATGAGTTTATTTGAAGATTGGAGTTATGAATTTGATTAAATTTGCATTATATCGAAGATGATAATTAATTTTATGGGTTTTGATTGAAAATTTTGATGAATTTGATGTTGTTGGAGATGGAAATATGAATTTTATTTGAATATTTGAGTTATGAATTTGATAAATATATTAATTTGTTTGAAATTGATATTGAATTTTATGGATTTTGTTTGAAGATTTTGATGAATTTTCTAAGTATATGTTAAAAATGACAATATCGTTGACATTTTAAAATATAAAGGATCAAATTGTTACTTAAAACTAAATAAAAGATCAAATCGGAAAGAAAGAAAAAAAAAGACTGAAGTGTTAGTTGAAATTAAGTTAAGGGACCGAGAGTACAATTATGCCTATAATGAAGTAAAAAAAAATATTTTGAATAATAAATTCACAATCATAACTTAATATTTTAGATATGATCGACACTTTAAAATAGAATAAGATTCAGAGTAAGATGAATAAAGTAGAGATATTAAAATATTGCACTTACACTTTGGCGTTTATTGAAGGGATGAATCCTTGAGCACTTGCGGTAAAGACAACTTCTTGTAAATACTTTTGATGTGGTATGCACATTTTTCCAAAATAACATAATATAAAGGGGTTGTGGGAATTGGATTTGCTTGAGATGCAAGGCAATGGGAATTGGGAACATAAGAGTCAAGTGGACAATATTAAACTCTGCACATAGCAGAAAAGAATAACATTCCTTACTTGTAGGGATACATAAAGAATGAGACTTCTATTATCATATTTATCTCCTTCTATTTCTTTTTACTCCACCTTCATCACCAACAAATTCAAAATTTTATTCAGGACATGAACAATTTTCAAACAACTTTGGTAGCCATAAAATTCTCATTAAGCAAACATTGTTATTAAATTTTAAAAAATGAGGAAAAAGCCACAATATTGAAAGATAGTTGTGTTGTACTCAAAGTGTCACCTGAATTTCTCTCAAAGTTGGACCAATTTTAAGTCATTCATCAACATAAAAACTATTAAGTTTTGGCGCATTTAACTTAAAACCTTTGCAGATATCGACAAAACATGACAGGATATACAATTCTATCCTCATCAAGTTAGGAAGCACATTTTATTAGTCTCCACTACCATGTCTATAAAATTCTTCTAGTTCACGAGCACATGATACATCTAGACTGCTTAATCACAGAAGCATTCCAACCATGGTACAAGAAAAAAGGCTTTACAAATTTTTGCAATTATAGACCTTTATATATGTTAGCTTTGGAAAACACATTTCATCATTAGACGGCCGCACAAGTTCATCATTTTCTACAATGATTTTATCCAATTCTTGGAAATTGTTTATATCAAGAAATGTTAACTCGGGTACATCATTGAGAATACAGTTCTCAAGTTTTCACATTCACCCAATACTAGTGGTCAAAGACATTGAAGACTAAAAACATTTCCTGGATAAAGGACTCAACGTTAATATGAGGCTCAATCCATAAAAATCTCGTAAGTCAAGTCCTTTATCTATACAAAAAGAAAGAAGAATAGAATATTGAGACATGTCCCCACAAGAATTTCAAGATTACGAAACATTTCATTTTATAAGCAAATTGTATTATAGGGAGTAAAAGGGGTACTCCAACCTTACATATTAATCCTTATATGCTTTGTAAATATACTAAAGGATCACTCCACCAATTAGAAAATACATAATTAGACTTTCGTCCATTTCTCTCGATAAACAAAGACCAAGATATATATAAAATATATTTTATGTTATCCACCAATCACCCAATATTCACTATCTCACCTCTAAGGATTTTTTATTATTATATCCTTTTTTCAAAATTTGACACCAAATTACCTTACATTGAAAAAAAAAAATACTAAAATACTCTACTTTTTAAACCCTATAGATCATCCCATCCTGAGCCAGCGAGGTCTTGAAGAAAAAAAAATTAGATGCAATAGGAGGTCGCATCCTGGGGATGCGACCATGTAATAGTTTTAAAAAAAAAAAAAGAAAATTGTCATTTTAGCAATTCGAAAATTGTTTATTTAATAAATTAAAAATAATTATAATATTTTAAAAAAAACAAAATATTATTAATAAAATAAAATAAAATACATTAAATTGAAGAAAAAAATGCGGTTGACTAGATGTGTCTAAACAAATAACGTGTTATATTATTTTAACAACTCCCTCCTATTTTTTGTAGATAAATTTAAATTATTTTAACAACTATCTCTTGTTTTTCACATAAATTAGCAAATTAATTATATTCTGTAAACGACTTTCTCCTATTTTTTCTCCGGATCAAATAAATAAAAGATAATAAAAATAATAATAATAATAATAATAATAATAATAATAATAAAGTAAATTATATTAATAAAATAAAATACATTAAATTGAAGAAACAAAATACATTTTAATTGATCTGGAGAAGTCAACAAATCATAAAAAGTCAATGACTCCGGAGATTGCTAAGCTCTAAAGATATATGTTATAATGGGTGGGTTTGTTTTAGATTTTTTCATGAAAAAATATATTTTTCAAGTCAAAAATTATTTTGTAGGGTTTGAAGAGTGTTTGTTTTAGATTTTTTTAAAAATGATTTTGTTAAAAAAATCATTTTTGGCTAAAAATGAAAAGCTAAAAATAGTAGCTTCTCGCATATGCTTGTTGCTATAGATGAGAGAGAAAAAACGAAACACAATTGAAAAACACGAAACTTAACTCATTAACGAGAGAAAATTATGCAATTACCCCTGCCTTATTTTGAAAATCCTAAATTGCCCTATGTTCATTTTTAATAAGTTTTTATCTATAGTTTACATCAATTCATTAGCTGCGTTTTTTCTCTTTCATGCACCGACCATTTTTTCTCTTTCCACGAAATTGTTAGTTTTCCCATTATATGCGACCCTCATCTAGATTTTTATCCAGTAAGTTTTGTTCTCTTTTTCTATTTTTCTACATATGTGGTTGTGTGTTTATTTATTGGTTTTTAAGAGTACTCAATTACATTGATTAAATTTTAAGATGTGTATACGAAATGATCATTGTAGTTTAAAAAAATCATTTTTACAAAATTGTATACAAACAAGTTAAAAATTAATTTTTAAAAAAAAAATCATTTTTACAAAATTGTATACAAACAAGTTAAAAATTAATTTTTTTAAAAAATCATTTTTATAATAGTAAACAAACGGGAGTTAAAATATCATTTTTTTTAATCTCTAAAAAATAATCTCTAAATTATTTAAAGCAAAAAATTATTTATATTTAAGCTCAAACAAACGCACCCAATATGATATGAAGATTCCATAACAGACTCTAATGAAGGCTACACTCCCTCTCTTCTAATATTGGAAGATTCAAATATGTCTAAGCGGTTACTTTTGTTTGTATTGAAGAAATTAAAGTGCTAAGTCAGTTACTTTAATTATGATACCGTATTGAATATCTCAGACACAAAAATAGTCTTGTCTTAACTCCGACAATGGATTTGTGAATTAATAGCCAAAACGGATTGGAATCAAAGTAACTTGATGACAATGGATTTGTTAATTCTAAGCTAAGATCATACTCAATTCAAAGCAACAGTCGACAACGTATTTGGACAAAATCAAAGCTAAGATCAGAATAATTGAAAGCAACAGGAAAGTCATTGAATTGAATCAAGCATAATTAAATATGAAGAACGTTGGAAGAAGGAGAACGTTGAAGTAACCTAAAAGTTCAAAAACTGACATCTATAAAAGGTTCTTACCATCAACTAAGTGAACAAGAACCAAGACAACAAACAACAACTCATATTTTATTAGAATATACGGAAAAAAAAAACTATATTGTAATTTTATCTGGTAATGTGCTTAGACATAGGGAAACATTTTTATATCCTCTGTTGAGAGAAAACACAAACAAAAACCTTTGTAACCTGCCTCATTAGAAGTGGTTATCCTCAACGACTTCTAGGTTCAAGTTGGAAGATGAGAAGACTTAAGTTATGAAGTTAAGTGTTTGTAATTTGGTTTTGAATTACTAGAGAAAATCATTTTGGATGAAAGAACTGGACGTATCTACCGAGTTGGTAGTGAACCAATATAAATCTTGTGTGTATTTCAACTTCCCTTTGTTTATTGCCTATGCTCATTTACTTACTTTATTTTCACCAAGTGTTGGTCCATAATTTTTTAAACTGTACAACACAATTCAAACCCCCCATTTCTTGTGTTTTTCCACCTTCAGTTACACCCCCTACCATTAATAAAAAGACCAAATTGTCCTTACCATTAAAACAAAAGTAGAGATCCCTCATATTCATCTTTTACCTTTTTTTCTCACACCCCATCTTCACCCATTTTCATCTTTTCTCTTTCGCTTTATCAAACATCAAGTTTTTCAACAACTTCAATCATCATCATCTTCTCCCACTTACATCAAGTTTGCATCAATCATTTATTCTTCTTTTTCTTTTAGTTAGGCTTCTTTGATTGTTTTTTTAGTAAACCATAGGCTATGATTTGTGCATAGTAATTATTGTTTGAATAGATTTTAATGAGAATGAAACTGATTTACGGGGTCATGGTTATTGGGATGGAACAACATTGGTGTGTATGTCTTTATTTACTTGAGTGGCTTTGATGTTATAATATGGTACTATTTGCTTAAATATTTTTATATATCGTAATGTGATTATGATACGGTATATTATGATTGTTTGCGTGTTCTTCATACTCATATTATATTATTAACATGATTTCAAAACTCACCTCATTCGTTGTTGTGTTTGACTGGCTTGGCCCTGCGTTTGCGAAGTCGCAGTTATTATAGGTTAATGAGTCTTGAAGTTCAAGTTTGGGAGAAACCCCTCTCTGATAGATGATATCGTGAGTATGAGTTGTAAATTTTATTTTACTTTTACTTTTTTTTATTAGAAACGATTTTTTGTATGAAAATCTTATAAGTACTAGTAAGTTTTTGGACTTAAATTAAGAAATTCTAGTTAAATCAAGTTTATGGAGATTGCACTGTTTTATAAGAGAAAAATTTTTAGTGTTTCTTTTAAATTTTGAGAAATGTGATATCCTAAATAACTTGTAAAAGTTTCGTTTCCCTATAAAAGAGTTTTTATCTATCCGCTGCAAAAGTTCTATAAAAATCTAGTATAAATTGTTATATTTTTTTTGGGATTTAGAAATTTTAGGGTTTGGATCCAGATATGAGAATTTGCGATTTGAAGATGAAGAAATTAGGGTTGAAGATGAAGATTGTTGAGTTTTTATTAAAAAAATTGGGGTTGAAGATGAAGATTATTGAGTTTTTATTACTAAATTGGTTTATTAATTAATTATTTAGTTTTAAGTTTTTAATTAAATAATTAAATGAGTTAATAAAATGAATTTTAATTTTAAGTATTAAATTTTGTCTAGTCAACTACAATTACACAGTCATCATGTGCCACTTCATCCAAAATTAGTCATGTCACCATTTTTTTACCAAAAAAGATTCATAAAGGACTTTTTTAAAACTTGTTAGAATTTGCTAGGGCATAAATCAAAAAAAAAATTATAGGGACTAAAATCAAAACGAAGCATATTTGCAAGGACCAAAAATATATTTCAACATTTTATGGTATTAAAAGATTAGTGATTCTTTCAAAATAATTTAGGTGTTTGAAATCAAATTTTAGAATATTGATTAACCACTAAAATGGTTTATGTACTACTTGATTTATTTTGGTTTTCTAATTATTATACTAACTTCGAGTATAAATAGTTACTTACCTTACCTGCTAATTGAAAAATCTTTGTTTCAATTTTTGATAAATGATAAAGATTGATTCAAAACAAAAAAAATTATATGTGATTAGGTAAATGATAATATTGTGAGAACATTCTACATCATGATGCCGATTATTAAATTAGTTATATGCATGTATATGTGATTAGGTAAATGTGAAAGTGTTTGTGTTTCAGGTGTTCTAAGTGTTGGAAATTTGTGTATTGTGTTTAGAGTGTTTAAAAGTGAGATAATTATATATTTCTTTATTTTGATTATTGATTGATATTAATCTAAGTTTCTTTTCTTTTGTTGTTGTAACTAGTTGTAAATTACAAATACATTTTTGGAAATGTGTAATTAAGTAGATTTTTAACTTGAAGTAACGAGTAGGAGTTGTGGGGCCACCTTCGCACTCCTAAATCACGTTAAAGATACTTTTAATTATCCATATTTGAATTTGAACGACTACAATTATGGTTACTTTAAGTAGTTGACTACATGAGTAAGAGGAACTAGTTACCCCGATGATTCATCGTCGATAAAAGAGGCAACAATAACCCGTTGTTATTATCGTTAGGAATACTTGTTAATTTTATTTTGGGAATATATAAAAATCTTGTTCATTTCTTATAAAAATTTGACTGATTATGAGTCTTATGTGGCATGAGTGTTGAAGTTGATAATGGTTTATGTGGCGTGATATTATGTCGGAGTCTCTTATGAAACTAAGTGAAAATATTTGTCTTCTTCCACTGTGGTTATGTACTCTAGTTCTAGATTAATTTCTAAGAAATTGCTCATGATACAAATTCTTATGTGTGTCTCTATTTTAAATTCTTAAGGGTATGAAATAATTGAAATATTGCTCTATCTTTCCTACTTGAGTGAAACTTGTTGAGAAATTGATAATATTTTTTAAAATTTTTTTTTAGAGTAAAACTAGAAAGTCATTGTTTGAGTAGTTAATTGAAGTTAACAATCCATTTGACATATTTTTGCTTCATTAAATTATAGTGAATAATTGTGCTATTTCGTTCATGAATGAAATATTATATGCGATTGTTTGAATGATTCATTCTGTCATTTTAGCCTATCATGCTAAGCACCTGATTTTTGACATATTGTGTTTAAATGAGTAGTGAATGTCTTAAAAATGTTTATAGACTAAATTTGAATCTTGATGGTGGTTAGTTATTAGTTCACGTATTGTTCACCACAAATTTTGAAGACGAAATTTCTTTAACGAGGGGAGAATTGTAACACCCCAAATTTTATATAAACTTTTATTAATGAAATAGTATTTTAAATAATTAATTTGATGTTAAAATTAATTTAGAATCTATGTTGACAAATTTTGTGATTAATCTTCGCTATATGTGTGCCTTCTACGATGTGCTAATTTTATACATAATCGACTAAATGAGTAATGTAAATAACAAATATTATATTTTAAATATTTTTTAAAAAATAATTGTATTTCAGTGTAAATATTTGTAAATGTAAGATTTTAGGCGATTTTACGTATATATACGCGTAGATAACTAATGTGATATTTTTATATGCATTTGACTAAATGATAAATATGTGTACATAATTATATTTTAATTGCTTCTGACTAATTCTTACTTTAATTAATTATTTAACAAACAACTATTTTGAATATATTATCAATATTTTAGAGTGTCTATTTTTACAATAGAAGTGTTAAAACATGTTCTTGATGTTAAAATGCCTTAAAATGCATATACTAGTAAGTATAGTA
>JBBPBP010009777.1:38208749-38232800 GCA_037974735.1 Cicer chorassanicum | reverse complement strand
ATTTTACTAGTACTTTTTTTAACAAATCTTACTAATATTAAAGTTTAAAAATAATATTATAACCAATTTTAAAAATAATATATTCTACATTCTAAAATAAAATATTAACGCTCTAAAATAATTTATGGCCATATAACTGTTTTTAATAATAATTATATAAATTACTAATCTATATTTAAAATGCACTACATACTAATTTTATGTAGGGTAGTGTGTGACTTGAATATTCGCAATCAATACAATAACACCACTGTCAAAATATAAATTAAATAATATTCATTAAATAAATAACTTCAAATAAAAAAATAACACTAAAAAAAATATAAAAGAAAAACTTACCAAAATTCAAGAGAGAAAAGTTAGAGAAAAATAAAAGTTGAAGGAAAATATTTGTAGAGAGAGTGTAGAGAGAAAATTTAGAGAGAATGTAGAAGTGAAAAAATTGAGAGGAAGAGTGATATATAGGGAGAAAATATGGCATTTGTGGCGGCCAAAACGGTCACAAAATGCCAATGGTACTATTGCTTTTGTGGCAGCCAAGGCAGTCAGAAATTGATGCGAGCTAATACCCTCACAATGCTCCAACGAGCTAATTTTGTGGTGGCCTAAGCCCTCACAATGCTCCAAGGAGCTTATTTTGTGGCGGTCTAAACCCTCACAATGCTCCAACGTTCATATTTTGTAAGGATATATGCCGCCACAAAATCTTGCTGATATTTTCAATCAATCAAGTTCATTGTGAGGGTATTGACCGCCACAAATTCAAATAATTTTTCCCTCTAATAATTTTGTGACCGTTTTTGGCTGCCACAAATGTTATAATCAGCCAAATAAATAATTTTGATTTGTGAGGCCTTTTTCAGTCGCAAATAACAACCAATTTAAATTTTAGTATTTGTGAGGGTTTTTTCGATCAGTAATTTATGAGAGTTTTTTTCGGTCATAAAATCTATTTTGAATTGGCCACAAATTTAAATTGAGTGTCTTCTTATAATGGGTGTTTACACATTAATTTCCTAATCTCGTAACTTTTTAGACATTTAAAATAGTTTCACACAATAATCAATTCACAAGCAATTCAAATACACTTTGGTTACCATTCACATATAATAAAACAATAACAAAGGCAAAATGCGAAAGGGAAAACGTGCACTCATAACTTAAAAGATAGTTGGTACAAACAAAATTGTCACATATCATCTAATATGATGAAAATATTCAAGGTTCTAACATTCACAACCATTATAAAATAGTGAAACTCCATCTATTACTTCTTACACTTTTCATACAAAATACAAACACATAATAATCACCAACTAAATTTATTTAAAATAGTACAATATATCTTACTCAATTTCAAAACTCTATCAACTTCTTTCTCAAACATATAAAAAAAATTTGTTGGAAAAAATCTACTATAATGTATGGTATTACTTAATCATTAAGAGTGTTAACGACCTAACACTCTCTTTGTAGGTAATTATTCCATTCCATTCTATATTATTAATTATTAAGTGGAAACTTATAGTATGTTATATTATGTGTTATGTGTAAAATAGGTAGTTAAAATCGAATCTAAATATTGTTTATATATGTCATATCAGACTAAGTACATGTGCACACAGTTATAATAAATTTTAAAATTTTCATATATTTTTGCGCATAGTGTGACATATAACATATTTTATAGAACGCTGCAAATTTTAAATCTCTATATAGTATTATTCTGATATATATATATATATATATATATATTACAAAGTAAATATATTTTAATGGTGTAACTTTTTCTTATAAATACAACCACAATAATTTCCATAATTCACTTAAAATAATTAGGACTAAAGAAAGTATTACATAGATCATCACATTAAGAAATATTAAGATGTCTTCGGAGAACATGGACAATCGATATTTAAAACGTCTCAGTTTCATATATCAACGGTTAATATGTAAAAATTTGTTAATAGGTAGTAGTTGAGTTGCTAACTAGGGTGTTAAAGTTTGTTTGTTCGAGATTAGTTAGTTTATATTATATAATTTATTTATATATAGAGCTTGTTGTATTAATTTTATTATATTTTATCATTATAAATTATAATAAATATCTACCTCATTTTTTTATCTCTTTAATTGCATTATTTCGAATATGATTAGCGACTTGGGTTGTGATTTAAGAACAATTGAATAATTTATTTACATTGAGGTAAAAATAAGAAGATAATTATCGACAATAACCATTGACATTTGTTTTTTTACTGTATTTATAGAAGAAAAAAAAATTATTTAAGTTGAAGAAAAATTTGAACAAAAATATGTCATAGATGTTGTGGACTCTATCCGCTCTGGAGAAGATCCGCCGCTGTATATATATTTTGTCTACACTTTATAAAATTTCAGGGTCCATCCCATCACACAAATAAGAGCAAAATAGCAATAATAAGAAGAATCTAACAAAAGTGACTTGGCATACTACACATATTTTCCTTGTTATTATAACTTATATTCTACACACCATATCCTTAATTATTATAATATGTTTTATTAAATAATCAACAACATTTATTTTCTCATTCAATAATCAATAATTTCTAGGGAAATCATGAAAAGACTTGTAATATAATTACTTAAAGAGTGACACCTTGTCGTACATATTATATTTAGTATGATGTTGGAAACACTATCTAATTTAAATTTTTAAAAATAATTTCAAGTCACAGATCGAAAAAATATAAGAAAGTATAAGTTCCAAAAAAGAGTTAATGTCTTATATTTTAAACATGAAATCATATAGTCAAGTAAGAAAAACCATTTTCCAAAGTCACCCTTGATCTTGGCCAAAATGAGATTTCTCCTTCACCAACACTTAAGATTTTTCTCCACAAAACTCTCAAGATTTACGTGCTTCCTCACCAAAAATTTCTTTACCACAATTCCAAGAATTGAGGGAGGGAAATATTTCTTTGTTCTTTTACTTCTAAATACTTGGTCCCCAAGTTTTGTAATAAAAATAATAAATTTAATCCTCCAAACTAGGTCTCAAAGTTTGGTTTAAGATAACGAATTTAATCCATCATTACACTAACTCATTATTACATCTTGAGAAATTATCTATCCTAGTGTTCAATTCACAAACAAATAAATCTATCATAGATGAATTAATCAAATAATTACTCGCCAATGATATTTTCATCTTAACGTGATTAAATTATTATCCAACATAAACAAATATTTTTGCATCTGAAAAATATTTCTAGAACATATGTCAATCACAAATAAAATATAAAACTTCTGTTTAAATTTCTATGAAATTCTGAATTTGTTGAAAAATTAAACAACGGGTGAATTTTAATAGATTTACGTACACAAATATCAAGAAGTCTTCAGAGAACATGAACAACCAATATTTAAAACATCTTAGTGTATAATAGTCAATCTCTTTTAAAAAAACACCATTGCAAACAAAATAATAATATCTCTTTTAAAAACCTCTTTCAAACTAAAAACCAAGAAATATTCATACAAATAGTACACACATATGTGGGCATAATAATAAATCCAACAAAGACCAATATGTTCATAATATGTTGTTTGATGCATTGCCAAAAATAAGTCAAACCAAGTCTTATAAAATTCAAACTCAATAAACAAAGTAGCATAACAAAACAGTTATCAATTTAACAATGGAATGATATCTCTAAATCATTCGAACCCCTTGGAAACAACATCACACATTGTTCTACCTTTTGAGCCTCTCCCTTTTGTACATTGATATTAACATTTTTCAAGACACTCCCATTAGAGATAAGAAAGTTGAGAATAATAATCTCATTTTCAGTCTCAGTAAAGTTATATATCTCCACCACCTTCAATGTTGATGTCATGCATTGGCAAATTCTTAAATTGCCTATCCAATGTTTTGGATTATCATCACCACCATCTGATAAATAATATTTATCTGAATCCCCCTATAATTCATACAAGCATAAACAACACACACACAAAAGTTAAATTGACGATTAAAAAATAGAAATAGACATCACGTTTTCTGTCTTCATTAATAAAAGACAGAAAACAAAATAGATATCTCTAATTAATTTCCTCTGAAAATTATATTTATTGAGTTAAAATTTGAGACATATTTCTCTAGTATACTGACTCACATGCATATAATTAAAAGATATAATTAAAAGACAATAAGGATACTTATCATTGCATTAATTTTTTAAAGTTTTGGGTGATAATCATAATAATTAGGGATAAGCTAGTAATTTCATTTCTATTTTACATACAATCAAGAAAATTAAATGGACTCCATATAAAAAATTTCTTACCTTTTTTGTCCCAAAAATGTTTTCGTTTTCATCTTTGATCCCTAATTTTAAGTCAATTACTCATATGTATCTTTCAAATTTTAAACTCCACCAAAATTTAGATTTAATAGTGCACATTTAACGACAGTTGTTAAATAAAAATGTTGTTGTATTTTATTTTAAAAAAATACAAAGCCTTAGACATTGGTTTTTTAAAAAGCTCTGTCTAACGTGAATGTCTTTTAGCGCTTTTTTTAAAAGTATTCTCATAGGTATGAACCCTTATTAAAAAAAAAACAATTATATACAACGTTTTTTCTAATAATAAAGGCAATGTAATAGACTTTAAAAATGTTTTTTTGAACAAAAACATTGTAATTAGTTCATATTAGTTTTAATTTTTTTTTTTACGGTTGGCCTATATATTATTGGGATGAGATATTATACTTTAGAAAGCTTAAAATATTTTCAGCAAACAAAACTAAAACTAAAACTCTTGTTATAGACTTCTGATAAAGCTACAAAACGTTGTTTAATGTGTGCTATTTGCCAAATATAACTATGAACCGAACTGGTTTAACTTATTTTTTTTGTTCATATAAGTCAAATTTTACATAATTACCCCTAATTACTTCTAAAAAAGAAATTCGGTTCTAGTTTTTTAGAACTAAAAACCAGTTCGGTTCAGTTTTTTGAACCAAAAACCAGTTCGGTTCGGTTTTTTTGAACTGGAAACCGGTTCGGTTCGATTCTAGCTTAAAAAAATCAGTTCGAAAACAGTTTGGTTATCAATTTTTATAAATCAGTTCAGTTCAAAAACAGTTCGGTTCAGTTCAGTTCAACAATTTGGTTCAGTTTTTGGTTTTTTTGAACACCCCTATACTATTCGGGGTGAAAACCCTCTCGCTACATCTCCGTCGCAGAAAACCCTTTCTCTCCACCTCTTTCCGCTTGGAGAACTGTTTCGCAACCGTCGATTGCAATGACAACACTTCCATAGGTGTTGTGTTCCAACTACGACCCTTCTTATCGTAGATACTATACTTGGATTCCAATTGAAGAATCTAGGTTACATTCTCAAAACCTTTTACTTTTTAATTTACTTTTCATTATGCTATAATAACTTGGAGCTTGAGAATTATGTCTTTTTCTTCACATTTGAAGTTGAAATTGAACTCATGCTTCATATAAAGCAATAAACGTTAGTCTCCATGGTGTGGAATTTGTTTCTTAAAATGTCATTTGTTGCTTGTTAGTGTTGGCTTACTGAATTGATGAAATACTGTAATTGTCATAGGTGTGTCTCGAACTATGCTGATTTTACAACAATTACAATTCAAATGCTCCGCTGATTTATCATATGATTGTAAGTCTCTGAAAACCTTTTTTTCCTCTGCAAGGTTGTTGGTGACAACACTTGGTATTTTGAAAGTCATTTTAATGAAATTACTTGTTATTTTAGTTACTGTATGTAGGATTCGGTATCGTAGAGTGTTTTAGTAGCTTTTATAATGTTAAAACCTGTAACTTTTTGTTATATTTCTGCATAGCAAAGACTACAATATGAGCCTGATATTATATACCATTTTTTTATCCAATAAAACACCATTTTTCAAAATCTTGGTAACACTAACGGCTAGCCAACATGACTTTTAGAAGTGATGCCTCCAAAAGGGTATAATGCAATATATTGGTGTATAGAGGGGAAAAGTTCCAATGTGGATAGTTAAGTAATTGTAATTGTTACAACCAATGCAAATATGAGCAATTTGAGTGCATGCATATTGTGATGCTGAAATTGAAGTATTATTAAACATTAGCAAGAGTTACGAGTAGATAGAAATAATCTCAATAAAAGTTGAGTTAAGAGTTAAGAGTTATGAATATCGTGAGCATTTTGTATAGAATTCATTCTCGATAAATAATTCAAAATCTAAGTTTCCGGTATTTGATGAAACATACTCATGATCTGGAAATTAATTTGTACATTTAAGCCTCTTCCCTAAAAGCTGATTTTCACACATTCTCTTTCAATATGGCTTCCAATTTCTGTGATATCTCTTATGAAGAGTACGTAGTTTGTTAGATCTTTTAGTTAATTGATGATGTAAAATAAAATTGATGAAGTAAAATAAAATTTATTCTAACTTTTACCTATTTTTTTTCATAAATGGGTTTTATGATTCACTCTTTATATCAATGATATTAAGTAGGTTTCAATTTCTTATTGTGGGTAGATTTTGTGAATTCCATTAAAGTTCTGAAATTTGAGCATGTAACTTCAGAAATTCAGAGTTTGCTCAAGTAGCCTACATCTTGAGATTTGTTGTAATAAATTTGCTCATTTTTTACTATCTCAAGTATATATATTTATATACTTGTTTATTGAGATAGTAATTATGTATGTCAGAATTATTGAACATGTCAAAGAATATGCTATTTTGTACGTACTACTCTTTTCTAATGAGACTAAGGTTGTTTTGGAGTGGTAATGAGAGAGAGGTTAATGGGAAGTAAAGATACTAAGATGCATTATTTTCACTTGTCAAATCAACCTTACTCTAGTTTTTATATTGTTGACTTGTTTTAATTGATTCATCCTTTTGATATGCTACACTTACGTATAATCTTATAAATGTTTTAAAAAGTGGTGACCTTACTCTAGTTCAAAATTTGTCATCTATCATCGCTTTACATGTTTCTCATAATTGTTTCATATAACTATGATTGATTTTTGATTGTTGAAGTGTGGAGTCATTAAATGGTATCTTAGACTTGAGTGCCACACATTTGGAGTCATTTTATTGAGATGATGTCATAGTTATAAAGAGATGGTACAAATTGATATGTGATGAACAAAATTTAAAAATAAAGCTATGACTTGAACTACATAGTGTATCTCATGAAAATAGTGAAAATAGCATTTAACTATTGTATAGGATTAGTGTCACAATTTTTCAACCAAATTGTTTATTCTCACATTCGTTATGCTTTAGCCTTGGTCTAATAGTTACCTTTAACTATGTTTTTAACAATTAATTCTCATTGCATTGCTTATTGATCTCCTTTGAATTTGGGGTAAGAACTTCTTTCTTGATTTTTTTTTACTAAATGCAAGAATTTATTTGACGTATAATTGAAACCGTGAATTTATTTGTAAGTTATACTTTGTTCACATTTTTTCCTTCATATTACCTGAAGCAAAGAAACTTTTTTTCAAGACAATAGACAAGTTCGGGATTAGCATGAATTTATAAATGGGAAAATACTACACTCAAGTCTTAGTTAGCTTAATATAACTGTAAATTGCATTAGAAAAGAGGTACTAATGACACTAGTCTTAAAATTTTGGAGGAGTAGCTGTCGGAACCTTATGCCAAGGGACTGCTAGAACAATTTTAATGTTGATAGGGCTTTGGGTGTAAAATTTTGCGTTATATTGTTTAGATGTAATCATGGGTTGTCTTAGAGTTGGGAGATTTATTGTTAAAACAGAGTAAGTGGTGAACACATGATGTGTAATGTAAGCATGTTCAATGTTGTATTTTTCTTATATGACACTCTTGCTTACAAGAACTTTGGTATTTCAATAAAATACCTTTTTCGTCTTTGAACAAAACAAATTAATGAAATATATTACCTTTTATAATTGCTTTTATTATGAAAACACAAACTTTATAGATCTATTTGACGTAGTATTTTGAATAATTTTTACAGTTATATTTAAGACATTATAAAAATATCGCTTATGAAAACTTAAATTTTTTTACTCATAAGAATTAAGTATGAATTTTTATCTTTTAGCGCTTAACAAATTCATATTTAACTTATTTTTTAATAAAAAAATTTAAATTTTTATGGAAAAGATTCTTATAATGTTATAAATATATGTACAAAAAATAATTAAAAACTTGAAAAGAACACATAATTTGACTTAAAAGACAATAAATGAAATCAAATAATATTTAGAGACTAAAATATTAAGATTTTTTTGTTATTTAAACTAAAACAAAATATTTAAAGACTGAAGAGGTAGATAGTTGGGAAAGTAGATGATCATAGCACTTGGGCGCATGTTTTTAGCTTTTTACGTTGGTTTTTTAAAATCTCTTTATACCTTAGAATAATTTTTTAGCTTCTTTCTAAACTTTGGGTTGAAATTGAATTATAATTTTATTATTTGCATTTTGACCTCTGCTCGCTCTATAGGTCATAACTTGAGCTCTAGATATCAGATTGAAGCATGCGAGCAGTCATTGGAAAGCTAAAAATCAAAGCTACAACTTTTGTGTTGTAATAAAATCTCAATGCCGAACTCTACTTGACCTAAATTGCAGATTTCGTAATCTGGACTTTTGTAATAATTTTAAATAGCGGACCACTTATTTTTAAAGCCCAAAATCGAGCACTATATATTGGGAGTTTCTTTCCTTTCTTGTATTGGATTATTTTCGGATTAAGAATCAGAAGCTTTATAAACACTTTTTAATTTCATAGAAGGCTAATTTCATAAGATTAATCCACAAGTTCAGAGTTTCATCAACACCTGGAGATTCAGGTTACACTGTCAATTCTGATTCATGATTCTATTTTTGTTTATTTGATTATATATTGATATTATGTTTGCTTAAATTGAATTTCAATAGGATCGATTAAATTCATTTGATAGAATTTGGTTTCAGTTTCTAATTTAATTGAATTATAATTTTGCGACGTTTGATCGTTAATTGTAATATTTTGATAATTGTGATGCTTAATCCAGTCAATGAAACCAAATTCACATGGGATGGATTGTACGCTTGTTTGATCAATTTTATAGTCAAATAAGAATAGAATCACAAATTATAAATTAATTTCATTGATAGAATCTGTGATAGGTCTGAAACTCGAATAAGTGGATTAATCGTTTTACTCATTTGTTAAAACTAAATCGTTATAAAAAACCCTCTTTTCAAATTTTAATTCTCAATTCGGTTAATATTATTATATCAGAAGTCTTTGTGAAACGACTCAAGTTATTACCTCTATTTATATTTTATCAATTGTATTTGACCCGTGTGCGACAGCAGATCAGTAGATAACTACTCCAAATCAACTCAAATCAAAAGGGAAAACATCCATAGAAAAATGTGAGTTATGTTACATTAACTCATTTTAGCATGAGGATTATGGGAATTTATTCACTGAAATTCTATACCTCTTGTTAGAAACAGTTTTGGGGGCATTACAGGTTAGAAGAACTTATAGCGTGAGGAATGAAATTTTTAGCATATAGGTGTTTTGAAATTGCACCCAAATGATTTTAAAATGTCATGCATGTTGTTTGTTTGATCTTTGTATGATTTTTGCGTTAGAAATTTTGGAACTCCCAAGATTTTGAGTAAAGAATTGTAGTTTATTGTGCGAATCTTGTCACTGAAGGCAAATGTGCGTGCCTTGGTCGGTCTTTCACCCCTGCCTTTGTTGTTTTGCCTCTGAGTGTCATTCTATAACTTTGGGGTTTTTGCCTCTGGTTATTGTTTCAAAAACCTAAGTATTTTTACCTCTGATAAATCTTTTCTATTTGTTGCCTCTACTTCCTAACTCATGATTTTGGGCATTATGCATCTGATGATTAACTTACGTTATTGGGCATATTGCCTCTGATGCTATTTCACAACTCTATATATTTATGCCTCTGGTTTCTTCTTTTGTTATTGCCTTTGTTAGTTGTTTTATGGTTTCTTGATAATACTCTTTTACTTTGCCTCTAATTTTTCTTCTTATACTTTGCTTATGATTTTCTCCTTCCATTATGCCTCTGATGTTTCCCTTATGTCCTTCTTCTGATCATGCTGCCTCTGATCAGAGTTTGCCTCTGGTCATGTTGCCTCTAGTCCATGTTCTTTTGATCATGTTGCTTCTGATCAAAGTTTGCCTTTGGCCATGTTGCCTTTGATCTAAGTTCTTTTGATCATGTTGCCTTTTATATGAGTTTGCCTCTAGTCATGCTTCCTCTTATCCAAGTTCCTCTGATCATGTTGTCTCTTATCCAAGTTCCTCTGATCATATTGCCTCTAATTCACGTATTCTTTGGTCATGCTACCTATGGACACGTATCCTCTGATTCTTCCTTTGGACGTGTATCCTCTTATTCTTCTTCTAGACGCGTATTCTCTTATTCTTCCTCTTGATGCATATCCTTTGATTCTTCCACAAGAAGTGTATCCTCTGATTCTTCCCTGGTCGCGTATCGTCTGATTCTTCCACAGGATGCGTATCCTTTAATTCCTTCCTTGGACGCGTATCCTCTTATTCTTCCACGGGACATGTATCCGCTGATCATAATCTACCTCTAATCATGCTACCTCTGACTGGAACACATTGGTCACGTATCCTCTGACTCTGGTCATGATGCCTCTGATCTATCTGCTTCTAATCGCGCTGCCTTTGGTCAGGAGTTTTGCCTCTGGGCGAGTTACCTCTGGTTCCAGCTTCTGATAAGGGACTTAGGATTTAATTCCCACTTGATTTTCAATATATTGTTAAGTTATTAGAAGTGTTATGGAGTAATGATGCATTGCAAACATAATATTATCAAGGCATTACATACATAACATCTCAAGTGTATTAGATTCATTCAATCATTATTTTCAATGCTTAAGTTTACGGTGGGACATTTCACATGGTTATTCCAAGCATGGAATAACAGGTTAAGGATAATAATCATGACGCTGATTGGGGTCGTGGCCAGACCACATTACCAATATGGCTCAATTATCTTGGTGACCTACATTAAGATAATTAATTAGGGAACTTTTCCATATTCTAAGGAAAAGTAATCAGTCATGAGTTTTTCACTGGTTTTAAAATTAAAGGAAAAGTTGTCAACTGACACTTTCATGAAATGGTTATTTATAGCATTAGTTGTATATCATTCAGATTTTTAATCATGTTGTTAAAGAAATATTTTTACATTACCTATCCCTTTTATTTCCAGAGCTCACTGAGATATTTTTATCTCACTCCTTTTATTTTTAGAGCTCCCTAGAGGAAACCAAGATACGGGTTGAGCACCAGAGGATTAGTCCAGATTTATTAGTTTTTAAATTATGGTGTAATGAATTATATGATGTAACGAAAATTTGTTATAGACTTAAATTAGTTCAAGTTGCAATATTAATTTAGTTGTGTTTTGTGATTCTTATTATTATTTCATTTTACTTGCTTATATTTTATTAAGGTGTATGGATTAAATTTCCATGTTATAGCTAATTGGTATTGAGTTTACAGTTCTAATACCTTTCACATCTAATTGGTGCATGTACTCCTTTGCTTATAAAATTGGCTGATCAGAGTTACATTGTCTTAGTCTTACAATGAGTGTAGTATGTATTTCAGTACAACATGTACTTTGTCAAATCATGAACAACATGGTACTTTGTCAAATCATGAACAACATGGTACTTTGTCAAATCACAAACATATTTTTGTTGTTCTACATTTAAACGTCATGCAAATTCTTGACTGACTGACCCTCCATAATATCATGTAATTCGTGGTTGTGAAGTTTCCATATTACTTTAACTATTCATCCAGTACCATGCATCTTTCAATGGTTTTGATATAATCTTAAATGAACAACCACATTTTTTAGTAGCACTTTGTATTGAATTATTAATTGGGTTATAGTTTCCACCCTTTTTACAACCCAAGATGAGTTTTGAGTTCTTTCTTCTCTTTCATGTCTCTTTATCTAATTTGGTAATGATAATAGTTGTCATATTTTTAATTCTAACCTCTTTATCCAAGTGTGCTATAACTTCTCATGTATGAAAAATATAAACTAATAGATTAAAATTGATTAAGTTACATTAGGACATTACAATTATACATTAATAATATCTTTTAACATTATTCTTACTGGATCAATTGCGAATGCATTAATAATGGATCAGTTTTGAATGTATTAGTAATATCTACACATGATTTATCACTTAATTGCGATATATTCATATCTGTTTTAAATAAACAAGAAATTAAAAAATATATTATTTTAAAAAAAAAAAGTTGTTTCAATAAACTTGAACTAAATTTTCCAAAGCTAATTTTTGACAATCTTAATTCAAGTTTGTTGAAAGTTTTGACAAACTCAACCATACATTTATCAGAACATATTTCTATCTTGAAAAACTTAGAACAAGTTTGATGAATCATTTTAATTTCTTACCAATGAACTCAATGGTGATGAGAGTTATTGATCTGGAAAACTTAAAATGAAAGTAAAGTTGAAATTGTAAAAAAGTGAACAAGAGTAAAATTGGAATTTTTAAAAGATAGTGATTAGTGAGTGAGAGTAGGGGGTAAATTTTTCTTATTCTAAACTAGGAAAATTAAATTTTGTACCCTACAATTAGATTTATACCCACTCAAAATATATAAAAAAAAAAAAAATCTAATTTTGTCTTTTTCATTTTCAATCAATCAAAGGTATAAAACAAAAAAATTTACTCCAAAATCTTACCCTTCACCAAAATTTCCGGTAATTAAATTGTTTCCCCTGAAAATCTGGTACACAAATTAACATTACCGAAAATTTCAAGAACTTCAAGACACAAAATTTCCAGTACACTATTTTTTCAATCGGAAATTTTGTGCCTTGAAATTTCGGATAGTTACTTTTATTCTACCGGAAATTTGTGCCTTGAAATTTCTGGTAGTTACTTTTATTCTACCGGAAATTTGTGCCTTAAAATTTCTGATAGTTACTTTTATTCTATCGGAAATAAATTTCCGTTATTTAATTTTATTCTACCAAAAATTTCAAAATTTGTTTGTAATTTTTTTTTTATTTTGGAATAGGGATGGAAAAAACACCATTAATTATAGATTTGACCGAATCATTCACAATTGATCAAATTTTTGAGTCACAATAAGCTGTCATATCATGGGCAAGAGAGGTTGACCGACAAAATCGAATAACTGATATTATTACTCGATTTCATATGGGATGTATTATTATTTTAATGTGTTGACTTCACAACCAATGACTTACTCTTTTTACTTTTTTCAACGGCAGCTCTCCTATTAGATTTTGTAGGAGGTCGAACTCGAGAATGTTCCACAATATTTTTTCGCTCATCTATTCTTCATTGAAAAAAAATTGAATAAAAAAGTGTAATTTTTTTTTTAAAGTTGTACCGGAAATTTCAAAAATGAAATTTTCGAATGAGAACAACTATCGAATTTTCAAATTTCCAGATGAGACTAACTTCTGAAAATTTCAAAAATGAAATTTCCGGTATTGAAAAATAAATATTGGAAATTTCATTCCTAAAATTTCCAGTAAGAGAATTTTAGAGAAAAAATTACTTTTTTTCGAATTTGTTTTAGGTTTTACCGTGTATTTAAGGGTATTTTAATAAGTTAAGAGTGAAATTTTTTAAATAAAGAGGTATAAGCTCAATTGTTGGGGGTACAAAATCCAATTTTCTTAAACCAGTAAACTAGAGGAGATGCCCCAGCCGATTTGGGCCTTGTTGTTTCTGCACCAAGCCCAAAGTTGGCCTTGGGGGGTGATAGCGAGAGAGTGGCAGTGACCTTCAGAATTGGAGTAGATTCGTATGTGTCTGTCTACTCTCATTACCATACCAAAGGTGGATGTTGCCAATCGTAACTTCAATCTCCGAAACTCATCACAGTACTCTACATAAAAAACAATCACTTTAACAGTGTCACTTACTTAAAATTCTAGAACTCTCAATTCTGTACAGTCAGGACCACTCTCACAACCATGGGCCGTCACTCCTCCTCCAATCATTCTCCATCTTCCCGTCGACACCGGAGCCACCGCAGCATCTCTCCTCCGCCAAGAGAGAAGCAAAGACCTTCGAGACACGAACCGGTTCGGTCGGATTCCGGTTCACCTGATCTTCCTCCTCCTCCTCCTCGCCGTTCTCGTTCTCCTTCTCCACGAACGAAGCGGTTGAAGAAAGTTCAATCTGAACGCGAACCTAAACGCGAGCTCGAGAGGAACCATAGAGGGAGGGATTCGGAAAAGGATGTAGTTGAGAGGAAGGAGAGGAAGAGAGTGGAGAATGACGATGATGATGGTGGAAGGAATGGAAGGTCGTCGAGGTCGAGGTATGAGAGGTCGCCGGAGCACCACCGCAATGGGAGAAGCAGGCATAGGTCTCAGTCGCCACAGCATCACTCCACCGCCACCGCAAATTCAAAGCCTCGTGATGAGGTGTCTGGTGATATCCAACCCTAGTTCAAACCATTGTTTCATCTTTTTTCTTTATTCAATTTCACTTATTTTTTTATTGGTATATATGAATGTTGTTATGTTGAATAGAAAAAAATTCAAGCATTTGTTTTTATGATGTTTTTGGAATTGAAGGAATGATGATGTGGTTTAAGTAATGAAGTTATGCTGCTATTTTTTGCTTTATATTTATGGTTTGCATACTTTTTTGATTGTTGGTAGTGAGTCTTCCTAGGGTGTTATTGGATTTAGGGTTTAAGTGTTAAAAGAGGTTGATTGAATATATGAGTTTGACAGAAGTGGAGAAAAAATAGGTGATTGTTACAGTGTTACTTATTGCAATGATAGTTTCTACACTAGTTATGTGATTAACTGATTTAGGTAATGGCTAAAATTATGCATATTGTGAGAGTTATAAACAAATATAAAAAATTATGGACAACCTGTTAGAAGTCCGTTTGCTTTTGAAGAGTGGAATTTACATGTGGTGAGGTAACAAAATTGGTTGCAGAGCTGCCTGAATCAGGCTTTTGACTAGGATTTAGAGAGGCACTAAAGTTGGGCATGTATAAAAAAGTTAGAGTCTTGATTTTAAGTGGTTTGGGCATGTGTAAAGAAGCCCTTGTGACAAGAGTAGATTAAATGGAATGTAATCCAGTAGTTTGAGTTAGATGAAAGATTAGAAAAGGTTTGGTCAAACAATAAGAAGGATTTATATTTAACGGATTTCTCCATAGACTTGATTGGTGTTGCTTGATCCATGTATTTGAACCGACTTATTGGGAATAGTCTGTTATTTACTTTTCTTTCGGAGCAGTTTATTTTCTCCTGCATCCTCTCATGGTTCCCAAAATTTTATTTATTCTTCCAAACTTTGTTTGCATTTAACATTCATTTCTCCCAATTGTGCTCTCTTTGCTCCTGCTTTGTGCTTCGGTGCATGATAAGCTTTCATATTCCCAGGGATTGATGCTTATCTGGGTTGCTGTTTAATTTTTTCAGGTGACAAATTCAAGAGGAGCTGAAATAATGTAAGCAGTTCTTTCAACTTTGAATTGCGTATTCAAGTCTTGCCTCTGATTGATGTTTTTCGTACTGTTTAATTGTCAGTTGTGGTTTTAAGCTTTTAATAAGAATGCTATATTTTGGAGTAACACTTGTTTTTCAGCATTTTTGTGTGTGTGATTGCATATGAGAAAAGGGGAGGGTTGGTAGCTACTTGTTGACCTCATGAAGTCATTGAAGATGAATCTAAATCTAAAATAATGTGTATGCTTGTTAAGATGGTTCACTAAACCTAATTGCAGTGAAATGAGGTTTAAGTTAACGGGAGCTATACTGTATTGACATGTATGTAGAGATTGGATTGGAGGTCTTTATGGACATGTGTAGAAGCACATTAGAGGACTTCAGAGTCTGTCTTGGATGTATTTCCTTTTTTATCGGAACGGATCAAATGTATTAATATTATGTGTAGCATATAATTTTAACTAGTTGATTTATGGATTAAGAAAATGCATTTTTATTGAAAATGTGTCTTTTTTATGAACCCCTACCACATTGGTCGATCCTTGTAGCTGACTCCACTTAGTAGGACAAGACTTAATTTTGTTGGATGTTAGTGTAATTTCGCTTAAGACAAGAAAAATCTAATGGGTAAATGCTAGAATTTACAACAAGAAAGTCTGGCGTGTTTAGAAGATAAATGTTTAAGTAAGTTTGGTGAATCTTAGGTGGGCATATGACATGAGATGGTACCATTTACCTTATAAAACCCGTTTAAAAGATTTCTACTATATTATGGTGTATGGATCAGAATGTTGGGATGCTGAGAGACAACATGCCTAGAAAGAGCACCCACTAAAATGAAAAAGTTTATAAAAAAGACAGTTGGGATGCTGAGAGACAACATGACCAAAAACATTAAGTGTATTATGTATGAAGACAGTTGCTTAAAGAATTGGGTAGCTTCAATTGAAGACCAAACAATACTCAACCATTTAAATAGGTTGTTGTAATTCTTAGATGTGTAGTATAGAGATAGAGATGTAAATCTTACTATTGAAAATAATGCGTTGGATAGTTGAGCTAGTTGTGGTACGGATAGAAATAATATCAAAGATCCGTAAGACCTAGCTCAACTGGCAATATGCAGAAATTGTTAGGCATGGATACCATATCCCGGGTTTAAACCCGAGACCTTGCAGTTGTGGGCAAATTTCTTTACCATTTCATCTAAAGACCCGACAAAAAAAAAATAATAATATCAGAGATATGATTTCAAAATTGAAATGATTAGTTGGATTTGGCTAATAGACATTAGACATCATTGGATGTAAATGAAAGATCTAGAAAACCCAGATAATTTGTGATTAAGGTAGTTCATATGTACAATTCATATACTTTTATTTTTTGGTTTCCCATAGGTTCCCTCCACCGGAAGTAATCCTATTCATATACTACAATTAATGTTTTGTAGAATATTTATCTTTAAAATTCTTTTCCTTGTTCATGTTTTGCTGATCAATAGTACATAAATGGTGCTACTATGCAGCTTAGCCTTGGTGTGTGTGTGATCATATCAGCTGAGATTTTCTATGGGAACATCAGAAATAAATCTTGTTCGTAAGATTTTAGTTTTAACTGGCCTCGAGCTTGAAAATACTACATAACTCCTTTATTTGGTTCCCTACAGTTTTTCTGATTGCAATTGAAAAAAGATGAAGTCTCATTGATACAAGAGAAAATTATGATCAATTCTTTGTTATGGAATTGGAGAGGCTCAGCACTTATTTGAATAATGTTTCAATTGTTAAAATAATGGTAATAAAACTGAAATTACATTAACTTTGTATATTTTCTTAAAGTATAACTTTGTATTGTATGTTTTGGCAGGAATGAAGAGAATGATTCTGTTATGAAGATGAAGGCTGCGGAAGAGGCTCTGGAAGAAAAACAGAAGGTAACATTGTTCTCTTCTCAAAATATCTTGTGCCTGTAATATTATGTAGTCCTCCACATATCTTTGTGCTTGTCGGGGTAGGGGTCTAGCTCCCTGTTAGATAATTTAACCTCTACATTTATTTTGGAGGCTTCTATTGATAACTTGGTGAGTTAGGTATTTTCATGTGTGAACAATATTCAATTGCCCCTTTTTGTTGCCCATTAGAATTACATGTAACCAAGGTTACCATTGGATGGTATAGAGATAGATATTTTTCTTCTTAAAGCACTCAAACAAGGATGCTCTGAATCTCTTTGCTACAGTTTTTTTCCTTACCGGTTACCATAATTTTCAATCTGGTGTCCTCTTCCTTTAAGGAGGTTAGAGTGAGACATCCAGTCTCTAGATACTAGTATACTTCTGCTAAATTTGTTGGGGACACTTAGCCATCTAAAAAGGAAAAACAAAGGACAGATGGTTTTTAAGTAAAAAAAGAAAAAGAAATGAGGATATTAATATTTGAAGTTTTATTGAAGTAGAAAAAACTGAAAACATTTATGTTATTCAATGAAAAATAGAAAAACAGAAAAAACTCAAAAAAAGTAATATGCTTTAACAAATTAAAAGCTAACTATTATTTTTTTGTCTGTATAAAGGAGGATGTATATTGTTTAGCAACAAAAAATAAAGATGTAGATTTTGAGTGACTTATTCCTGTTGGCTTTTCTAAAATACTGTCATTTGCAGCAAAAACCTTCATTTGAGCTATCTGGAAAACTTGCAGCTGAAACTAATCGTGTCAGAGGTGAGAGACTAATTATTTTTAACATGTAGAAATATGTGTTTTGTTTTGTTAAGTGAGTTTATGTTTTCATTTAATTGTTTGCTAAACAGTATATATTTTTCAGGCGTTACTTTGTTGTTCAATGAACCACCAGAGGCTCGAAAACCTGATATTAAATGGAGGCTCTATGTTTTCAAGGGTGGTGAAGTGTTGAATGGTAAGTCATTATGGCTTCTGCTTAAACTTTATATATTCATTTTTTTATATTGTTATAACCAACCCCCAAACCCTGGCCACTTTTTCCTGCGTCGCGGCAGCATAATTGTGTAAGCTCTTGTTGCTCAGTCCTGAAGCATGACCCATTTGATAATTAGTTATCACTATCTATATATATTTTCCATTGCAATTCATTAGAAGAGTTTCTAGAAGTCTTCATAACTAGATAAGTCCTCTGTTGCCATTTCTTTTCCATCTCCACATTAATTTGTATTTCTGCTTTCATGGGTACGGTTTCCTTTCTTTTTTTCATAAATTTTCATTAGTTAATTTTAGTCATCCTTTTTTTCTTCAGTTCTTGCAGTTAAATTATTAAATTAAAAATCTTTGACAATGTTGATGGGGCTAAATGGAAATTCAAGTTTTTTTGTCATCCAAAGATACTTCTATTTCTTTCTACTTGTGCATTTTGCTAAAAGAAATGTATATGATTGACAGAACCCCTATATATACATCGCCAAAGTTGTTACCTTTTTGGAAGGGAAAGAAGGATTGCTGATATCCCAACAGATCATCCATCTTGCAGCAAGCAACATGCTGTTATTCAATTCCGGTATTTCTTTCAATTAGAGACTCCATTAAGGTTTCTTTTCATTGTTGGTGTTTTAGGTTTTCCCATAATATTTTTTTAATTTATTATCTTATTAGGCAAGTTGAAAAGGAGCAACCTGATGGTACATTAGTAAAGCAAACAAGGTAAAGTCTGATTCGTTTTTTTCTTGATGACTCAACATATACTGCTAAAGTTTTCTGCATGTAAAGCCCTAATATCTATGCGACTTGCAATAGGCCTTACATAATGGACCTCGGAAGCACAAACAAAACTTTCCTTAATGTGAGTGGTCACTGAATGTCTTCTATTAGTTTGTTTGTTATGTTCAATTGATGCAGTAGCAAGTAGTGAGCTGAAGTTAGATTGAATATCTGATGCTTTGTTTTTGCAGGAAAATCCCATTGAACCTCAACGTTATTATGAACTTAGGGAGCAGGACACCATTAAATTTGGTAATAGTAGGTAAGTGAAAACTGACAAGTAGATATTAGTTGTTTTTCATGGTGTTTAAACATTATATTTCCTGTTTGGTTTAAAAAATACTAGGCAATATTGAGAGAAAAATTAGACAATATTAGGCAATTTTTTTTATTATATGGCTGTTTTAACCTATAGTCCTCTGAATCATTGGCTATTAGAGCTAAACTGTTGTGGTAATAGGGCTAAAAACATTTGATTGAGGAAAATAGTTGATGTCATCAGGTCTAAAAGTTTAGAGTTCAGTAGTAATAAGGGTTATGTATAGCGATTAATAGAAAGGAGGATCTTTAGGTGGAAAGGTAAAGAAATGCGAAAAAAAACTGAATAATATTTGAATTCATGGAACAATATCTTGTTCTCACCTCCAGCTGAGGCATGGAAACTGTCACTGGTACTGTTTCCAGGCATTGCTGTAGAAGTCTGAATCCAATCACGTCCTTTGGCTTCGTTTGGGTCGGAAAAGAAAGTAAAAGGAATGAATGTTAAAGAAATGATGTTGTCGAAAAACATATCCTTTTAGGGCTTTGCAAATAGTGGCGCTTTTTTTATAGATCGGTTATAGGGGCAAACCCTGAATAGTGGAATTGCTGTGTTTTTGCGGTGGACCAATTTTTGCAAACATTAAAAAATTATAAAATTTAAAACGTGAAGTGCAGAGTCGGGGAGTGGGTAACGTAAACCCCACTACCTAGCTGTGGTCAATAACGTGAGCATATTTTCATGTACTCACTGTTACGAACCTCCACTCAGCATTCAGCAATGTTATTTAGAAAGAACAATTTTGTAATTAGAATGATGAATACAAAGTTTAGTCGGTGGTTTAAGACAATATTGGTTTAGCAAACCCATTCACATCAACCCCCAGAGTTACACTTCTACAAAGGAAGTATCCTCTATTCAAATAAAACATAAAAAATCCCTTCTGCACAGTGCATACAGCCAGAAAATCCCCCCATGAATAGCTTATTCAACTAACCAGATCACAAGAGCTAACCAACTCCAAAACTAGAAACAAAATAACAGAATATCATCAACCTTGCATGCTTTATTTTATATATAATTATTTATATTTCAACTGCTTTGCGGCTTTCACCATCTGTCCGCTACACTATCCGCTATTTCTCACATCGGATTTTTGGGGATCCGCTATTTTCCGCGATCTGCTATCAATAACACTGAGATAGATTCTTAAAATCATTTTCATGTCTCTATAATACAACAACAACAACCAATCCTTATTCCACTAAGTAAGGTTGGCTACATGGATCAAGCGGCTTTATAATGTTCTATCTTATAGCATTCTCTATCTATCATATTGATCTCTAGGTCTTAAAAGTTTCTGCTATACTTTTTCTAGGTCTCCCTTTGTCTCTAGTGATTTGACTACCCTCTATTTGATCTACTATCCTTACCAGATAATCTACTAGTTTTCTCTCCACATGTCCAAGCCATCTAAGCCAAGTTTTCATCATCCTTTCTATGATAGGTGCTACCCCAACTCTCTCTCTCTCTCTCTCTCTATCTAATGTTGGCATTCTCTATTCTATCTTGCTTAGTCTTTGTAAAATTATCATCTCTTTAATAATCTCTAATATTAATCATATGCATGACATTCTCATTCTCTCAAATAAAGTGAAAGATTTCTCTCTTTCTCTCTCCTCCCTCCTTCTCAAGGCTCTCCCACACAGCTTTAGTGAGCTTTCTCTAAAATGGGTGAAAAGCAAAATTGTGGGACCTACCACTATTTTTCTTTTCCTCCCACATTTTCTTCTAAACCAAACCATGGAACCTTCTTTTATTAGTTTGCTGTCTCCTCTTCCAATCTTTCCTACACGGTAAAATCTAAAACTAGAGAATTTGAATTTTTAACCGAGTCCAATTTGAAATTGATACCAAACTTGTGGTTTTAACTACTTTGCTGGCTTGAGTTAGTCTGGTGCGTTTTAATGCAAGGAATTTTCTTGCCTTTTCTTGTGTTGGTACTTCAAATGGAAGAAATTTCTTACACTATCTCCAATGAAAATTTTAAAATAGGTTCTTAACTTATATAGCATTAGTGAAGAATGAGCTGATATGTCACATAAGTAAGAACCGTTCTTATGAAATTTGGTTCTTTTCCTAGACGAGACTTTAAAGACGTTTGATTGATTGTGGGTCCTCTTTTAAATTCATAAGAGTTCTACTATTAGCGTGGAAACTTTTACCAGCTTTTTATTCTATGGGGTCATTGTAGAGTCTAAAAAGATTAAGAACCCACAATGGGTTCTACCATTCAAGGGATGCACATGTAATGCTTATGCTATGTTCACCTATATTAAATGTATATTTATGTTTATTTATTTATTTATTTATTTATTTATTTATTGTTGAATTGTTGTTTTCTAATTTCAGCCGAGAATATGTATTACTGCACGAGAACTCTGTTTCGTGATACTCATTGACCTCCCAATCCCAATCCGCTCTATCCTGCTCACCAGAAGTGATTAAAACAAACATTGTAGCATTAGTTTTTCTAATCATGTCTCACTTGTGTGTATTCCCTCTTTTCAGAGAGATTATAGGTCAGTTTATCTAAGTTTCTTGATATTTATACAAGACACGGATTAAATATTTATGTTAAAGTTGTACAATACAATCTTGTCGACTGCCAAATGAGAATTTCAAAGCCTTGCTTAAGCAATATCCCCCCACCCCCTTTACCTCTCTTAGACTTTGTTTGAATATTTCAAAATGAGTCGAATGGATTGGAGTAGAACAGAGTAGAATGAAGTGGAGAGGAGCTGAATGAAATTAAACGTCTACTCTATTGTTTCGATATTTTAGAAAGAAATGAATAATAACAAGTTTTTTCATTTCATTCGTTCCAAATTGAAAGGGAATACGAGTGAAGCTAAATGATGGAATAGGATGGAATGCATTCCACCATGTTATACTCCTCTTTTTAGCTATCTAAATAATAGAACATTAATTTATTTTATTTCATTCCATCTCATATCATAAAGTTAAAAATTGAATAATAAATTGCAGATTATAATTATTTAATTGATGTATAGAAAGTTGCCTTGATCTAGTTGGTTGGGATTTGATGGAGTTTATCATAGCAACAAATTAGTTGTTACATGGTCTTTGATAGGGTTGATTATATTCAAACTGATACAAAAAAAACCTTAAACCAATAAAAAGAATCATAAACTGCATAAAACAGAATATTTTTGGACGATTTTTGTGGGTGTAAAAACTGCATATATTGAATTTAATTTTGGAATCTTTTTTAAAAAGGAAACCAAATGGAATTAAATCTTAATCATAAGTTTTAATACTTATTTATATTTTATTTGGATTATATATTGTATTTATTTATTATTTGTTGGTATTTAATTTTTTTTCTTAATAATACTTAGTTTAATTTTATCTATTTAGTTTTTATTTCATATATTTTGAATATAATTGATCATTGCTATTTTGTAATATTAAATTTAAATATATATTATATTTTGGATCAAACACTAATATTCGTCCTACAATACTTGCATTTGTTAATTAATTAAGTTAGATCTTCCGAAGCATTATATTCACAGATATACATGTATGCATTATATTCAGTAGTTTAAAAATAAAAACATATAACAAACATGTTGGTTTCATTCCAAAACCATACATGCACTATAAATAAAACAGAGTCGCAAAGCACGCCTAAGCTTTAGAGTAATTTTAGTTAAACATCCATGCACTATATTTCATGTCTAATAGCATAAAACAATTATCAACTAGTTTTCAAGTGTAGTACAAATTATTTCATAATAATATTCATTGAAACAAGTTAGTTATTTGAAGATAACATTGGGGATCCACACATCGCTTAACAAATAAAAGCATTTAAATTAGACATAAAAAATTAAAAGAATCTTTAATACAGTTCAAGAGTGTGAAAGTGTTAGCTTGTGATCACTCTCACTCTTTGTACAAGAGTTAAAAAAATAAGGTTTAAATATGTTTTTGATCCCTGTAAATATGATCTTTTTTGATTTTGGTCCTCGTAATATTTTTTTTTTTTTGTTTACATCCCTGTAATATCAAAATAGATTTAGTTTTGGTCCTTACTGTTAAGTAGACGTTACAAAAATGTTAACTCACAAAAGGAAACAGTTTTTGGTCCCTGTAAATATAACACTTTTCAGTTTTAGTCCCTGAATTTTTTTTTTTGAATTTCATCCCTGCAATATTAAAAAATCTTTTTAAATATAAAATAACATACAAATTGATCTTTATTAATAATAAACTTATGCCAAGTGATGTTTAAAATATTTTCACTTCAATAATTTAAAATTTATTAATCTTCTGTTTTATTTATTTATTATTATTAAATTAATTTTCATTTTTTGTTTCAAAAAATCACTAAAATCTTCTGTTTTATTTAATTATTATTATTAAATTAATTATATTAGTATAAAATAA
>JBBPBP010009777.1:38156839-38180389 GCA_037974735.1 Cicer chorassanicum | reverse complement strand
ATATATATATATATATATATATATATATATATTATCATAAATTTGAAATGGTTAAATTGTTGTAAGAATATGTTACGAGTTTAGAATTAGTGTTCAATTTGTTAAATAAACTTAGAATCCTTGTACTAAATAGTTGGTTTAGTTATTTGGATATGTATATGATTATGTGAATATGAAAATGTTTGTCTTTCCGATGTTCTAAGTGTTGAGAATTTGTGCATAGTGTTTAGAGTAGTTGGAAGTGTTTAAAAGTGAGATAATTCTATATCTATTTTTTATTTTTTTTTACTTTGATTGTTGATTTATATTAATGTAAGTGTCATTTCTTTTGTTGTTGTAACTAGTTGTAAATTAAAAATAAATATTGCAAATGTGTAATTAGGTGAATTTTTAACTTGAAGTAAGGAGTAGGAGTTGTGGCGCCGCCTTCGCACGCCTGAACCATGTTAAAGATACTTTTAATTACTCATTTTTGAATTTGAATGACTACACTTATGTTACTTTAAGTAGTTGAATACATGAGTAGGATGAACTAGCTACCCCGATGACTCGATAAAAGAGGCAACAATAACTCGTTGTTATCATCGTTAGGAATACTTGTTAATTTTATTTTTGAAATATTAGTTGCAATTGTTTAAATGATTCATTGTGTCATGTTAGCCTATCATGTTAAGCTAATTGATTTTTGACATGATGTGCTTAAATAAGTAGTGAATACCTTAAATATTATTATAGACTAAGTTTGAATCTTGAGTGTGGTTAGTTAGATATCAGTACGGTTATTGTTCACTTCAAATTTCGAGGACGAAATTTCTTTAATGAGGGGAGAATTGTAACACCCTAAATTTTATAATAAATTATTTTATTAACTAAATAAGATTCTAAATAATTAATTTGATGTTAAAATTATTTTAAAATAAATGTTGATAAATTTTGTTACTAATTTTCGTTATATTGATGCTTTCTATGATGTTCTATTTTGATACATATTATATTAAATGAGTGATGTAAATAATAAATATTTTATTAAATTATCTTATATATTTTTCTAAAAATAATAGTATTTTAGTGTAATATTTTAAAGAAAAAGATTTTATGTGATTTTACGTGTATATGCGCGTACCCAATTAATATATTTACTTTATTTTATAAAATATTAATTTTGAAATATTAGTTATATTTTAGTAATTAAATTGTGTTAAAAAAAGTGTTAAAGATATTAGTATCAGTAATTATTGGTTTGATTTTAAAAATAAATAAATAAATAAAATAAAACTCTAGTGCTTTTGGTTCTTTATACTTACATTTGGTTTTTTGATTAGTAATTACTAACACCTTTTGAAATGGGCTAAACCCAACACTCATCTCCTAGTAAAACTCACGTGGATACATCCCGAGATAGACCTATTTTCTTATTCTTCTGAAACACACCCAGCCTAATGCTCCTTCCCAATTGTGCCGCATCGCACTAACCTAACATTCTCCAATTTTGTTTGGTTCATTCCCTAATAGCAAGATAAACATACTTCCTCCCGTCTTCACATATACCCCTCAACCAAAAATCGCAACTCCCTCATCTTCTCCAACGGTGTGCCACCACGAGTTGTATTTCCTGCCACCACGTGATTGTGGTTGGTCCAGTGGATCGTCATATCCAACCCTTTATTCTTTTGGAAGAACAGCGACCTAAATCACAGTTTTCCGTCCTTTGGTGGACTTTCTGTTTCAGCACTTAACTGCCAACACTATTGTTGTTTAAAAAAAGATGACGTTATTTTAGAATTCCCCTTGTCAAAATCTTCAAGAAGCACTGTTCATTTGCATTTTTTGGTGAAGTTGACTTTGGACCATTCTGACGCTTCAACGAGTCGGTGAGACTTTTCTGCAACTTTTCTATAGTTTTGAATCCATCTTTACTCCTAAAATTATTATTAACGTTGAATTTTATGCTCTGCATAATTTATCAGTCGTGTGTCGATGATTTTGTGAGCTCGCCATTTATTTTTGGATCGTTCGCTGTACGTTGTTGGTATGTTGTTGCTGCTGAAAACTCTAATTGATTTCTGTGTTTGAGAAAGCTTCGAAATAAGGTAAGGGGTGAGAGAGCGTTTGAATTCATGAGTATAATATATAGTGAAATGAACGGGAAAACCGTATTTCCCAACGATTCATCCAGGGCTCGGTACGTACGGCAGTAGCCCTTTGAGGGATAAATTAATTAATGTGTAAATATGGAAATTGTGAGATTAAAATATATAATAGAAATATTTGTAAGGTGTTGATTGATTTAATTTTTTTAAATGTGTGGTATTTAATGTTATTGTGATATTGAGTGTCGAATTAATTTTATGTATATCTTTGATTAAATGATGTGATCTGATAATAAAAGATGGATGTGTTGTGATAATTTTATGTGATGATGGTGATGTATGAATAATAATTGTGATTTTATAAATTTGTGATAAGTTTATGTGATGAGGTACGATTGATGGTAGTGATGCTCTAAATTTGTGATGAGTTTATGTAATGATGACGATGTGTGATTTATAATAGTGATGTTATGAATTTGTGATGAAAATATTGATATAACCCTTGATGAAATAATTGTGATTCCAACTTGTGTTTGGGATGACGTCTTAATGGAGTATCATAGGCCAACGAGGGGAGAAAATAAATATTGAGAATTTGTGAAGTACACAAAAACTACAAACATACAAGAACCTTGAAAAATTTGTACTTACTGAAAAATTCTTTTATATTATGAGTGCATATCTTTGTAATATTCTTTTGTGAGAGCTTTTTAGAAAACCTAAAAACATTTCCTTGTAATCAAGATCAGTAGTGGTTGTTGTCCTCAACAACTTGATTGTATTAAATTAAAGGTTGAAAAGACTTGAACACAGTCAATTTAACTAGTAGGTGTTCTAGTGGACTTGTGATAAATTAATTGATATCATGGATTAAATCCTTTAGAGTGAAGGGACTTGATGTAACTAACTTATTAATGGTGAACTAGGATAAATTGGTTTTGTGTTTCTCTTATCTATCTCTTTATTTGGCTTCATCTTGCTTTTCAATAAGCAGTTGTTTTTAAGAAAAAGTTTGCACGTTTACAAATCACAATTGAAACTTCCATTTCTTGTGTTTTTCACTCTTCAATTGATATAAGAGCTTGGCTGATCACTTAATTGTGTTTGAGAAAAAATCCTATTATTTTTGTTATTGCGACTAACTCTGGTGATGAAGCTACATATCGTAATGTTAACATACCTCCTCTATTTGATGGAGAGAGATTCCAATACTAGAAAGACATGTTGAGAAGTTTCTACATCTCACATGATTGTGAACTTTGGGACTTAGTCGAAGATGGCTATGTGGCACCTAAGAGTGATGCTTGTGTTGAAATACATATAAAAACACTCAACATTGATCAAAAGAAACAATACAAAATGCATCATAAATCCATAAACTTTATGTTGAACACAATCACCTTCAAGGAGTTTGACAAATGCAACAACAAAAGAACAACAAAAAGCATATTTGATGCTTTATGCCTCAACTATGAAGGAAGCAAGCAAGTGCAGGAAGCAAAGGAAAACCTGGTTATCAAAAAGTATTAACTTTTCTAGATGGAAGAGGACAAAGACGTTGAGAAAATGTTCTCCAGATTCCAAACTTTAGTTTTTGGACTAAAGGTTTTCTAAAAGAGTTACACTACAATTGATCATGTCAAGAAAATTCTTTGATGTCTACCTAGCAAGTGGAGAACAAAAGTAACAACCATTCAAAATACTAAAGATCTTAACAATTTGCTTCTGGAAGAGTTGATGAGTTTACTCAGATCTCATGATATTGAACTAGTTGAAGATGAACCAAAGAAGAAGTCAAAGTCTCTTGCGCTCAAGCCCAAAGGAAAGAAAACAAATTCCAAGGCTCTACAAGCTAAGGAAGACTCATAAGAAAGTGAATTTAATGATCAGAGTGAAGACATAGATCATGAAGAACTATTCTTCATCTCAAAGAAAATCCAGCGCATGTGGAATAACAGGAAAAAATCATTTCATAGAAAAGATTTCAAACGACCCAAAGATAGCAAAGAAAGAAATGAAAAATATGAGAAAGTGAACTTAGTGATTAGAGTGAAGATTTAAATGATGAATAACTATACTTCATCTCAAAGAGAATTCAACACATGTGGAATAACAGGAAGCAATCCTTTCGCAAAAAAGATTTTAGACGACCCAACCTTTCACAAAAAAGATTTCGGACGACCCAAAGATAGCAAAGAAAGAAATGAAAAATATGAGAAGAAACATATCATCTTTTATGAATACAAAGAAATGTGTCACTTCAAATCAAGGGAAGCTGTCAAAGGAAAAAATTTAGAGGAAAGAAGAAAAGTTTGATGGCTAAGTGGGATTATGATAACGTTTTAGAAGGTGTACTGAGTTGTTGCAAGTAATAATAAAATAGTAGTACTGAGGTCGAACTCAAGGATTGCGTTATACTATCGAATCATGTTTAATTACTAAAATTCAACAGAAAGTTTCCGAATTGATTGAAATCATTTTTGAAACTAACAAGAGTAATATTATTGAATTTTTATAATAAGAGAAATGTTAGGGATGTACTTCACTTTGAATCACCTTGATTTTTAATTTGATCCTAGTTACTGAATTTCTTTATTGAATTATTACCGAATTCTCTTTACTATTCTTGCCCTAATTGTTAAGACAAAATCTCAATTTAATGTTTTGATGAAAACAAACAAAAAAGTTAATTAAGAATGTTAATTGTGATTCTAAATGTTATGTTAATTTAACTTGTGGCTTTGAGTGTATTAATTTAAAGATATGATTTAAACAAAGCAAAGAAATCAGCATAAAAAGGCAATAAATTGAATAGACAAGATTGGAGAACATTCTTAACAAAATCTGGAAAACTGAGAATGTTCTCCAGTTTCAAGAATGATCATCACAGCTCCAAAATCAATCAATCTCCACTAGTTAAAAAAAATTTTAGCCTCTGGATTTTACATCTATATCATCAGCACTTGGCAAGGAACAAACTGAGATGATCAGATTCAAAGAAACTACTCGAATCACAAAGAGAGAAGATCACGAATTAGCAAGACCAAACATATCTGAACCTTCTCCAGCTTGACTGTCAAGAATGAAGAACATTCTTGACATCATTCTGATCATTCTCCAGCATGTTAACATTAATCTCCAGCATGCTAACATCATTCTCCAGCATATTAACATTAATCTCCAATATGCTAACATGATTCTCCAGCAGTGTAACATCAGTCTCCAAAATTTTCAACATCATTCTCCTGCAAACTGTCATCCTTCTCCAAGCTGTTTTGGCAGAATCAGATCTCCAGATCAAAGCAATATCATCAACAAATATATATGAGGTATAAAAGATCATTAAACAAAAAATAAATTTGATCAAGAACGAATAAAAACTCACAGTCAAACGGATTTCATAAAGTGTTCAAAGGCTGGAATATTTTTATTCATATATATTGGTTTTGGTCAAAACTGACAGAGCATTACCAACAGCTCTTTTGACCATTATTAAATGTCCTAAAAGCCTGTAAAAGGAAGGCCAATGCTCAAGAAAAAATCAGAGCTTCAACTACTAAGAATATTCATTACTCGTTTCAATCATACTTGAATTTCCCTTACTTACATACATTAAATCAGTTCTGATTTTTCCCATTCGATTCTTAAAATCATTCTCGTGTATTTTTCTGTCAAAGAATCAGAACTCAAACAAGTGTTGAGCTTTCTCAGATTCTAACAAAACAATCTTATCATTATTGTAAAACTCGATCTATAAGAGTTTAATATAGTTTGGGTAGATTGTAAGAAATCTTATCAAGGTTGATAGGTGACCTGATTGAACTCCTTTCTGGGTGGAAAGGTTTTAACTTTTTAACAGATCAAGGTTGATCTGAGCTAGGTGTTGTAAAACCAAGAAGGTTCTTTGTTTTGGACACTTAGTGGAAAATCTCACAGTTGTGAGGACTGGACGTAGCCCGAGTTGGGTGAACCAGAATATATCCTTGTGTGGTAGCTCTTCCCTTATCTATTTACTTTCAGTCTGATTGATTATCAAGTTAAATACATAAACTGAATTACTGATTTTAACTAACCAAAAACGTAATCTGTTTTATCTATTTACTTCGTTTTCTGTTTTCACAACCAAGATCAATCTTGAGTTATTTTCTTAAGATTTTAACAGGAAATTTTAAATAGGTGGATTTACAATTCAAACCCCCTTCCTTGTAAATTGACATTGCTACTTCGCTAATTTCTTAATGACAAAACCTTTAATTCCAAAGTAACCCTTAATTCCTTAGTAGATTAAATATTATCATTAAACTTTAGGGTACAAAAATTCTTTATTAAACTATTGGTTGAAGATACATATGATGATGGTATTGATTTATTGATAAAGCCATCGTTGAAGAAGAATGTTGAGATTTGCGACACAATTATCATAGTGACAACGGTTTGCTCCACTTGAGTCATGAGGGGAGAATTGTTGGATGAATCCCTCCGAAGCCCACACCAAAAAGAAAAAAAGAAAAGAAAAATATTATTTTATTATTGGGCTTTGCCCATGTTGAAACAAAAAGGAATAAAATCCCTATTTCCTGAAGTAGTAACAGTAGCGTGCCTGGAAATTGAATAATGTCGCATAGAAGCATAACTGAGTAGATCGAGAGAGAATAAATATTTTTGATATCAGTGGTCGATGTTGGTTTGATAAACATTCTCAGTTTCGGCTAATTGGATTTGTTATTCTAATTTTATTCATAAATAAAAGGGAGCTTACAAACTCAATAACACGTTTTTAATACAAAATATAATTAAAATAGGGATGATGTTTCTACATATCTTACCGACTCAAAATAGTGTTTGTTGTAGTTAAAATGTAACTCAATCGATTGAAATCGAAACAATGGAGATAACGGAAAATGGAATAAAATGAGTCTTACCGATTGTTGAGAAATGTCAAAATGATTGGTATAAAAATGATAGTTCAATATAGTATATGACAATATAGGAGTGTTTGAGAGAAAAATTACCCATCACATAGGCAAAAGTTTGGGAACTCGAGTTAGTTGAAATCTTTTTGCGAGATTATATTAAATGTAAACAAAATAGAAAAAGAGAAGATTAACGCACAAGATTTATGTCAATTCACTATATACCAAATAACTACATCTATACCCTTCAACTAATCCAAAGCTGCATTCCTAACTCATCAATGAGGAATGTTTGTGAACTGAAAAATGTAATTAACTCAATCAATTGAAATTGAAACAATGAACATGACGGAAAAATGAATGAAGCGAATCTTATTGTTCTTTGAGAAATGCCGTAATGATCACTATAGGATGAATAAGGGTTCAATATAGTATATGACAATATATGAGTGTTGTTGTAACATATAGAGTATGTTAACGTGTGGATTTAAAAATTGTTAAAGTCCCACATTGTAAAACTATCATATTTGGAGTAGTTTTCAACTATAAATACTAAAGTCCCACATTGAATAGAAAACATATGTGAGTTTGCTTCCATTACTATATAATGAGTTTCAAATTCTTGTGTTAAGTACACAAAAGTTGGATGCATTTATCAACTTTTTTGTTTCTCTCTTTTCTATTCTGCTTGACTTATTTCTGAGCCACATCTCCCATTTTTTTATGTCCCTTCGATATAATCAAAAGTTGAATGCGCTTCCCAACTCTCTTCTTTTTGTACCGTTGTCCCTTCCATTTTTAGAGCAGTTGTTATGCCGTAGTTTCATCGTTTTTTGAGTGGTCCTAATACCTCTATCCTTTTAGAGGAGTTGTTATGGGATAGTTTCGTCGATTTTTTAGTGGTCAAATACCACTATGAATGGTTTTTGTGTCGTAGTCTTTTAGAGCAGTTTTTTGTGCCGTAGTCCTTTTGATTTATGAGTGGTCATAGTACCATATTGCGAGTGACTTTTATCGTCATATTGAGAGTGGTTTTAACTGCCATATTGAGGGTGTAATTCTAGAACGGTTTTCTACGGTGCATTGGAACTCCGATATAGTGAATCTGAGCTGTTTTATTTTGGGGACTTCGTGGTTAATAGTCTGCCTTGCACAAGTTGGGTAATGCCGCGAAACGTCTTAACGAAAGCGAACTAGTCCGTGACTCAACCCAATAATATCTTCGGTGGCATAAATTGATTTTTCAAAACAGTTTTTGAAACTAAAAAACAACAAGTTTTTGAGAGAAAAACGGTCCATTGCATGGACAGAGGTTTGGGAATTCAAGTGATTTGAAATCTCTTTTCGAGATATTATACTTAAGTTAAAGAGAGTAAGGAATGAGAAGATCAACACACAAGGTTTATGGTAGTTCACTATCCACATGATAACTACATTCAAACCCTTTTACCTGAAGGATTTTCTACTAAATCAACTAACCAACAATTACTAGAGTATACTTATGTTAGTTGACTATACTCTAGTCTTCCCAAACATATGGCATAAATTGATTTTTCAAAATAATTTTGAAAACTCAAAAATAACAATTTTAAGACGTTTCTTTCTATCATGTCAACTGAAGATATTACTAGATCTAGTTCTGGTGCCTCTGATTTCAATAAAATATTTCATTGAGGCGAACAGAAAAGGATAAGAAAACTGAAGAATGAACCCATGGGAGGATAATAATTACCTACCTCTATAAGAATTATATTCTTAATGGACTTGCTGATGATCTGTGTGACTACTACAGCTGCAGCAATACTGTGAGCCACTACCTCTAGTATCAAATGACCGATGACAGATCCGTGCAGGACCACTCCTGTGAAATTCAGAAGATAACTCATGAGATCATCTATTAAAGTACGTCACTCATAGCATTTTTAAATTAAATGTTCGAAGTTAATAGAATGTCTTTTCTGTTTACATGTGTGATCTTATATTTGGCATATTAGACTCTATCGTGTGAATAAGGATTTCAAACTTAGGTTTAATTCCAAAGTTATCTTTAAATAATTTTGAAAAATATGATTTTAATAGACAAGCTAAAATAACTAAGATTTCACATAAATTAGTAGTTAGAGAATATGAGCCTTTAGATTTAATACACTTCGTTATATGTGAACTTGATGGAACGTTAACAAGAAATGGAAAGCGTTAGTTCATTATTTTTATTGACGATTGCTCTGACTATACTTTTGTATATCTAATGAAAAATAAAAGTGAAACACTTGATATATTTGTTATCTTTGTAACTGAAATTGAAAATCAATTTAGCAAAAAGATTAAGAGGTTTCGTAGCGATAGAGGTACATAGTATGATTCTAGTTTATTTAATGAGTTTTACAAAACACAAGGAATTATACATGAAACCACTACACCATATTCACCTGAAATGAATGGTAAAGCTGAAAGAAAAATTAGAACTCTTACTAAACTAATTGTTGCTATTATGCTAAACTCTAGAGCGCATCTCATTGATGGGGGAAAATTATTTTGACTGTTTGCAATGTTTTGAATAAAAAATCTAAAAACAAAACATCACCTTATGAGAAAGGGAATAAAAGACAACCAAACTTGTCTTATTTTCGAACTTTGGGCTGTCTGGCTTATGTCAGAATCCCCGATCGCAAGCGAGTTAAACTCGCAAGTAGAGCCTATGAATGTGTTTGGATATGCAGTAAACAATAAAGCGTACAAGTTTTATGACCTAAATGCGAAAGTGATCACAAAGTCAAACAATGTTGCATTCTATGAAAATAGATTCTCATTCAAATCAAGAAATAGCGGGGGCAGTAAACCAAGTCACATTCCTGTGACAAGAATGACTAAAAGCATCAAACAAGGCGAAACAGAAACTCGAAAAAGTAAGAAAGTCAGAATTGCTAAAGATTATGGACCTGAATATACAACCTATTCTTTAGAAGAGGATCCTGCAAATCTTAAAAAAGCTTTGTCATCATTGGAGGCTGATTTATTGCAAGAAGCTATAAATAATGAAATGGATTCTCTAGAGTTTAAAAGACCTGGCACTTAGTAGAGTTGCCACCTCGTTGCAAACCAATAGGTTATAAATGGATTTTGAAAAAAAAAACTAAAAACCAATGTAACTGTTGATAAATACAAGGCTCGCCTTGTAGCCAAAAGTTTTAGACAAAGAGAAAATATAGATTTCTTTGACACTTTTCACCGGCCACTAGAATAACATCCTTTAGGGTACTCATTTCACTAGCAGCTATTCATAATTTGGTGATACACCACATGGATGTCAAAACAACTTTTTTAAATGGTGACCTAGAAGAAGAAATCTATATGGAACAGCCTGAAGGTTTTGTAATTCATGGACAAGAAGACAATGTATGTAAGTTAGATAAATCTCTATATGGTCTTAAACAAGCTCCTAAGTAATGACATGAAAAGTTTGATAATTTGATTATAACGAATGAGTTTAAAGTGAATGAAAATGACAAATGTATTTACTAGAAATCTGAAAATGGCATTTGCACTATCATATGTCTCTATGTAGACGACTTACTCATATTTGGTTCAAACATTCATGCTGTAAATACTGTGAAATCATTGTTGTGTAACAACTTTGATATGAAAGACCTCGGAGAAACGAGTGTAATCCTTGGAATCAAGATTACTAGGTCAGAAAAAGGGAATTTCTTTGGATCAATCTCACAATATTGAAAAGATCTTAAAGAAATATAAATACTTTGATTGTAAACCTGCTTGCACACCATATGATCCAAGTGTGAAACTTTTCAAGAACACTAGTGAATGTGTTAAACAAATTGAATTTGCGAGCATCATTGGCAGCATCAGGTATGCCACTGACAGTACTAGACCCGACATTGCCTACGTCATGAGATTATTGTGCATGTTTACCAGTAGATCTAGTATGGAGCATGGACACGCTATCGAAAGAGTCATGAGATACCTAAAAAGGACCATGTGTCTCAGATTACATTATCAAATATTTATTGTCGTACTTGAAGGATACAATGATGCTGATTGGAACCTTTTATCATATGACTCCAAAGCAACTAATGGCTATATTTTAGTAAAGCTAGTGGTGTTATATCTTAGAAATTGAAAAACAGATGATATTGGCTCAGTCCACTATGGAGTCTGAAATAATAGCACTAGCTACTGCTAGTGAAGAAGCGAGCTGGTTGAGATACTTGCTAGCTAAGATCCCTTTATGGGATAAACTTATGCCAGATGTGTTGATCAACTACGATAGTACCGCAACTATTGCAAAGATTGAGAATCGTTATTACAACGATAAGAGACGACAAATACGTCGTAAATACAATACTGTTAGAGAGTTACTTTCTTAATGAGTTGTTATAGAGGATCTTTTGACGAAAGGATTAGCTAAAGAGAAAGTCCTAAATACATCCAAAAGGATGGTACTAATGCGTATAGAGTCACTCATGATGGTAACCCGACCTAAAAGACTGGAGATCCCAAGAATTAGGTTCAATGGGTAATAACAAGTCGTGAAGTGATATGAGATGAACATGCTATTATAAATCCGAGAAGCATGTATCCTGAAGCAATGATAGGATAAGGTAATAAAAACTCTTAATGAGATCTATACTCTATGTGGAGTGGAGTACCTAGCTATAAGAGTACTCTTGATAAACTCACCTATATGAATGTGGACGTGGGGCCGCTTCCTATGGAATTTTGAGGCATAATTCTTAGAGCGTTCACTATACTGGGATAGACGTGCAAGACCATAAATGCATAGGCTTTTAAGAATACACCCTATTAGAAGGTTGTGTGTGGGTTTGATGTCAAAAATAGAGGTCAAGACTACGAGTCACTCTTGTTGAATCTGAATCTTGCTTACTATGCAAAGGTTCAAGTCATGAGACACCTTTGTTTATGTACGATCTTATAGAAGCATTTGACATTATTTCAGAAACATTTTTTTAAATTCAAGTGGGGATTTTTGGAACATAGAGTATATTAATGTGTGAATTTAAAAATTGTTGAAGTTCCACATTGGAAAACTCTCACACTTTGAGTAGTTTTCAACTCTATAAATACTAAAGTCCCACATTGGATAGAAAACATATGTAGGTTTGCTTCCCTCACTATATAATGAGTTTCAAATTCTTGTGTTAAGTACACAAAAGTTGGATGCATTTCCCAACTTTTTCGTTTCTCTCTTTTCTATTATGCTCAACTTATTTTCGAGCCACATCTCTCATTTCTTTTTGTCCCTTTGATATTTATGAGCAGTTTTGTATCGTTGTCCTTTCCATATTTATGAGCGGTTTTGTACCGTTGTCCCTTTGACTTTTAGAGCGGTTGTTATGCCGTAGTCCATTCGATTTTTAGAGAGGTTGTTATGTCGTAGTTCAATCTTTTTTTGAATGGTCCTACTACCTCTATCCTTTTAGAGGAGTTGTTATGCCGTAGTTTCGTTGATTTTTTAGTGGTCCTAATACCACTATGAACGGTTTTTGTGGCGTAGTCTTTTAGAGCAGTAGTCTTTTAGAACGGTTTTTTGTGTCGTAGTCCTTTTGATTTATGAGTGATCATAGTACCATATTGCGAGTGACTTTAATCGTCATATTGAGAGTGGCTTTAACCGCCATATTGAGGGTGTAATTCTAGAACGGTTTTCTACGGTGCAGTGGAACTCCGATATAGTGAATCTGGACAGTTTTATCTTGGGGACTTCATGGTTGATAGTCTGCCTTGCAAAATTTGGACAGTGCCACGAAACGTCTTAAAGAAAGTGACCCAGTCTGCGACTCAACCCAGTAATATCTTCAGTGGCATAAATTGATTTTTCAAAACAGTTTTCGAAACTAAAAAAAAAAAAAAACAAGTGTTTGAGAGAAAAATGGTCCATTGCATGGACAGCCGTTTGGGAATTCAAGTGATTTGAAATCTCTTTGCGAGATATTATACTTAAGGTAAAGAGAGTAGGGAATGAGAAGATCAACGCACAAGGTTTATGGTAGTTCACTATCCTTATGATAACTACATTCAGATCACTATCCTTATGATTGATTGTTATATGATCGATTGTGAATTAGTAGAAATTTTTATTTTAAACTGTGGATTTTGTAAAATGTTTTTATAACTTTATTGTTTTGAAAAGGTTTTTATAAATTTTGTTTAGAAAAATAACTTTATCAAATACAATTCAAATTTCCCTCTTATATTTTTTAGATGCAACAGATTAAAAGATTTAGAAGTGAAAATAATATTTTTAAATTTAAAAGAAGATATAATTTATTTTTATCTCTAACATGCCTCACATAAGAAGTGGAAAGGAGATATCTTTACAAAGTTATGCTGGCTTAATTTAGATATTAATCTAAAACTTTCATGTTTCAATATTTTGTTCCAATTTTATCCCCTATCATTAAATGATATGAGGAACTTGACTACTTTCTCTAAAATGTTAACAAATTAATTTTGTAGGCATTGCCTTTTCTTTTTGTGTGCATGAAGAGCATTGACCCTCTTTTATTTTTAACCACACATATATAATATTTTACTAAAAAAATCATCATAACCACGACCACATAATTGACTTATGTGTGGCAAATTTTTTTTAATACTTTTGACAGATAAAACATTACTAATAGCAAGTAAATAATTTATACCAATTCTGTAAGAGCAATTGTTCCTTCATCTTTAATTATCAAAGCTTTTGAACATATGTCTTTCTCGTGTCATATATATGACATGAGCAATCATTTTCCAAGTATCATGTTTGGAGTTTCAATCTTGTTGTAGAAATTTTTTCATCTTCTTTGGAGTCATCATCTTATTTGCTATTTATGATGAAGATTCATCATCTAATTTAACCATAAAATTTAGTTTGGTTTTACCATTTCCTTGTATATCTACTAATAAATAGAAGTTTGTTTCTTTTCATTTTCTTCATTAGATGAAGAGTCTAGTATTCTCATGTTGCCACAAAACTTCTTTTTCTCTTCCGGAAGTGTTTTTCTTTGTTTATTCTTGAGCGCTAAGGATATTCAAACTTAAAGTGTCATAACATTTTACATTCGCAACAAACATGATTTTTTCCTTAGACTACCAAGCTTTGGAAGTAGAGGTTTTGATTTTGGCCTTCAAAGCAAAATATTTATTTCTCAAAACTCATGTATCCTCAAGGATACAAGGAATTCTTCAAGATTATGGGTGTTTAAATATTTCACTTGTTCGATTGTACCTTTAGTTCTCTAGTTTTGAAAATATTTAATATTTTTTTATTTAGATCATTGTACAGACTTCAAAATTCATAATATTACAATCACAATTTTTGTTGTAGAGAACAATTTAAAATCATCGATAGATTATATTTATCTTAATTTTGCATGTAAATCTATATATTGATTTAAATAGTGTCTGTAAAAGATCATTTTGCAGCTTTTTTTTTTTACGAACTAAGTTTCTAAGAATGAGTTGCGACTCAAATTTCAATGACATTGTAGTATGCAAATTATTTGATTTTTAGATCGGTTTGACATTGTAGTATGTTATCTACGCACACTATTGGTAAAAAAAAAAATCAATTTTGTCATTTTAGACTAAATACTTTAATTTTTTTTATATAACTTTTATTTATATATAATTAGAACGAAACGAGTACCTTGTTAACTATTACTATGCTTAAATCACTAGAGTCATTGTACGTCAAAAACTATGCTTAATTTGATCGATGAATCCCACGAGAAGTAGCCGTTTAATTATTGTAAATATATATTAATTATAACCTTTAAGTACCCTCAAAATTAAATCAACTTTGACAAATATTGTGTTTGGTTTAACGAACATAATGCTAATGAGAAGTGGCTCCTTAAATCTCTTGGTACTAATTTTATTATTTACAAAATTAGATGCTCAATTTGTCCCAACTCCATCTCCTAATTCACCTTCACATGGTCCTATAACTCCGCCATCTTCACCACCATCTCATCCCCCGACTCCGACTCCTAGTCCGCCAACTTCGCCTACAACGACTCTTAGTTCTCCTCCTACAACTTCTAATGTACCCGAGCCGCAACCTCCGTTGATTGGGGGAGGCGGCTCGTCGGGTCTTAGTGGCGGTCAAAAGGCTGGAATAGTAATAGGAACACTTATGGGAGCAGCCTTGTTAGCTTTCCTTGGAATGGTTTTTTGGAAGCGCCAGAATAACATCAGTAGAAACCGTTATAGTGATGCTGCAAGGAGCTTTGATCTTTGAATATATAGCAATTTGTTTGATTTAATTATTTTGTCCTGTTTTTGTTTTCAATTTTTTTATCCAGGGCAATCAAGCAAGGAAAATTCAAAACAATTGTGGTATGTATTTTTTTTTACTAAGTGTGTTTGTTAGATATTCAACAAATAATATTTTAATTTGTAGTTGTTCAATTATTATTACTCCTTTGCCTCCTAATAAAGGTGTCATTTGTACATTTTTTTATATCTTAAAATAATTTTGATTCTAGAAGATAAATGAAACTTTTATTATTTTTTTACTAATATATTTTTATTTATTGAATCTTACTTTAATTAACTATTCAACTAAAACAAATGCATTTTTGTAAATAAAGTTAATTTTTAATTAAAATTAACTAAATTAACTATTTTCTTAAAAACCACGCGCATAAGTGTTGCACAGAAATGTTTGAATAGATGCCTTGCTCACTTAGAAATGGTTTCCTTGAACTTGTCACACCGAACAAGGTATGCGAAACATAGATTGTAGAACTAGAATCAATCTATCATGACTTACAAATAACATCAACCATATTAGATTCGTAAAAAAAACAAATGAGATTGGTTTATCTTTCTTCTCAAGCCGTTTCCTAAATATGGGGCAATCCTTCTTTCCTGAGTCCTTTCTTTTTCTTTTTACAAAATAAATACTTGAGCTCTTTCTTAATTCCACTTTAAGGCTATATTTTGCCTTTCCATTTTTCTTAGCTTGCATCACATTCTTTCCCACAAAAGTCATTAGAACATCTTCACTCGCTTCGATCACCAACTTTTCTTCTTCTTGAACACACATGGTCAGGAGTTCATTGATTGACATTTGTCCTTATGTCTGTTATATGAAATTTTAAAAGGCCAATATAGCGGTGTGTAACACCTCAAATTTTATAAGAAACTATTTTATTAATTAAATATTATTTTAGATAATTAATCTGGTGTTAAAATTATTTTAGATATATGTTAATTACTTTTATGATTAATTTTCTTTATATGTGTATTTTCTATGATGTGTTAATCTTGTACATATTTTACTAAATGAGGGATGTAAATAATAAATATTATATTTTATTATTTTATATATTTTTCTAAAAATAATAGTATTTTTAGTGTAATATTTTAAAGAATAAGATTTTAAACGAATTTGCGTGTATATGCGCGTAAGTAATTAATGTGATGTTTTCATGTGCGTTTGACTGATGTTAAGTGTGCACATAATTATATTTTAATTATTTCTAACTATTTTTTATTTTTTGTTATTTATTTTATAAATAATTATATTGGGATAGTGGTAATATTGTGTTTGATTCCCTTTATTTTGATATACTTGTAATGGCATTGTGATTTTATATAATTTTATTATGATTTAGTAATTAATATGTGTTGATGTTATATTATTTATTTTGTGATTTTGAGTATTTTCTAATGATGGTAGTATTTGAGTGTTTTGAAAAACAGGTATAATTATAGTGATTATTTTGAATATGAGAGTTTCAATTGTTAGTAATATGTATTTTTTTTTAAAAGTTAATTATTTTAATTACTCTAATTTATCATATATCATTTATGAAATATTAGTAATGTTTTGAAAATTAAATGATGTTTGGAGGAGTATTAAAAATGAGATTGAGTAACTATTAATTTTGTTTTAGTAAAATAAAAATAGTAATAGTAAAACATAAAATAAATAAGGGGATCAATAGGCTTGACCCAGGTATTAGAACGCTAATAAAAAAGGGAGCTATTTGCAGCCGCCGCCGTAGAAGGGAGAGGAAACACAATAACGCTATCGTTGGCACTAGTGATCGATAACTGTTCCAGAAAACTTTCACCATTTTTGTTCATATTTCAGTTTGTTATTTCACTCATTTAGTTAGTCAAATAAAACTAATTTCTCATATTTTTAACCATCTCAATTTCTCTCTAAAATACCCGACTTCTCCGTTTGTGGAATTCGTTATTTTGCACCGTTCTTTTTCACCGAAAGGCCGATTTGAGTGAAACCAACGCCAAAAAGATCGTGTGAAAAAGTGGTTATATTATCCATTGATTGGTTTTCTGATTTATGGTAAGTTTTATTGACCGAAATTTAAAATTAGTTTTAGTGTGTCTTCTCATAATTTATTTTTAACGTTTACCCATATATTGTCGAGTTAGATCAATTGAACGACAAAGAGTCAATGAAAAAAGGTTGAATGCTTGTGGAATCGTATTCGTGTGTGAAAGCATCGAAATAAGGTAAGGGGTGAGAGGACGTTTGAATTAATGAGTATAATATATTTTGAGATTAACGGGAAAACCGTATTTCTCAACGATTCATGTGGGGCTCCATACGTATGGCAGTAGCCCTTTGAGGAATAAATTAATTAATGTGAAAATATGGAAATTGTGAGATTAAAATATAGAATAGAAATATTTGTAAGGTGTTGATTGATTTAATTTCATTAAATGTGTGGTATTGGATAATAGTGTGATATTGGGTGTCGAATGAATTTTATGTATATGTTTGTTTGGATGAGTTTTTGTGATGTGATAATAAAAGAAGGATGCGTTGTGATAATTTTATGTCATGATGATGATGTATGATTAATAGTTGTGATGTTATAAATTTGTGATAAGTTTATGTGATGAAGTATGATTGATGATAGTGACGTTATAAATTGGTGATGAGTTTATGTGATGATGATGATGTGTGATTAATGATAGCGACGGTATAGTTTGTGATGAGTTTATGTGATGATGATGATGTGTGATTAGTGATAGTGATGTTATAAATTTATGATGAGAATATTGAAGTAACCCCATAGTTGATGAAATAATGGTGATTCCAATTTGTGTTTGAGATGACGGTCTTAATGGAGTACCATAGGGCAACGAGGAGAGAAAATAAATATTGAGAATTTGTGAAGGGGAGATTATTTTGTCATCATATAGGTAGGGCCTGACAAGCCTAGTGATTCCGAGGAAGTACAACAAAATGAGTCTGATTGTGGCAGTCTGCTGTTGAGCCTTAAGGCAAGATTGTTAGACCTTGGAGGTATTCGGGTGGGGAATTCCTAGGTGACTTGGAGGTAGCACTCCAAATATCGGGAGCTATCATGCAACACACGTTTACCTTGACTGTCGTGTATATGTGTCTCGGGTTGAGTTGAGGGGATCTATGAGGATAAAGCCAATTTGAATTGTCTGTCCACCGAATGGTGGCATAGTATCAAGCCTCCTAACCAAGTACTTTAGAGTTAGATGGTACCACATTGTGAAGTAGAGTATAAACTCATGCATAGCATTGCATTTTCTTGTGATTGTTTTGTTGGGATTAATGTATCTCGCATGCAATAATAATTTCTCTTAGACGATTTGATATTATAGTAAAAGGTATTTATTTTTCTTGAGTGATTTTGACTTTTTAATGTGATATTTTTTTTGAGCAATGTTTGTATAATGATACAATTCTATTATGATTGTTTGCGTGTTCTTCTTACTTGTGTTATACTATCAACATGATTTTGAAACTCACATCCTTTGTTGTTTGTGTTTGACTGGCTTGACCCTGCGTTTGCGAAATCGCAGTTGTTACTGGTTAATGAGTCTTGAAATTCATGTTTGGGAGAAAGCCATAGGTGATACCGGAAATAAGGATTGTGATTTGTATTTTACTTATTAAATTTAAAACGACTTTTTGTATGAAAACCTTATAAGTACTAGTAAGTTTTTAGAATGAAATTAAGTAATTATAGTTAAATCAAACTTATTGAGATTGCACTATTTTATAAGAGGAAAAAAGTTTAAAGTGTTTCGATTAAATTTTGAGAAATGTGATATTCTAAATAACCCACAAAAGTTTCTTTTTTCCTTTGCAATAGTTTTTATTTATCCGCTATAGAAATATGATATAAATTAGTATTTTAATTATTTTGGGATTTAGGATGTCACATTAGTGGTATCAAAGCATGTCTCTCCAATCAAGTCGAGTGGGTCGAGTTTCGGTTTAATGTTAGTCAAATGATATTTTCACTATATTTTTTTTCCGTTATGTTATTGTATTATGTGCTATATGTTTTTTTTTTATTTTTTATAATTATACACATTTTTGGAGTTACTAATTAACTATTTATTGTGTTTTTACTCTGATTGCAGTGTATTCGTAATTCCTACCTAAATGACTAAATAAACTATGAAATTATATGTTAATATTTGAGTTGATTTGAATGGTTGACATGACTAAGTTATGATTAAGTTAATTAACTTTTGATTGAACTTATGGTGTGTGTTTCTAACATTAATTATTTGTGTTATAGTAGATAGGTAAAAATAAACTTTATTTTATTGACCAACTATATATTTGAAATTATTAATTTAATAAAGGTAATACTAATTATCGATCAATAGACCTTGTATTTTGGGGCCGTAACCTGATTATTAAATTTTTGTTCTTGCTAATGAAATCATATTCATATTATTAATAATAATTATTATTATTGAATATTAGAAGTTGGTAGAACTTAGAATAAAAAAAAATGACATTTTGTAGGAGTTAAAGTTAACTTATTTTGTAAAATGAAAATAACTTTTGTTTGAATTACCCTTGATTATTTTAAATAAATTAGAGGCTAAATAGCACCCGCGGTCCCTTAACTTAATTTCAGTTAACATTTTAGTCATTTATCTTTTTATTTTTTTTCCCGATTTGGTCCTTTATTTTAATTTTAAGTGACAATTTGATCTTTTATGTTTTAAAATGTCAACAATGTTATCATTTTTTTTACAAAAATTCAAAATATTCATCAAATTTTTCAAACAAAACCCATAAAATTAATCATCATCTTCAATATAATGCAAATTTCATTAAATCCATAACTCAAATATTCAAATAAACTCATATTTTCATCTCCAACAACATCAAATTTATCAAATAAAGAATAAAAATATGAGTTTATTTAAAGATTTAAATTATGAATTTGATGAAATTTGCATTATATTGAAGATGATAATTAATTTTATGGGTTTTGTTTGAAAATTTTGATGAATTTTTCAAATTTATGTAAAAAAAGGATAACATTGTTGACATTTTAAAACATAAAAGATCAAATTGTCACTTAAAATTAAAATAAAGGACAAAATCAGGAAAAAAAATAGATAAATCACTAAAACGTTACCTGAAATTAATTTAGGGCCTGCGGGTGCTATTTAGCCTAAATTAAATTGAGTTGAACTTTTGTTGATTTATAAAATAACAGCAATTCTATACTACTGATTTTATTCAATGTTTAAAATAGCTTAAAATTTACACCATATTTTACTACGTGTTGTTTTTCAGAAAATTAAAAACAGTTGTTGTTACGATGGTTTAGAGGGACTGGTGGGAATATTAAATCGTGAGGGTGTAGGGATATTTGTTTGAAATGGTTGATTTTCTGATTCTGATATTATGAACTCATTAGAGTATAACTTATGTTAGAGTTTTAGAACCCATTAATGATTTATAATGGTACTAATAAAAAAAGGTCAAATAATAAAATGTCTACTTTGAGAAAGAGATGGAAAACATAAGGAAAAAAAATGGATTCTATAATCGATTTATTTAATGAGTAGAATGTTTTTTTGAGTAGAACTGTTGTTGTTATGTTATCATTCTCGAAATGTATATTTGAGTTTAATATAAGAAGGTGACATGTTGTTTGTAAAATTGATGGTGTGTTATGCTTTAGACTTTGTGCCTTGATACAAACTCATGATGTATCTATATACATGTTGAATAGCTGGTGTGAGTGGAGACTCTTATTTTGTAGATTTGTGAATTAGTGTAATTCATTATCATATTCATGTATGCCTTATGCCTGGGTGTCATGTGTACTAGTGTATATAAATATACAATTTTGTTTTTGTTGTTGTTTTTGTGTGTGTAAATTTTGAGAAAATAAGAAAATAAATTGGAACTATTTTTGGAAATGTTATGTTTATCTATATATATAGTTTAAATCTTCTTTCAAAATATAAGTTGAAAATAGTAATTTTTATAGTGATTAATAATTTAGAAATGTGTTTTTAATGATTAAAGTACGAGTGAAATTTTAAAAATCTTATAGATTTTAAAAATACATGTGATTTATTTTATTTTAATTGTATTTAGAAATGTGATTTATTTTAGTTGTTTTTATTTAGACGTAAATTATTGAAAAGTAATTTAAGGAAAAAATTTGAATTCTCAATGATTGTTTTGGTGCTAAATGATTAGTGATACATTTTATAAAAATTTAAGTCTAGAAATCAATTTTTAGAATGATTTCTAACCTTTAAAGTGGTTTATGTACTATTTGATTCGATTTGGTTCGGTAACGTGTTGTATCTTCTAATAAACAATTATTTATCTTATTTACTACTTGGAAATTATCTTCTTTAGCTTATTGTAACCTTTAAGTGATGAAGATTAATTCAAAAGAAATATAATCATGATCAATTTGGAGCAGTGAGAATTCTACGAGGATATGTTACATCGTTTGAGTTATGAGGTGAACGTAAAATCTTGGTACTAATTTTTTGATTAATTATATGAATGTGTATATGATTATGTAAATATTAAATTGTGTGTGCTTCAAGTGTTCTAATTGTTGGGAATTAGTGTATAGAGTTAGAGTAGTCGAGAGCATCTAAAAGTGAAATAGTTTTATATTTCTTCAATCGAATTATTGATTATATATTGATGTTAGTGTCATTCCTTTTGTTGTTATAACTAGTTGTAAATTACAAATAAATTATTGTCAATGTGTAATTAAGTGAGTTTTTAACTTCAAGTAATTCTTGAGCAATGTTTGTGTAATGATACGGTTCTATTATGATTGTTAGCATGTTCTTCTTACTTGTGTTATATTGTCAACATGATTTTGAAACTCACCTCGTTGTGTTTCACTAGCTTGGCCCTGCGTTTGTGAAATCGCAGTTGTTACAGGTTAATGAGTTTTGAAGTTCAAGTTTGGGAGAAACCCGCTCTGATGAGTGATACCGGGAATAAAGATAGTAATTTGTATTTTACTGATTAAATTTGAAACAACTTTTTATATGAAAACCTTATAAGTACTAGTAAGTTTTTAGAATTAAATTAGGTAATTATAGTTAAATCAAACTTATTGAGATTGCACTATTTTATAAGAGGAAAAAAAAGTTTAAAGTGTTCCGATTAAATTTTGAGAAATGTGATATTTTAAATAACTCACAGAAGTTTCTTTTTTCCTTTAGAAGAGTTTTTATTTACCCGCTATAGAAATATGATATAAATTAGTATATATATTATTTTGAGGTTTAGAGTGTCACACGGTGGAAGAGAGTTCAGAATATAGTGCACAAGGAAGAGAGTTTTATGATGCAATGTCCCTTATTCGCATGATGTGCTCACCCAAACCTTCTAGAGTGAAAAGCTTCGTGGTTGAAAACTTCATACTTAGAGTGTTAGCAAGTGCCTTATTAGATGTTTCAAATTGCTCATCAATGATGTTCAGAAATGCTCATCAATGATGTTCAGAAATGCTCGAACATTATCATGTTGATCAACACAATTGTGAATACTAGCAAAGATGTTGGTCTTTATGAACATCACACTAAGACGATTAGATCAATCCCACATTTCATAAAGATCAACATCGTCCAGAAGGTTAGTTTCAGTAAAACGAGGTGGTTCGTCTTTCTGAATAGCATAATCAATATTCATCCACCCTAAGTGTAAGTGAAGAAGAATTCTCTATTTGACACCTTATAGTTTTTCAATCCTCAATTTAGAAATTTCACACTTTGAAATAAGAAGAAAAATAAAATTCATGGGTTGTATAGCTGTAAAAATTAAATATACATGCTTATAATTTAACAAAAATTGAGACTACTAGCAAATATCATGTTTTACCAATGTAAATTAAATCATCTTTCAAACTATGAACCTAGTGACATAAAACCTACCTCTAGGCTAAAGTCCTATTCAATTAGATTCATATATAACTTATTAATAAAACTATCAAAATATGTTACTTTTCCTAATTCTTGAGAGTAAATTAGAAAATATAAATTGATATTTTATCCTTATTAATTATATAAACATAATAAGAATTCTTGTAGGATAAGCTTTACTATGTTCAAAATAATCAATTACCATTAATAGCATAATCTTAACATTTAACGTATAATTTTGCATAATTAAAGATGTTATGGCTATTTCTTAATTAATTAAAATCATAATCTTGATATTTTAATTCAAAATGATTAAAATGGATAAAACAGTACTC
>JBBPBP010009777.1:38123923-38145120 GCA_037974735.1 Cicer chorassanicum | reverse complement strand
TTTTTATCATACTAGAATCTCTAATAATAAATATCTAAGATACTGAATATCAAATTACTTTTTTTATATTGTAATAAATGAGTTCAAAATAACTTATACTATTTTTGAATTAGTTCTCATAAAAATCATTTTTAGAAAGCTAACATCACTTTAAAAAAAAAATGATGCATACTGTTATTGTAAATATTTTATACACCGTTAATCAATTACAATCTTTAAATGATTAATAGTATTTGACTTTTAGCACAATTATTTTTAAGTCATGCATATGATTAATCATGATGTATCGATTGTATATATATTTTTTTGCATACAAAATGCATGAAAATTAATCTTAAAAAAATAAACCTGAGTAAAAAGAAAAAAAATACTTATTCATTTATAGTTTCTTTTTGGTAGTACATATACATTATAGTTTCCAATTTAAACCGATCTGATATTAACTCTTCTCCATCCAGATATATAACCCTCTCTCCTCTCGTCTCGTGTATGACTCACACTCTCAAATGTACTCATGCATAAATACATATAAACCACATCAACAAATTTCCAAACCGTTTTCATCATATGCTTATTGTGAGCACCACCACCATGAAATCTTTCACCGCATATGTTTTACTTTTTCATGCCCTTCTCATGATTCAAGTACATGCCAAGAAGGATTATATTTATCACAATCATAATAGAATCTTGGCAAAGAGTGGTTGTGATTTGTTTCAAGGGAAATGGGTTTATGATGAATCATACCCTCTTTATGAAAGCTCACAGTGTCCTTTTATAGAGAAACAATTTGATTGTCAAAATAATGGTAGACCAGATCAATTTTATCTCAAGTATAGATGGCAGCCAACAGAGTGTAACTTACCAAGGTACAAATATATCCTTTAGTTGAATTTATTTTATTTATTTATTTATCATAACTTACTTTTTATTACTGATAGACATAGGATTTAAAGTTTTATATCACGGTTAGGGTCGACTTATACTATGATTGATATTGCAATGAAATAACTGTAACACCTAAACTTCTTATCAAATGTGTATTTAGTGTTCGACATATATCAATGTCTAACATGGGCACCATACTGACATTTGATTACATTTAATTAATTTATTTTTTAAAATCATTATCAATGTCAACTTATTACTACGTACCAAGATTGGTTGCAGTCAGGAGATTCGGCTGCAGTGCAGACACATCTAGATTGTCAAATCAAGATTGGGAGGTCTAACTTTCAAACTCGAATTTTAGATTTTAAAAAATATATAAAACTCAATCTTAAAATAAAAAATTTTCGATTAAGATCAGACGGTTTAGATGTGCTTATTGCACTGCAGTCAACTACAACAAATCCAAATATGTGTCAGTGTCACTATTAGTGTTTCATAATCACAATGAAAGAGGAAAAAAAATCTTCATGCCACCATCTAAATTGCGGTGGAATACATTTTTAAAACCCTTCCAATAAAATAAGGATGAATTTTGCCGGTGGCTTTTAAAATGTTTTGTCCGGTTACAAAGCGTTCGTTGGTTTGATTTTCAAAATCAGAATGGCAACTAACTTAAACAAACAAAGAAAAAGACAAATTCTTGGGGATAGGTAAATGGTGTTTTCTAGTTGAAGGTGAGGTTGAGACTTTACAGAGTTGTGAGAAGCTCGATTTAAACATATCTCTTTCCCTTCCTTTTCTTGTGCTGACCAAAACCATGTGATTTAAAGTGATAAGGAAATGACCGATTAAAGTGATAAGGAAATGACCGATTAGAATATTAACATTTACGTGATGATAGATTAATGGATAGTAAGAACATAAATCAGAGTTGTCAATCAATTAATTTAACTGCCGTGGTTTGAGGAACTAGTGATGTCTGAAGCAACCAAAATAAACACTATTTAATGTAAATCACTTATTGATATATCTGTTTTTACTATTAAGTTAAACTAACTTGGTCAGAGTTTCTTATTCTTCTCATTTTGATATTTATTATAGAGTTGATAAATATAAAAGTTGCTTTTCATTCTATACATATAACATAAAGTAGAAATATAACTTTTAATTTCTACGCGGCTACGTTTGACAAATATCTATTTATTATATTAAAAACACAATTCAATTAGTAAATATCGATATTGTTATGATAAATATCATATCTTGAGTTCGAATCCAAAACTTCACAATTGTGTGTATCAATTTGAAGTAATGTTTACCACTCCGTCTACAAAAATAATTAAATGTTTATTCATCATCAAGAGGCAAAGAAGAAAGAATATAAGACAAAAACAGAACTTCTAATTTGGAAAAAGCATGGACAACTTGGTATTTGGCAGTAAACATATAAAGCATTTTTAATAATCAAACCATATAAAGCATTATCCAATCTGGACATCAAATTTCCAAAATATGTAAGGTCGAGGGTTAATTTTACTCGACCATCTTCATGTTTCTACAATTAACACAAGATATTTTGTTGCATCTATATGCAAAATTCTAAATTATTTCTGTTAGATATAGTTATATTTAATTAAATATTGTATAAGAAAATTAGAAGTTAGTTATGTTTAGGTGAAGTTTTGTTAGATGAGTTACATTAAGAGTACTATTCAAAGTTACATCATATTCTAATTGTATAATATTTTTCTATATTATTATTTTAAATTTTATATTTTCTTTTAATTATTTGTCTCTTTTTTGAGCTCAATCATAACTCTAAATATGATATCAAAAGAATAATTATTCCGTTACATTCTTTCTCAAGATTTTCTTGAGAAAATTTTGATTGATTCATTTTTAGTTTTTCATTTTCTATTGAATTCTTGAGATTTTCTGTCAAGTCTCTTGTCAGGTTCTTGTTGTATCTAATTTCATTTTCCAACTTTTCTTTATCATTGATATTGTTTCCTTCTCTCCTCCTTGCTCCATTGGGAAGATGCTATATTGGACATTGTTTTAGATGGTGGGGTTGGTTTGATGGATCCATAACATTCCACTAACACATGGTGATATAAACAGTCAAAACAACATTTAAATTTTGATCTACTTTCACTATTAAGGATAAACATTCTAAAGCTAAATTTTCAATTTGCTCTATGTTCTTCATTCTTTCTCAACTTGATTGTATAATATTTGAAGATCCAAAATTGAAAATGGTTTGTGATTTATAATATGATTTTTTGAAAGTTTCACTGTAGATGAGATATTATCTTCTTTAGAGATATAATTTACTATAATTTTATTCTTTTTAGCCATTGTTGACATTCTTTTTGTGCTTCTACCATATGGTAATAAAACAAATTATCATTCTCTTTTGTGTTTTACACTATGGTATTAGACGTTTGTCATTCTCTTTGTGGTTCGGTCCTATGGTGGTTAAACTTTGTTGGCCAAATTTGACATTTGAAGAACACATCTTAATTCTATATTAGAGTGAGTGTCGTAGAGAAACCGGAATATTTTCAATTTAGTCCTAAGTAGATAGAAGATTTAGACGAGAGTTATACATCTCGATTGCTATCACTTTTGATATCAACTTTCTTGTTTAGCCGATGTGATTACAACTTGCATTTTTTTTTTTTTTTGTAATTTTCTTCCTAAATTATAAATGTTATTACACACTTCTAACTTATGAGTACTTTTAGATATAGTTAGATTTGATTATATATAGTTTAAGATAGTTAGAAGTTAGTTATGCCGCATTATACTTAAATTATATAATATTTTTTTATACTATCATCTCAAATTTTATAATTTTTTTGAATTATTTTTCTCTTTCTTTTTACTCAAAATTTTCAATTTTCAACTATGTTTTTGCTATGCTGTCTTTGTAAGGTTACACCAAACAATTAAATAAAGGTTGTTAGGCTTATTTTTATAATTGAACTACCATATAATATAGTTTATTGAATAAACTAGCATTGAAATAATGTTGTTGTAAAGTTGCTTTCAATCCTTTTTGTCTTCAAATAGGATCACATGTCATATTAGATCCCAACAAAATATATATTTAATGACCATTAAGGCAATGCAATTTGATTTGGACCCACTTATGATTTTAAATTAACTTTATTATACAGATTGAATGGTGAAGACTTTTTAAGCCGACACAGAGGGAAAAGTATTTTGTTTGTAGGGGACTCTTTGAGCTTGAATCAATGGCAATCACTCACTTGCATGCTCCACACAGCTGTGCCACAAACTCACTATACCTTAGTGAGAACTGGTGATCTCTCTATTTTCACTTTTCCGGTTAGATTTCTATACTAAACGTACTTTTACTTTATAAAAATATTTTTTCACAAATGTATTATCTTTAAATAATCTTTATTTTATATCTGTTGCACTAGTTTATTTGAAGTGTCTCCTATCTTCTTGTTAGCAAGTTAAAATAATATATATTTTAAATTTTTACTTGCTATAAAATTTCAACTCCCTATACAAAAATTGTCAAAGTTTTTAGTCTCTTATTTTTTATTCTCGTTTTGTCTCTATTTTTAAAAAAAATTTAAAATTTTTTTTGATACTTTTAGACTTAGAAAACGTCTTTATAAAATCTAAATAGAGACTAAAAGTAAAAAAAAAAATACAGATTAAAATTAAAAGATCATAATTGATTAAAAACATATTTAACTCTATTTTAAAAAATGATAACAAAAAATTATTTACAAAGTAACTATACCCTAAATTTTCCATTTCTTATTTCCTTCCTCTTTTCTTACTCACATTCACAACTAAAATGTATCATAATTTACAAATCAACATTATATATATGAAAGAGATGATTGAAGGCAAAAGGAAGGGAAAAATAACAACAAACCACCTAATAATGAGGAAAGTCAAAACTAACTCTAACTAAACAACTTACGGAGTTGAAAATAGATTAAAAGTACAAATAAGAGGTTAACTAGTTCTAATATCAAGTACCGAATCTATAATTGCAAATTCAAATAAAATAATTTGGCTACAAGTTTGCAACGATGAATTGAAGGTATTGAAATTAAATGAAACATCACATGTCAAGTAATAACAAATAAGAATTTAAATGCAATCATGCAATGCTTTGGATGTGTACAATACTTTGAGAAAACTGAATTAGAAGAAAACTGAATTAGAAAAATGAATCAGTAATCCAGGAGTGTATCAAGCTATTGCATCTATCCTAAGCTGGATAGTTAGATCGTTCCATCAAGGAATTGAAATTTGTGTTTTTCTTTTAATGCTAGTCGCATTATACGCACCCGAGCCTTATAGTTTGAACCATTCAACTGTGGATTCACAACCACAAAACCCGGTCCATCACTTAGATGAACATGATAGTTCGAATTCGTGCCTACAATATTGCTACTAGAAGCGTTGTTATTGTTAAAATATCTTGCCAGTAATTCAGATATGCTCAAAAGCACAAAAAAATAAAAGAAAAGGCTAACTAACATGAATCATCAGTAACCGATTCAGTTACAGTCCTAACCGACTTGTGCTTTGTAGCTAGTCCTAACCGATTCAGTTACAGTTTCAGCTTGCTTATGGGTAAAGAAACTTCAACAACAAGATATTGACACATCTCCTAACCAAACCCCAAGCCTAGCTACAAAGTATAAATCAATAAGGATTGTAAATAAATCATTAGTTAGTCTTTTGTCTTTTCACTTACTATAACTTTACTTTGTCAGCATGGTATGTAACCATGGCTCTTGCAATGGTTCATTTTATGCAAGATAATTCAATTTCTTTGTATCTTGATTCTCTCAATTCTATTTGATTAAACACTTTTAGTATTTTACCTTCATCATTGGAGTTTTCCATTATCTTCAACTTCTTCACCACAATTTATCTAAGGAGGTGGCAATGATAAAGGGAATAATTTAATGATTTAGCAACCTTAAAATGATTCATAAAAGGTTTATTGAGTATTGAATTATAAACCATGAAAGACACCGAGTAACAAGAAACAAAATGCTAACTTATACACATTTTATATTGAAGCATAATTCTAACAATAAAGGTACCAAATATTAGTCATACATGTGAAATACTAAGCCCATTTTATGATGGATCACTTAGAGCAGTGGTATACCATAGGAAGATATATGAAAATCATTTAAAATTTCAACGACAACATACATTGATTTTTCAAAGTAAAAGTTGATGGTTCTCTTTGTTCACATAGTTGAGATGGTGACTTTATTGACGTTGGTTCTACAAAAACAAGCGATTATGATTTTCTGAAAAATCAATTCATACTCAATTTTCTTGTTTTTGTCAAATTAATATCAACAAATAATCTTCTCAATTGTGAGAATGAGGTTCTATTTTTGAGAATCATCATTGATTGTCGTAAAAATGAAAAAAAATTTAGATTATATTTATGTATTAATCCACGATGAACTGCGTATAAAAAAGACCACCGTGTAACTCGCCAAAATACATGGGATACAAATTGGAACTATTGATGCAATAAAGACAATATTTCTGCCTACATAAATGAATGAAGGGTCAATGTTAAGAAATTTCTTGTGAGTTTGAAAAGGCTCCACCCTAAGAGAAACAAGTCACTTCCTAATCTTACTTTTAATATACTCTTCCCCGAAAATTCCCTTTCATTTTAAGAAAACAGTACTTAACCATTTGATTATTAAATTGAATCAACTTCTAATCATTATTACTTGGCTCACAACCAAAATATACAAGCTAATTTAACAATTTATGAACCATGTTTACTTTGTTAATTTATATTTGTATTGTCAGGCATACACTCAATTGGAAAGAGACTCTAAAGACATAATAATAGAATACACAAAATATTGATATTAAGCATAGAAGAAAAAAGTAGAAATAAAATTGTATTGATAGAATGAAAAAGTTGTTTATTATAATAGGTGTGAGATGCTATTTATATATAGATTTCAAAGTGATTATTACAACCAACTTGTTACTAATCTAAATAATTTGCCACTAACATAAACTAACTATAACAACCTCCACAAGTTGGAATATGGAGTAACATTTTCAACTTGGGATGAACTTTATGAAGGTGCAAACACGAGAAAGGAGTTGAATTGTATTTGTCTAAGTTGGATTCTTTTTTTTTTTTTTATTTGATTAAAGTTGTTTCGGGTTTCATGACTTAGAGCAGGAGCAGTAACAAAACTAAGGAATGCAGGAGTAAAGTGACACAAGCAATTTATCCTGGTTCACTACCAACTTGGTAGCTACGTCCAGTCCTCTCACTTAGAAGGATTTAATTCACTAATTCAACTCCTTGAATTATACAACATCTGACCCTAAAAGTCAGTCTTCTCAAAACAGCTTGACAACCCCAAACTTTTTGAGGAACACAAACACATTGAATCTACAAGTCAAGTCTTCTCCACACAATCTAACAACCCCAGATTGTTGAAGGGACGCTAAAGCCACTATCGAGCTGGATTACAAAAAGTTTGAAATTCGTTTGGTTTTGCTTCTACTAAGAAAATTTATTACAATGATATTCTCACACTAACAATGAAGCACTAAACACTTAATAATATAAATTTGAACGAGTGCCTTTCTAGAAACTGAAACCTTGAATTTTGAGTACTTAGAAAGGTTTGAGTTCGTAAGATTTTCTGTATATTGTTGCGTTTTCCTTCTTCTTCAGCCTTGATCCATTATTTATAGATCAAATTAGGGTTTGTGGATTACTTGTCGAGTTTATGAATCGTATCTCTATTCCATCTTGGTCAACAATGATTTTCTTTGAAAATAATTATGAATCGTGTCTCCATTCCAACTTGGTCAACAATGGTTTTTTTCAAAAATAATTCTGAAAGATGTGTTTTGATAATGTTGCCTTTATGCATTTTCTTATTTTTGAATCTGATCTGAGCAATTCTTCTAGAAATATATTGTGCATATTTATTCATATTACGTTTGTAAATTGATTCACTTGAATCTTCCTTCATACGCTTGATTTGGTCTGAGCGGGAACAAAATTGAGCTTAGTTTTTAGACCTTTAGAAGTAAGGATACGACTATGTTCAATTTGGTATGTTGCTCAATCTATCAAAGTGTTTGACCTTCCATCAGATTCATTGACTTTTCATCATCATAATCATTGACTTTTATTATTGGAGTCAGATGCTGTGTTCATTGAACAATCAGAGTTAGAGGAAGATGTAAAGATGCGTGACTTAGAATTAGTGGCATGAGAAACTTCACTCTTGTTTCATTATTAGAGTTAGTGCAACTTTAGAGTGTACTGTGTATCAGAGGCAGTACTTTGGAATGTGTTGCAATCTTTAGAATCATTGTAACTTCAAAGGCATCATTCTTGGAACGTGTTGCAGTCATCAGAGTCAGCGGAACATGAGCTTTAGTGGTAGGTTTGAAGACTAGCTTCAGGCTTTAGAGGCTTACTCAAATTACTGTTCATTAGAGCATGCAAAAATATTGTTCATCGGAGGATGCATAAATATTGTTCAATATCATCAGCATGTTTAAGTTATTGGTCATCAGAGGAATGTTAAAGTTATTGTTCATCATAGGCATGTTGAAGCTATTGTTCATTAGAGGTATGTTGAATTTACTATTTAGTAGAGGCATGTTGAATCTTCTGAGGCACATAATATTTTCAAAGGAATGTTGAATCTTTAGTGGCTTACTAGAGCTTCAGAGGTAGATGCACATATTGGCTTGTCAAAGGCATGCAAATCAGAAGCATGCTTCAGTCTTTAGACACGCATAAACACACTATCAGACCCAATCTTCAGACCTATATTTCAGCTCCAGACAGCAGAGGCAATCTTCATAACCTTCAGAGGCAAATGCATGTTCTTTTCTAGAGCATGCATTTCGTTGATTAATTTGATTTCGTTTCCTTTGATCTTTTTACTTCCTCTGGTCAATTTCTCTAGCGATATCCTCTGGTGGTATCCTCTAGTACCTTCCTCTGATTTTCTTCTTCCAATTTTTTTCATACTTAATGAAGTACTTTTGTTGTTCTCGTGAAATACTTTTGTTAACATCAAAACTCTAAGTGGAAAACTAACTTGGTTCCAACACTTTACAATCAAGGAAAAAAGAAAATATAAAGACTAAAATATTTTTTTTTTGAAATGCCAAAAATATATTGTTTACGATTTTTGGATTGTCGCATTATCAGCAAAAATATCTTTTTGAATGTCAAAACAAGAACAATCTTTTTTTTTTTTTATTTGTAAGTGTTTAGTCTAGAGTTTACACTTCCACGAAAGATCTTTGCTTGCATTTTTTTAATGACAATTTGGCTAAAAAGAAAAAAATTTGTTGCCAAATGTTGTTGGTGTTCTTGTGAAGTCTTCTACAAATATTTTGATAGCATATATTCTTGAGTTTGATGATATGGAGAATTTGAATAATGCACTTGACTCCATCTTTTTTATACTTGACAAAAAAAAAATTGATTTTGACTTAAGGTTGATATCAAAGTAATGAAGACGTCTTGGATTTTGGTAAAGTTTTGTTGGCAAAAACATTGCCCTTAATGGCTATTGTTTGATGATTTTTTTTTATTACCATCATCATGACGAGAAAATTTTAACTTGAAATTTGAAAGGGAAAGAGAAGAAAATAAAGAAAAAGGAGAAAAAAAATATAGTTTTGAATGGAGAAAGAAAGTGAGAAAGATGTGTTGGAGAGTCCATGGGAACGAGAGCAACCACGAGCCAAATGCTTTAGGATCCCTAAGAGACTTTAGCATCACATCTCAAGCTAAAACCTTAAGGTATTAGGTATATGGTTCATCTATCTTATATATCCAACATTTCCATCATTCTTTGTTAATGTGAGACTAACCACTCACACTTGAATTATCACAATCTTCCCCTCATCAAGCTGAACCAGAGCTAGGTATATGGTTCATCTATCTTATATATCCAACATTTCCCCATTCTTTGTTAATGTGAGACTAACCACTCACACTTGAATTCCCACAATCTTCCCCTCATCAAGCTGAGCCAGAGCTCTGATGCCACTTGTTGGAGAGTTCGAAGGTGCGAGAACAGCAATATGCCAAATGCTCCAAGATCCACAAGAGACTTTGACACCACATCTCCACACATCTCCACTCAAAACCTTAAGGAATTAGTTATGTGGGTCACCATCCTTATATATCCAACATTTAGCTCATTCGTAGTCGATGTGGGACTTAACTCTCTTATTTGAACCCAACAATCTCTCCCTCAAGTGTGAGTCTTCTACATCCTATATTGTACTGCTGTAAAACCAACGGAACACACCTTTTGAGTACACCAGAAGGGAGATTTTCGATACCAGGATAGAACATGAATATCCACTCTCGTTCCCCCACCAAGCCGAACTAAAGATCTGATACCACTTGTTGGGGAGTCCAAAAGCTGTAACAGGCCAAATGCTTCAGGATCCACAAGAGACTTTGACATCACATCTCAACCCAAAATCTTACGACATTAGATGTATGGGTCACCACTATTGTATATCCGACATTTAGCTCATTCAGAGTCGATAAAGGAGTTAACCACTCACACATGAACACAACAATCCCCCCTAAACTATGAGTCTCCTACATCCTATATTCTACCACCGTTATTACCAACGGAACATGCATTATGACTACACCACTAGGAAAACTTTCGATACAAGGATCCAACATCATGATATCTTTTCAGGGAACCTACCTGTGGCACGATTTACATTTTTCATAATGCTACAATGTCAAATTTTTTAAGTGTTGTTAAGTTCGACAAAGAGAAATTTGATGAAAAAAATTAATTTTGGCTTGTGAAAAATACAAGTCAAAGATGTGTTGGTACAATCAAGATTACACAAGGCACTAAAAGGAAACATTTTCGAAGTTGGCAACGAAAATGGGAGGAATTAGATTTGAGAGCTGCAAAAGTGCTATTCGTTTGTGTTTGGCTAAGAATATTATTACAAATGTCGACAACCAAAGAGCTTTGGGAGAAACTTGAAGGGCTTTATCAAGAAAAATTCATCTCAAATCGGTTCTTGTTGAAGGAGCAGTTTCTTAATATACACATGGATGAAAATATGAAAGTATTTGATCATCTAAATATTCTCAATGATATTATCTCTAAATTAGAAGTCATTGGAGTGAAGATTGAAGATGAAGATAAGGTGTTAAGACTCATATGGTATGGGAAGAAAACTTTGAGTTTTGAGGAATTTTCCATCAAAAATATTTTTGAAGAAAGAAGGTTAGAAAGCGAGGTAGACACTTCATTAAACTTGGTGGTTATTTCTAGGGTTAGGCCTTATGGGAAGAAAAGCCATGGAACTATTTAGAAATGTTGGAAATATGGAAGGCTCGGGCATGTGAAGAATAATTTTCCTAGTAAAGAGAAATGACAGAGAATGACTTTAAGTCAAATGCTAGCAAAGTCTCCTTCATGATGGGAGATGATGATCTTGTCTGAAAATGAGAAGTGTATCCTCACGGCACTTTCGTGTTGCCATGGAAAACAATGAATTATTGCTAGTAGGTTAGCACATGTCTATTGGTTGGCATTGATGAAAGTTTTGTTGTGAAATTATGTTGGTTACTAAAGAACTTCTTGAGAAAGCCAACATAGAGTTTGCACCATATTTTTTAGCATAGTTTCTACATGGAGAAGAAATTCTTGAAGTGGTTTAGCTTTAAGTGGAGTATACTTTTTATGGTGGAGTACGATAGTTCTTTTGAATTATAATTGTCCCACATTGCTTGGAATTGTAAAGGAAAAGGGAGATCAAGGCTATATATATATTGCTCTAGTTTTGTATTACAATTTGCATTAGTTAGAAACACTTTAAGTTATATTTAACTCTTTTCTTTCTATTTATTTTAGAGTTTTTTTTATGGTAGTTAGATATTTTCTTTGGAGATTTTGGTTGTATTGGAGGTATGGGTTATCATAGAGATATGTGTTATAACAAATTTCATATAGTGTTATTCTTTAGTCGTGGTTTTTTCTCTGGTTTGGAATTTCTACATTATTTTCTTGTCTTGTGATTGTGTTATTTAAATTTATCTGATTATTTATTTTCCCAACAAGATGAACAAATTGTTCAAGAAAATTTTAAGAAAGAAAGTAGTGGAATAATTATTACTTTGATACCATAATAGATTCTAGATTTAACCTTTGATAAGAGAGAAATGCAGAAAAGTAAATTGAATAATACTGATGATTGAAAGAATCATTTACATTAAGGGTTACATAGACTTATATAGTCAATTAGATAAAACAACTCACTAGTCTAAAATAACCAACTAGATTTACCGAACTAACCAAACTAAAATATCTAATATCCCCTCAAACTAGAATGTGTTTAATACACTTCAAGCTTGGAAAAACTCAAGAAAGAAATGTAGGAAAATACATCGGCTCAAAGGAATTTATAATGCGAAAAATCCATCAGAAAAAAAAAATCTGGAATGCCAGAAATTCATCTGCGAAAGAATATGAATTTTTGTTTGACTATCCATATTATGAATAAAAGCTAATATGGATAGATAATGAAAGATCAATTAAGACTAGAAGAATGAAAATGTGCTTCACCATCCAATATATTAAACATGTTCAAGCTTGAGGAGATATTAGATATCTTAGTTTGGTTAGTTAGTTAAATTGGTAGTTATTTACGTTATATGTGTTAAGAGTCTTACATCGGATGAGATAAGGCCTAACAAAGTGTTTATAACTAGTGGATAGTTTTCTCACCCTACAAATTTTGTGGGGGTTGTGTAGGGATAAATTCAAATTCTAGATGGTATTAGAGTCTACCCAAGATCCATTGGGTCACCGCTATAAGCGCACCCGAGTCACATATAGATGTTCAATCTTGGACGTGAGAGAGGTGTCTTAAGAGTCCCACATTGAATGAGATAAAGCCTGACAAAGTATTTATAAGTGGTGGGTAGTCAACCCTACAAGTCTATTTTGTGGGGGTTATGTAGGGTTCAACCCAAATTCTAAGAAATAGTATATGAAACTAAATGCATTTTTTAACAAATAAAGTACTCAGGAGAACAAAAGTTGAAGAAAAAATTGATAGAGACTAAAAACTAAAATTTGAAATTATATATAAACAACAAATATATTTAACCATTAGTTAAATGTAACTTAGAAATAGAAACTTATTCAAAGGACAATCTTAACTTGGGGTTCAGTTATTGGGCAACACATAATTTTTTTTTTTGGGAAATACTAACAAGTGTCGGACACTTGTTAACAATCCAAACTTCAAAATTATTGGTCATTGTTCTCAAAAATTGGATGTGCGGTGCCTAAAGGTGTCTCTATTGACCATGTCAACAAAGACCACAAAGATTTGATGTGGAATATATCTCTGAAGATCAAGACCAATCTACCAAACTTGTTTCTTGAGCACATGAGGTCCTGTGTCATCAACTCTAGATCAGACAAGATCAAAATAATCCTCTTGAACCTGCGTTTAACTCCACTTAGTTTGTAAAGAATGAATATTTTAATCGACTAGGAGCTAAAATTCAGACGTTCATGGAATAGACAACCAACAATGAAGAGTCTATTCAGAATACCTTAGGACTGATCTTAGCTAGATTGACCAATCATAACCCTTAGTTCACCAATTTCTTATTTTTGGCTTATGTGTACTTGTTTTTGTTCTATCTTTTGTACTCATAACTATGTGACAATGTTGTTTTTAGTGGTTTTGTCTGATGACAAAAAGGAGAGTATATGGCTTGAGAACAATTACTTTATGTTTTCCAAATCTAATTTTAAATCTTGCTTGTTAGAATACTACATATCACTTTCTTTTGATTCTGGTCATATTAAGAGTACTTTATTTTGAATTATTTTGAATAAGTTTTGCATACATTATATTATTAAAAAGAAAAATTATTTACAAAAATATATGTTTGTCTTCGTCAAAAATAGAAAGATTGTTAGAATCAAGTTAGTTTAAAATTGTGTATGACTACTTGTATAAAAAAATATTTAAAGTTGTCTAATTCAAATTTTAAAATTATAAAAAGTACAAAAATTTATTCAATATATATATATATATATTTTTTTTTTGTATTTTTGACGAGTGCTCTGACACTTGTTAGCCTGATTTTTTTTAATGAAAAGTAGCACTAAACTTATAGCTTTGTTTATCATATGATTTGCAGACCTATGATGTTAAGGTGATGTTCTCACGCAATGCATTTCTAGTGGACATTGTTAATGAAGATATTGGTAGAGTCCTAAAACTAGATTCTATTGAAGCTGGCAAAACCTGGAAAGGAATTGATGTGTTGATATTTGACTCTTGGCATTGGTGGCTTCACACGGGAAGAAAACAACCGTAATTAAAATCTCATACATACTCTTCATTGGTTTATATCTTATAATATAATAAATATATAAAGGGGTAGAAATAGACTTTTAAAAAGGTTTTGGTATGATATATACGGAAAAAAAATTAATTGACCTGAGTTTGTCTTAGACTAAATACTGCTATCTATTAATCTAATTTATTTCCACCTGTAAATATATAGATATCTTCGCATTAAATCTTCTCACTCACCACATAAATACAAATACACAAAAATACTTTACTTTCATATAACAATATCTTTGTATTTTGTCAATTCAAATTCTGAATTTTATGATATTGAATTTTGAATTTTACAGTATTTTTATTAAAAAAAATTTATATTCTACAAAATTTCAAAATTTGAGTTACAATATTTCATAAAACTCAAATTTTGAGTTTTACATGATATAGAAGTTTAGTCAATGAAATTTGAATTTGAGTTTATGGAGTAATATATTTACATTGAATAAAACATAAATTTGAGTTGTACGAGAAAAAACTTAAATTTTTAGTTTTACAAAATATAATTAAAATTGAAAACAGTATTGCTAGAATATTTAAGAAAATAGGTCAGAGGACAAGTCGTGTGGGGTATGAGAAATATAATTTTTATTTTATACTTTGCATCAATTTTTAGTTTGTGCATGCAGATGGGATATCATTCAAGAAGGGAATAATACATTCACAGATATGGATCGTTTGGTTGCTTATGAGAAAGGATTGAATACATGGGCCAAATGGGTTGATGATAATGTTGACATTAACAAAACAAGGGTGTTCTTCCAAGGGGTATCTCCAGATCATCTAAAGTAAGTATTTGTTGTCATTATATTGATTATAATGAAATGGAAATTACAAAATTATGATCTCAATTTCTCTAGCTAGGGCTATGTCATTTTGAAAAGAACTTATTCGATGAAAAGAGTTTGATGGAGTGGATACTCATTCACCTAATATACACTTTGAGATAAAGAAATAAAGAGGATGATATTATAGATGTGATATATTGGTAATGTGACATGAAACGATAGAGAGAACAAAGTATTAATCGTAGGTTGAGAAATTTAGTATGTACAAATATACGTGCTTTTATTCACTTAACTCAATTATGAACACTTATGAGAGTATCAAAAACATCACTTTACCGTATTCGCCCTAAATTTCTTTAAAAGGATTTTATCCCGTCGTTTAATCTCCATGTGACAAAATTAAGGTTCTAAAAACTAGACCCAACTAATTGGTTCAACCGATTGAATTAGAAACCGGTCTAGCATCCGAACCTAAAATAGAGAAATCGGTAAAAACCGAAATTTTGCCCGTTTGAAAGTTAGCTCTCAAAATTGAATCTTTTTTAACAACTAAATTGATTAAACTTTTGAGAGGGCAATGTAGATCCAAGGATTTCTCCTTCGATAGACACTAACTAACAACTTTTTCTTTTTCTTCCGTTGTTGACATCGTGTACTTACGCTCACTAAGAAAGAAGAGAGGAGGGGAAAAATGAAAAGTATATAATAGTATATAAAATGTTTTACTCAATAAACTAAAAATATTAAGAAAATAAGAGAGAGACCAGAATAAATCCATTTGAAAATATATGCATAAAAAATTAGTCCAACTGTTTATGAGTTCGAGAATGGCAGCAAAGATCAGTGTTGCCGAGATCTGATTCGACTTTGAAATTGGGCACTAATTTTCACTCTAAATTTTTTTATAAAAAATAAATTCATACATGATGTAATTTGTAGTATATATGATTTTTGGGCTTATTGGAATTGACATCTCAATCCATACAACATATTTGGATTCCTAAGCCCATTAGGGTACAAAAATTAAGAAAATTTGCTATGCAAAATTACAAAATCTTTAATGGCCGAAATTGCAAAATCTTTAACCGCTATTTAAAAATTTGTTATATATATATATATATATATATATATATATATATTGAGAATAAAGATAGTACATTATCGCCGAAATTAACTCGCCACGACATCATGTATTTAAAACCTATACAATATGATCTGGGAGAGTAAATGGTAAGGATTGAATGACATTGTAAACTTATTTTATGCGATCACAGTAGTACCTTTATGCTCCAATTTATATATGTAATCAACTTTTATTTGAAGTGGAAAAAGATGTCTCACTGAAAATTCGAGCATCCAAGACACAGATTAAAAATATATAATTGTGTCACGTGATTACACCTTGGAAAACCAAAACCCAAGTTAAAAATAGGATGAGACAATCAACTGTCTCATTAAAACCTTTAGGAAGAATAGATAATATAAATAAATATAAATAAATGTCAATATTATTAAGTTAAACATATATCCCAAATTCAAATCCAAACACTCACAATTATGTGTGAATTTCAGACGATAATTATATCATCTCATCTATGAAAAAAATAAATAAATATATGTAATGAAATCAAGATAGAGCACACCCATTTTACTGTACTTACTTTTACCATATAAAATATTATTATTTTGATGATATTTCAATACAAAAACATATAAATATAAACAAATATGTAATATATAACTTTGTAAAAGTCTAATAATTTTGTGTCTAAAATATTTCCAGTTCAGAACAATGGGGAGACCCAAAAGCAGATTTCTGTGAAGGACAAGAAAACCCATTATTGGGGTCCATATATCCAGGAGGCCCACACCCAGCAGAATTGGTTTTAGAGAGAGTACTAAGAGCAATGCAAAAGCCTGTAAATTTGCTTGACATTACCACTTTATCACAATTGAGAAAAGATGGTCACCCTTCTGTTTATGGACATGGAGGACATAGGGACATGGATTGTAGCCATTGGTGCCTAGCTGGTGTTCCTGATACCTGGAATCAACTTTTATATGCAAGTCTAATTCAAAATTGAATGTTTATTCTTAAATAAAAATGTGTCATAAATATGTATATTTTTAATGGATGATATAATAAAGTATCTCATTTGATATTCTAAATGGGGATTTTAATTTGACTCTTATATATGATGGAGTCTTAAGTTCAAATTACAAATGGTCAGTGGAAGATTCTATTAGAAACTCTTTTTTTTTTTATTCAAAAAAGCTATAGACAAATGGATTGATGAGCTAAACATGGTGGAATTTTCCAAATCAAAAGTTAATAGTTCAAAATGTTGTAGATTAAATTAACCATTAATTGGCCTATAAGGCAATTAGGATTTCAAACACAAGTATTTCCGGTTTATCTTGTTCATGTTTTTTACATTATTTTTACCTATTGTATTATGGATGAAATTTTTAAAATTAATTTTACTTTTTTTTTCTGTATTTTTTAAACAACTAAAAGTATAAAATTAATAACTATTCATTGCACAAGATGTGCTATGAATATCATTTGTGCAATGAATATTATGGGAATACAAGCATAATCCACCACAAAAGAAATTCCCAAAAAAAAAAATACACCTAAAAACACTATAAAGTACACAAAATCATCTAATAACATCTCCTAGACTAATCAACGGATGTGTGTTCCAATGACGAAGATCATAAGCAGAATTGGTCACCTTTGATCTAATATATTGCCAAGACATTAGTTTTCATTTGATAAAAGATTACTATGTTCCTTTATTTCCAAATAGATCAAATGCACACAAATCAAATCGTATGAAAACTTTGACAATCCACTCTACCGCGTGGTCCCAAACCAAGAAAATGTTGAACTTGAACAAATTATTATTATGCAAAGCAAAACTAATGTCATGATATTGGAAAACTCATCTCCAAATTTTTCTATAAAAGAAACATTCAAATAATAAAAGTTGGGACGTGTCCAAAATAGCAACACTTCTCCGTAGGAAATTATCCTTCGGAGAACATATTACAATCAAACACAAATAATAATTGCAGTGAGTCAATTTTTCAATAGAAATTAATAATCGTACATATTTCGCAGTAATAACATATTTAAAACATATATCAATTATAAGCATTTCATATTAAATCACAAAAACACGATCAAACAAAAAATTGAGGAGAAATTCATATAATTTATCCAGAGTTTGGTACTAATCAAAAGCTTAAAAGTTGAATTGTATTTTTCAAAGTGTTAGTTGACGATGCATCAAAACTAAATAAAACAAATTAAATTGTACTTTTCTTTATTACTCCACTTAATCATTGAAAACCATCAAGACCAAAAGTTACATAATTTTGATTTATGAAACAATCTCTCTAAGTTCAACTCCAAATGTAAGTGTTGTGGGTAAGGGTGTTCAAAAAAACCAAAAACTGAACCAAATTGTTGAACTGAACTGAACCGAACTGTTTTTGAACTGAACTGATTTATAAAAATTGATAACCAAACTGTTTTCGAACTGATTTTTTAAGCTAGAACCGAACCGAACCCGTTTCCTGTTCGAAAAAACCGAACCGATTTTCAGTTCAAAAAACTGAACCGAACTGGTTTTTAATTCGAAAAAACTAGAATCAAATTTCTTTTCTAGAAGTAATTAGGGGTAATTATATAAAAATTTGACTTATATGAACAAAAAAAAAAGTTAAATCAGTTCGGTTCGATTCAAAATAATAAACAGGTTCACTAGTTTATAAAACAGTTCGGTTCAGTTTTTTGAACTGAAAACCAGTTCGGTTCAATTTTTTCAAATTCAAAACTGGTTCGGTTCAGTTTTCAAACGGTTCTAGTTCAGAACTGAACTTTGTCCACCCCTAGCTGTGGGTGGTAGTGGTGAATGAAGAGCCTCAACCTCATCACAATAACGTTTCAATATATCAATCTCTTGATTAGTGAATCCTAGTGAGGCAACAATGTTAGGCCAACAATCATGTCCAACTACCCTTATTGCTTGGCAACAACTATTGCCTAAGTAAGTCTCACCATTTAGAAAAAATGTTATGATTTCACCACTACATGCTTGGAGTTTGAACAATGAATCCCAACATTTAGAGGATTCACCACTCAACTTCAATCTTGCTTCAAGACTCATCATGTTGGTAGGGTTAGAGAGTTTCCTAGACTCCACTACCAAAGATGTTGATGACATTAATGCAATCATCACAAGAGCAACAAGAACAAGTGATTGTAGTATTAAAAGAAAAAGTTTATATGATTAGTTTGGATTCCTTTGACGAAAAATTGATTTGGGTCTATGTATATATATGGAGACTAGGTAGAGAATGTTTTGTAATGTGGATGAGAAGATGAAGATAATTGGACAACCGTAACATAAAAGAGAAGTGAATATGAAAGGATAAGGACGCGAAAAATCCAAGTCCCATAAATAAAAGATAAAATTTTATAATAATTTATAAAGAAGGATACTACTCACTTTATAAATTTTTTTGTAATGATAAATTAAATTCAATATAAAATATAAGATAGTATCTACTGAATCAGATAATCTATCACTTATATAATGAATTAAACTTAATATAAAACTTAATGGTTAGTTTTTTTATGTGTGTTGGATGATAAAGATTTATTAACTTTTTGGAAGCTAAATACAATTAATTTATTGAGGGTCTATTTATCTCCTTTATAAGGGTCATACTCTGTTTTTACGAAAAAGAGGACTAACCCCCCAACAGAAACAAGACTAGAAATCTCTAACAAATGCCAAAAAGGAAGATCAGATTGACTTTATATACTACCTTGTCTATGTATATAAGACCGACCATTTTAATCAAATTACAGGAATTAAGAAAATTAATTATGGTATTAAATTTGTTAATAATTAATATTATTTTTACAGTATTATCTTTAAAAGAAAAGTTAATATTTTTATTATAATATTTATTTTTGATTGTAGAAAAATAAGTAAATTAGTTGTTTGTAAAGAATTAGTCAATGCGATTGAATATTCAAAGAGAATCTTTTAAAAGAAAAAGAATTTTTCAAGAGAATATTATAATTAAATACGAAGATTATAAATGATTAATTTGTATTCGGGATATCTAACTAATTAATAGCAATGCACACCTAATAATATATACAAATAACACTTTGAAAGTTTTGTCATCAATTAAAAAAAAAATTAAAACATAAAGTAATAAATATTTAATAGGTATTTGTCTCCTCTAAAGTGAAAATAAAATATATAATATTAATCATGGATATCAAATGAATGATTATTATTTTATACATATGAATGATCAATTATAAATTATTATAATACCAATCATTGATTCATTTACTTCACAAACTTCTCACTTCAGAGTCCGATGAAATAGAAATAGTTCATATACGAAATTAGCATCAATCCTGCAGCTCATTAAAAAATACAATAAAAATAATTTTTAAGAAGACTATTTATTGATATTAGCAAATTAATTGGTATATAATTATAATTAATATCGGTTAAAGTGAACTTCAGTTTATCTCTAGCTTTAAACTCATTCACAACATATATCATGCGAGGTTGGTTTGCCTTATTAGAGGATACAAAATAAAATCAAAATATTTAGAAATATATATTATAAAATAATAATATGATAAATAAATAAATGTAATTAATGTAAACCGACGTGATTGAAAATATCTTCAAGACTTACAAGTTACAACCCAATAAAAAAAATACAAAGGAAGAAGTTTTTATCAATTTATTAGCACAATTGTTACTACTTTAATGCAACAATCATTATGTGTCTCCTCAAGTTCCAAACAAAAACTTATCGTTTTATACATCAACCTCAAAGATTTGTCATGGGAAATTAAGTTTTTAGTAAATTATAATTAATGTATCGTAATTTTGATCATACTTTTATTTAAACGATATTCAACACACATTCTAATAATAAAAAATAGGCTAAATACCATTCGTGGTCTCTTAACTTAATTTCGGTTAACGATTTAGTTTTTTTTTT
>JBBPBP010009777.1:38112393-38123612 GCA_037974735.1 Cicer chorassanicum | reverse complement strand
TTTTTTTTTTTCCGATTTGATCATTTATGTTTTTAAATAATTTCAGCATTACCCTTTAAATGAGGTTGCGTTAAAAAAAGTTAAAAAATCCCTCATTTAGATCATTGTATATGTTTATCAAATCTCTAGGAACGATTATTACCTATCTGAAGTGATGTCTGTGGAGTATAAATACCCACAACTTCAGTTTTAACGAATCAATCCTATTACCAAACTTATAACAAACTTTAAATATTTTTTTGAAATATCTCCAAAACATAAAGGATAACTTTTTCTGAATACGGAGTAGAGATTTTTTTAACTTTTTCTTAACGAAATCTCACTTAAAGGGTAACGCTGAAATTATTTAAAAACATAAAGGACTAAATCGGGAAAAAAAAAGATAAAGGACTAAATCATTAACTGAAATTAAGTTAAGGGATCACAGGTGGTATTTAGCCTAAAAAATAACTATGTCTATGATGTGTCTTCTTAGTGATTTAATAAAAAAAAAAGATATTATCTTAATGATAAGAGTTTGATCACCTTGTTAGTTCAACTAACAAAATTGAAATCCCCTTTTAGATGGTTGTAGAATAGATATTTTGTAGGTATATCTCGGACAAGTTCTCAATAAAAGCTTATTATTTTATACAATAATAAAAAAAAAACATTATCTTAAGAATGATTTGTACAATAAATTATAATTAATTTAATATAGATTTGTTTATACTTTTATTTCGATGATATTTAAGAGACAAATTAATAATTAAATTCATATTTAATTTGAAATAATTAATCTGCAAATAACCATATTTTAACTAATAGATAAATGTATATATTATTATTAGTATTATTATTCACTACTTGAAAAATTGTTTTTAGTGTCGACAAAAACCCACGCTAAAAGGTTAAAAGCCGACTCTAATGTTGATTTAGCATCCGATTAGCATCGGTAAGACCGACTCTAAGTCGACGCTACATTCAAAAATTGAACATCTGACGCTAGTTTATCTCCATTGACACGACATTTGAAAAAATTATGTGGCGTCGGTCAGCCGTCGCTAAAGTCAACAAATTGTAGTCGACGAAATAGTTAGTGTCAGATAATCTGACGCCATAGTCAACTAACATTAACATTAACAATAAAATAAAAGTCAATTTTATAAATAATGTAGTGTCCTTCATATCGACGTTATGCTCAACAATTAAAAAGTAACTAAATGTGTAGCGTCAGATTGGCCGAAGTCAAATGTAGATTGCTTTAATATTTATTTTTGCACCTGTACAATTATATTTTTACGTCTTATAAAATAATTGATGCTTAAGAAACAATAAAATACTTAATGTTTTAAAAGAAGTCATTACATTGACAATATAACAAACACACCATAAAGTATCATTTATTCTCAAACTACAAAATAATAACATAGTATGAAATAACAACATAACAAAGCCACATATTACATATTTGTCAACCAACGACTACAAAAAGTAAGCATTACTACAAGATCAAGGTTCGTCCAGTGACAGGTCGTCTAAATCATCATCATAATGAGGATGCGAAAATGATGACTTGCACTAGATGATCCACCAGTTGATTGACGCTGCAAAGCGTCAATTTGATCTACAAAAAATTGCTTTAATACATCAAAATCATTATCTAACTTCTTTGAATGCTTCCTAGTCTCTTCGGGGACCATGGTAGCCACTTGAGCTTGGGCCACTACATCCTGAGCAATTTGTTCAGCTCTAATTCTAGCTACCCTCTCAAACTACAAACATAATAACATTTATTATGAGCAATTTGTTATATTGACAATATAACAAACACACCATAAAGTATCATTTATTCTCAAACTACAAAATAATAACATAGTATGAAATAACAACATAACAAAGTCACATATTACATATTTGTGAACCAACGACTACAAAAAGTAAGCATTACTACAAGATCAAGGTTCGTCCAGTGACAGGTCGTCTAAATCATCGTCATAATGAGGATGCGAAAATGATGACTTGCACTAGATGATCCACCAGTTGATTGACGCTGCAAAGCGTCAATTTGATCTACAAGAAATTGCTTTAATACATCAAAATCATTATCTAACTTCTTTGAATGCTTCCTAGTCTCTTCGGGGACCATGGTAGCCACTTGAGCTTGGGCCACTACATCCTGAGCAATTTGTTCAGCTCTAATTCTAGCTACCCTCTCCGTTTCAAAAGAAATCTCAGTCATAGAATTAGAAAGATTATGGTATTGTTGTGTAAGCGATATACACCCATGTCGGAGGTTAATAGACAAGTCTCCCGTACCATAAACTCAACCATGAGTGCGACCCCTGCAGATTGTGTCCACAACTTAAAGTATTGTCGCTCCATCTACCTCTTTAGCACAATCTCCACTTGTTTCGTCAAATTGTGTTTGTATTTCCTCCAATTTTTTTTTAAATGTTCCCTGATCAATGGAAAAATTAATAAGGTAATATATGATCCAATTTCTAACAGTAGTTCATGATCAATTTTTTAAAATGTTCCCTGATCAATGGACAACACCATTTGATCCATTGCATTAAATTGGTCGTCATGATGCACATTCTCACTACTAATCGAACCACCCCTTGTTTCAACCATTGACTTCAATTCTCTGTGTTCAGTCCAAATCCAATAATCTGGTTGAAATCCATCCCGGTACAAGTGAAGTCTAACAGTAGTTGTTGTAGATATCTTGATACACTTGCATTTTATACACAGACACCTTATCCCCCCCTCAGATATACAAATCGGTTGTTTCAAAGCACTCTTCACAAAATCTTTAACACCACTAACATACTCCTTTTCCAATCTTTGTCTATTTGCATGTATCCTATTGTACATCCAAGTACGATCCATTTACTATAAGACAAATACTTAACTTGTCAACAAAAGAGTCACCACACTACTTCAAACATTTGCTTGATGTGATTTATAAAATGTGTTGATATAGTTGCAAAGCTAAAGTAAAGTAGAGCAAACATGAAGAGAACAAAGAGCAACCCCAAAATAAACCCTAAGGTAATTTTTCATTAAATTTAAAAAAGTTTTAAAAAATATGGCTCTAAAAATGATCAAAAAGATGCAATTGTATTATCATGTTTATGTTTATAAAATCTTTGTCTTATATATCAAAGACATATATTTACAGGGAAAGTAGAGAAAGAATATATCATTTTATGTAGAGTTATAATTATTCATCATATCAAATTAATCAAAGATACATCTATTTAAATCATACTCTTTCATAAAAAGTTGTCATGATATATAGATAGTGAGTATATCATTCTCTATTTAAATCATACATCTATTTAAATCATACTCACTAAGTAATGTTCAATATTTTCTATTGATTAAAAGATAGATATTCCAAGACACTTAAAGATATCATTCAGTTAACGTTTTATAATTAATAGAAAACCAATATTTATATAATTTACTAACATTTTATTGTTATTTTTGTAGAGTAGCAAATTACATTGCTATTATCATTTCTATAATCCTAGGTATTTGATTCAGTTCACAGCTAACCAACGTCTTTCAAATACAAATTCACCCTTCAAATCGATTTGAGTTGCAACCATTCCAAAATACTTAAGAGTCACATTGCTCTAAAAGTCAATGAGACTGTGTAATTTAAAGATGACCAGCCTTATATAATAATATGAATAAAATCATGTTTCTTAGAAGATGAGTCTCAAGCTTGAAGTTAACTTATGAAGATGCTTTGTTAGAATTAAAAATCCAACAATAAAATGGGGTTGTACCACAACATTCTTCCACAGAACCAAAACCAACTTGTAAGAAAAAAATGGGATCCCTAGTGGTCTTTGCTTCTCTCACTCTTGCATTGGCCATGCTCTTTTTCAATCTGTGATATATTGTCTAAAACATGTTACAGTGACATTTTTATTTAAGTTTTGAGTCAAAAACAAAATTAAAAGTTTAATTTTGATACATTAACGGAATATAAAAAAATATCTTCTACTATATACAAATTGAAACTTACTATCAATAATCTATTATGCAGCTGACGGCGTAATAATTTCTAGATGGAAAAACAAACCATTGGAAATGTGGAAATCTTACTATTTCTACACAAAGGAAGCATCTTAGTTCCTGTAATATATAGCAAGCAATCACTGACCTACATGATGGAGAAGCCACAACATTATTCTTTAACTTTAGTTTGTGCTGTTACTATGAAAATACATAGTAGAGGTAACAAAATCATCAAATAGTGCAATAAAAACAAAACCCTATAAAAGAAGAAACAAGGAGAAAAAAACGGTAAGAACGACCATAATCAGGTTTTACAATTTTGAGAGAACAAAAGCGAAACGGTTGAGGTTGAACCAACTGTTTTAGATGGGTTTTGCGATTCTGAGAGAACAAGAGCAATCAAACAGGTTGAAGTTGAACAAGAACAAACCGATTCAAATGGGTTTTGCAATTTGGGGGAAAAGGAATAGGGTTTTAGGTTTGAGGAAAAAAAAGGTTTTGTGAATTGAGAAGAAAAATGAGTGAAGGAAAAAAAAAGATGGATAAGGGTACGTAAAAATAAAAATAAAGAAATTTTTATTGAAAATAGAAAGAGTAAAATATTTTATTTTACAAATTAGAAAATATAGCGTCGGACCAACCGACACTAAAAGGGTGAATAAAATAAAAAATAATAAAGTGTCTATCATATTTTACGTAGCGTCGTCGGCACACTAGTATCGTTGTTGGGGACCTTTAGTACCTCAATTTTGTTCGATTAATTAAAAATAGTTATTTTATAGTTATTATAAAAAATCTAAAAAATTCAAATTTAAATTTGAGTATATACCAATAACCAGTATGTCAATTTTATTTTGTTTGGTTAGCCACATTTTTTGTCTCATTTTATTTTATTTTATTTGGTTAGCCACATTTTTGTATACTAATTTTCATTTTGGTTAGACACTTTTGTATGCCAATTTTCAATTTATTTAGTATGTCAATTTTCATTTTATTTAGTCTGCCAAAAAAACATCAACTCAGAGCCCTGCAACCGTCAATACAGCAATACACGCACTGTTCACCCGCTTCCAGGTACATCAAGCCACTCTTCCTGCAAAATAGCAACACACATCTTAGCAACACTTTTATTTTAAAAATCACAAACATGCTACAAACCCCTGCAAAATAGCAACACACATATCAACAACACTTTTATTTTAAAAATCACAAACATGCTACAAACCAGTTTATTATGATTTATTTTTTAGCCTAATAAAGAAGTTACTTGTAATATCTGTGCACACAATGAAAAAGGTAGAAGTCACTTTTTCCTTAATTATATGCTTAAAATTTGTTACAAAATCCAATTAAAATTTATTTTAAAACAATATAAAATCCAGAGCTCAAATTTATCTATTGATCAAAAACATTCACCATTCTACTTATAAATTGAGACAAAAAATTCAGGAAAGAAATGAGAGGATTTTTTGAATAGATCTAAGATTAACACTACTGATAAAAACAACACATGCCAATAAGGAAGAAAAACGAAGGAAAGTAGTAGTAAAAGAAAACATGAGTTAAGGTAACTTATTTCTCTCTTTACATTCCAGTTGTTCTTATTTTTTTTATAGAAAATGTGAAGTTTTTTTGATTTAGCAAAAGTAAGATAACATTATGAACGAAACATAAAAAGAAAGACTAAAAATTAGAACCTGTGATGATGTCGCCGTTATCGCCGCCATAGTCGACGTCGACGTTTTCTTGTTCCTTTTTCCTTTCCTCATGGTGCATGCCGCCAACTTCACGGCCATCGGACGGCCAACCCCACGGTGCTTGCCGCTAACCCATCTACTTTTAGAATCGTGTGAATAGTGAGAGGTAGAAGGGAGGAATGATTTGAGACTAGGAACTAACAAGGCTTTGTTTAGATCGTTTCCTCATTTTTTTTTTAAGATTAAGCGGGTGCCTCCTTTAACCTCTTAACTAGGGTTTTATTTTTTTTTAACCCTTATTTTTTTTGTTGGGTTTTTTAATCTTGGTCTTGGGCTTTAAAATAAAAAAATATGTTCATATGAACTCAACTCATTCAGAGTTAATTTTTGTTTTATTAATAAAAGAAGTTAATTTTTTTCTTTTTTGCTTCATAACTAAAAATCAAATTTCATAAAAAATATAATAAAATATTATATTAAATATCAATTAGATGTGACATCTTTTTAATCTTTGAGTTGTTAAGGACACAAGTGGTACAATTTGATAGTTCTAAAACTTTATTTATTTATTTATTTATTCACTTATTATTATTATTATTATTATTATTATTATTATTTTAATAAATTAATCTTAAATCGATTTATAATTTTGTTCAAATTAGATGGGGTATTATTTTTTATATTTGAGTTGTTAAGACACATTTTGTACAATTTGGTGTTTTTTCTTTTAATTCATATCTAAACCAAAAATAATTAAATATTCTTAAAAGGATTAAATTAGATTTGACATCTTTTTACTCCTTAAATTTTTCGAGATACCAGTTATACTACTTGACATTTTTAAAGCTTAATATTTAAAACCGAAAAATAATAAATTATTCTTAAAAGGATTAAATTAGATGTGACATCTTTTTACTCCTTAAATTTTTCGAGATACCAGTTATACTACTTGACATTTTTAAAGCTTAATATTTAAAACCGAAAAATGATAAATTATTCTTAAAATGATTAAATTAGATGTGACATCTTTTTACTCCTTAAATTTTTCGAGATACCAGTTATACTACTTGACAATTTTAAAACTTAATATTTAAAACCAAAAATGATAAAATATTCTTAAAAGGATTAAATTAGATGTGACATCTTTTTACCCCTTAAATTTTTCGAGACATGAGTTGTACGACTAGATAGTTTTAAAACTTGCATTTTAAAATATTATTCAAATCAAACCATTTCTTTTTTTAAAACTATTTTTTATCAACAACAAAACACAATTTCTTTAAAAGCAATCAACACATCCGTATTTTTTACCCAAGAACTACGTAGCTTTGATTTCTCCATCCCACCGGGAGATACGTAGGAGCAAGATCACACTCTTGTCAAGCACATTAATAAAAAATCTATTTTATTGATTTATTGATTTATTTATTCTTTTTTTTTAAAGCATACATTTATTTCAAAAATACAATCGGCATTCATATTTAATAATAAGGAGAAATAAGTATATTTAAATTAATATTAATTTTGCACAATTAATTATAGGTAACCGTTTTTAACAGATGTTGTAGGGTGCTAATACATTCCCTATCCCGAACTCAAAATTTGGTTTCAAAGACCATATTTTATTTTATTTTTATTTTTAAGGGTTTTCCAATATTTTCCCTATTTTAAAATAAACTTTGGTGGCGGCTCCATTAAATTCGAGAAACACTCGAAATTTTAGACCGCGACAGGACCGACACTAAATAAGAAAGCCAAAAACAGTTTTTTTTTAGTAGTGATTATTATAGTTTAAATTATGATACAAATATTTTTTAAAATAGGAGCAACATTGAGAAATGATATTTCAATAGCAATATAGTTTCTCAATCGTGCATTTTATCATTTTTTATCTAGACACTATATGTTTTATCTAGAACTATAGTCTTGCAATTTTTTATGTTATTTTATACCATACTCTTGTTAATGTTTGAAAATATGAGTGTATTTGCTTTTTTGTTTATCTTAAGAAAATCATTTTTAATAAAAAATCGTTTATCTAAATGTTTTTTTCATTTTAAATAAAAAAAATCATTTTTAATGTTTTAAATGTCTGCATATGTTTTCTTTTTTCAAAAACCATTAAAAAAGTTTATAGTATCGATAAATCACAACCACTCATTATGTGAAGATACAGTATATATGTGACAGTATATGTGTGACTTTAAAAGTCATCATAATTATAATTTATCGTTAATGTAACACATTGTCACATAGTATGTAAATTATATTCATCATTTCAAATCAAAATTACTTTTATTTTAATTTTTATCAAACGGAATATATAATATATGTAAAATTATATTGATGACCCTTTAAGTTATTAAATCTATAACTCGTATAGGTCTTTTAAGATTTTATTATCAATTGAATCTTTTAAGTCTGAAAATATGTACGCGGATGTCTTTTTCTGAAAATTTTTTAGACTCCGTTAAAAAATGCTCATGTGGTTGTTAGATGCTAACGTCTCATTGGTGTAAACTCCAAATTAACAAATAATATTGTTTCTTCGTGAGTATGTTTTTAAGTTTTTTTTTCTTCTTAGATTGGTTTATATTATTCCTTTATATTTTTCCATATTGATCCTTTTAAACCCCAAACAAAAGTTCTTGAATTCTTTTTCTATCATCTTCATCAAAAGGAAAAATCTGTAATTTAAGAACCAATCTAAAATATGTTTTATTAAAAAACTTATTAAAAATAAAAACCACTAAATTAAAGTTATTTAGGGTTTTTCACACTCATTCAAATTTATGAGTTTGAAACTCAAACTGATTTGCATCTCAGCAGTAAGTACTTGACTTTGTAGCCTCCGGGACAAAATTCAAATCCCACTTGAGACAATTGAAAAATTGAAAAATGATCGATAGTATTATCGTTAATAATAATAATAATAATTTTTTTTTCTAAATTTTAAAAAATATTGCATTTAAAAATGAAACTTTTTTCCTTACAAGAATATAAATATGATTAAATTTCAAGAACCATTCCCTTGAAACTAGAACTTTAATCAATCTTATTTTTCACTCACTCTAAAAGGGTGGCATATTATACTCGTTAGAGGAATAGTTATATTTTAGATTTTGAAAATAATAATTTGACTAAAGATTTAGGAATCAATCTTTTATCACTAAAGTGACATTTTTTAGACAACAAAAAAAGAAATAACAATATAAAAAAAAAATCAATCTGAGAAGTAAAAAAAAACATACAAGACCAATTTGAGATAATAAAAACATAAAAGTCCTATCCAAAATGAATTTTTTATTTTTGTTGATTTGGAGTTATAACCTCAGCAATGTTAACAACGTGTCTAGCAAACTACATGTGCACTTTTTTAACGGACTAATAAAGTTCAATAATTAGACCTCGACGTGCACATGCTTAGACTTAAAGGACTGAATTAAGAAAAAAACTTTAAAAATATATGGAGGATTTGAACCTAGAAACATGAATGTAATTTTGCTTATAACAGTATATAGATAGATATAGATTTTGTATATAGTCTCTTATATACAGGCTCTTTGTTTCTATATTTAATTATTTCATCGTAACTGCCAAAACTAATGGATAGTTATGTCTTATAAGAAAATAGATAAAAGATATTAATTTATGAATTAATTGTTATATAACAAATGTCCATCATAAGCTTAACCAAGGTTAATTATTGTAAAAAAAAAAAAAAACTTAACCAAAGTTTGAAGTTTCAACTTGAGTTTGGAAATACAAATACTTAAAAAGTTTTAGGGAGACTTTTCCATTAATTTGATATCAACAAAACTCAGAAATATTTATCTTAACAGTTACACGCAGAAAATATCTTATTTTAAAAAATCCCCATCATATTACAAAGGAGACAAATAGACCCTATAAAATCAATTTTCATTAAAATTCAATCCCATTATTAGTGTTGATTTCAAGCGTACAGAAGATGAACATAATACACTTTTATTATGTAACCACTCCACATTTAGTTTTCCGTCCTTCATCTTCCCATCATCCTAACATTACTAATTACATTAATTCCCTCTAGCTAGCTATACTATATATACGTGCATAGATCCTAACCAAGTTTTCACCAAAGCAATCCAAACAAAAATCATAGATCATAGATAAATACAAACTTTTATTCTAATACTACAATGTCTTCCACGCACAAAGTGTTTTTTCTTGTTGCTCTTGTGATAATTGCATTGGTGTCATCAACATCTATAGTGGAGTCTAGGCAACTCTCCAACCCTTCCGATTTGATGAGTCTTGAAGCAAGATTGAAGTTGATTGGTGAACCCTCTAATTGTTGGGATTCATTGTTCAAACTCCAAGCATGTAGTGGTGAAATCATAACATTTTTTCTAAATGGTGAGACTTACTTAGGAAATAGTTGTTGCCAAGCAATAAGGGTAATTGGACATGATTGTTGGCCTAACATTGTTGCCTCACTTGGATTCACAAATGAAGAGACTGATATATTGGAAGGTTATTGTGATGAGGTTGAGGCTCTTCATTCTCCACCACCACCCACACCACTTGCATTTGGAATTGAGTCTAAGGATATTGTTCCATAAATCAAAATTATGTAACTTTTGGTTTTGATGGTTTTCAATGAATAAGTAATAAAAAAGTACAACTTCGTTTGTTTCATTTATTTTTTATGCATCATCCTTTATACAATTTTTGAGAAACAAATCTGCTTTCATGCTATTGATATGTAGTTTAGTATGAACAAATAATATAATTTGCCTCATCAAATCTTGAGTTGGTTATAGGACAATTAATGGTAAAATTGATCTGTAAAAATTTGGACTAATACCTTTTGTTTTGGTACTTCAACATATATAGGTCGCCCTTATATGTTTTATAAGAATAGATAAATATATAGAAGCCAAACAAAAGCACAAGATGTGCCAAATATGACCACAACCAAAGTGTGACACTGATACAACTATATTACTATTAATTCTAAACTTTGATAAGTATAATAAGTATTGTTCACTGATTCCAAAAATTATTAATCGGGGAGCCAAAAAAAAAAATGATCATATATATTATTGTGTAAATTGTGTATATTACTCTTTTGGTCTGACAATAAATGATAATAATTTATTTTACACATGAATATAAATTATGGAGTGATTATAAATGAATAATGAAAGGAATATATGATAATTTTATTGAATTAATTTTATATAGTATTATCCATATCAATATTTTCACCGTTATCAAAAATGTAAATTAAAAGATATTACTTGTGAATGATTTGTATTAATCTGCAATTAGGAACAAAAATAATTAATATCACGTTAAAAATTTAAAATCAACACACATTTTAAGACATTCTTTTTATGCAAATATGTCACTCATTGTAATATAGATGGAATACTTTTTTTTCTAAATTAAATATTACAATGTTAAAAAAATATTTTAGATTTTATTAAAATTAAACCATCAATTAAATAAATTATATAT
>JBBPBP010009777.1:38032404-38108731 GCA_037974735.1 Cicer chorassanicum | reverse complement strand
TTCATTAAACATTATTTTGTGTAGTTGTGAAATGGCCATTTTGTTTTGTTAATAGAAAAAATAAATGCTATTTTAATAAAAATTCCAATCAAGCCAACATCTAATAATTTTTTTTTGGTTTATTCTAATAAATATTTTTTAATTATTGTAAAATTTGAATAGGTTTCAAGATCCTTAAATAATTTCAATTTACGATCTTTTATTTTTAATGAATATTTTTAAAAATTGTAAGTTTCACAATTATTCTTCAATTTGAGATTTTTGTTAGTTTTTTTATAAATAAGATGATGAAAAAGAGGAAGAATAACCATAAAATCTTTATTTGACACTAAAAGGATCAATACTAAAAATACATTGCACGCCACCAATATGTTGTAAATTACATATTTTTATTTGTTAATTTCAAAATGTTAGATCGGCAATGGAAAAAAAGAGGACCAAATTTTGCCCAAAATAATCTTAGAATTGTAACTTTTTATAATAGTTGATTTTAAATGTTGTGTACATTCACAACTGATTGACAATGTAATATATGCAGACGAGATATATCAAATGAGAGAAGTTTTAAAATGAGATTGTGGTTAAAGGATATTTAAGTGACATATGATCATTGAAAAAGTCACGTTTTTTGTTCTAATCTTGACCATTCATAACTTGATTAATCGATAATATTGATTCCTCTCACTATCTCATTATAAATATTTTCTCATTTGATGTGTTCATATATATATATATATATATATATAAAGAATCCATCATAAAAAAAATAATAAATGCATTGCAATAAATGACATAATACAATTTTGATTTTTTTATAATAGTAAATGCATTGCAATAAATGACATAATACAATTTTGATTTTTTTATAATAGAAAATGATTTGTAAATAATTGATTGATTATTTAAACACATATTGTGACTAATTTATACCATATAAAAAAGAAGATCTATTTCATAATTAAAATTGTACACGTGTCAATTGCAAAAACGTTCTTGCACCACAACTATAATAAAGAAAAATAATAAATGTAGTGTAATAAATAACATAATAAAATTTTAGTTTTATATCTATATTATATAAAAAGAAAACTTATTTTATAACTAAAATTGTACACATGTCAATTGGAGGGACATTCATGCACCATAACCATCCACTACGCGAAAAAACGCATTTTACAACGCTTTTTTAAGCCATTTATAGCGCTTTTTCAAAAAAAAAAAAAACAGCGTTGTAGTTACTAGCGTTGTAAGAAGATACACAACGCTTTTTAAAATAAAAAAGCGCTGTAAAATAGGTAGATATATTGCGCGCTTGTTATTCTCGTTTGAAAAATCGCTGTAAATCCCTGTAACAACGCTTTTTAAATCCCTGCAATAGCGCTTCATATGCATGCACCTATTACAACGCTTATGTGAAAAAGCGTTGTAATAGGTGCATTCAATAGATGCATTATTATGCACCTATTACAATGCTTTTATGAAAAAGCGTTGTAATAGATGCATTGTTATGCACCTTTTACAGCGCTTTTCCAACAAAGTATTGTAATAGGTGCATTCATATAGATGCATTGTTATACACCTTTTACAGCGCTTTTTGGAAAAGCGCTATAATAGGTGCATTCATATAGATGCATTGTTATACACCTTTTACAACGCTTTTTCCAAAAAGCGCTGTAGTAGGTGCATTCAATAGATGCATTATTATGCACCTTTTACAACGCTTCTTCAAAAAAACGCCGTAGTAGGTGTATTCTAATGCACGTTTTACAGCGTGTTTTTGAGAAAGCGTTGTAAAATGTATTTTTTTTTGTTTTATTAAAAATGCTGTAAATTTTAAAAAGCGCTTTTTTAGAAAGCGCCGTCTTTTAATCCAAAATCAGTTCACAATTTTTATTCCAAGACACACTTTATTACTTAATCTATATGCCAATGTAATGATTCCAGAATATCACCTCCCCGCAAGGGCTTCGTGGGTCCTTCCAAGCAACACCACTAACTCAAAATCCCTGCAAGGATATGTGTGCTCCAACCAATTATGGACACACCGCACAACTATGAATGCATGCATGAATGTAGACACTTTTATAATACATCCTTAATATAATGCAAGACTGACTCATTAAGACATCCATATCTACACCTTCAGAATTACCCACGATACAACTCTTATAACAACGTATCATATAATGTCCATTGCCCACCATTTGAACATGTTCAACTCCACCATTATAACAACGTATCACACAATAATTATTTTCCACACTTTTAACATGTTCAACCAACCGTTATAACAACATATCACACAACATTTAATTTCCACACTTTTAACATGCTCAACCAACCGTTATAACAACATATCACACAACATTCATTTTCCACACTTTTAGCATGTTCAACATAATATATATTTAATCTCACACATTTTCAGGATAAACACAGCCATACATAAGTGTAATTAGAGTGATGTCCTTACCAATATGAGTGTCGTTATTAAAATTATCACGCAGCGTTCTTTGCTCCAAATGTGCTATACCTTCACAAATTAATTTACTTATGACTTAGTGTCAAAACTTTTTAGTTTTGTTTATTTTTTTATAGATTGACGTACAAAACCTATTACTCGTGTGACCGTTAATACAATAATGATGAGATAATAGAGTTCCTAATAACCTATTTCCAGCGATACTAAGAATTTTCCTTCCTTTCCTTTCCTGTGTAACAATACTATCTTAATTTATTTATTTTTCTAAGGTCATAAGAGTTTTTTTTTGTTAACAATTCATCCTACCGTCTAACCCATTTACTACTCTATCTAAGAGTCATGACACAAATATAGCATCTATATTTCTGATAGTTGATTAAGAAAATAAAAAGCAATAAATGAAAGGTTCTTATCTACCAAAAATAAAGATACAATTAGGGAGACATATTCATCTATCGATCTTATTCTATTTTATCTTATTTTTCATAATATCAATAAGGGGTTTTGTTCTACTACCAATAAAAATGGTTATATAAAGTTAATATGGTCATAATTAGAGAAATCTTACTTGAGGGGATAAATCAGTGACTCCTTTAGTTCTTGAACTTCTTCCTTTTTCTCCTTAAGCGCTTTCTTTGTTTGTTGTAGAGGATTTGTGAATGTGAGGCGTTAGTTTTTTTTTTCTTTTCTATCCGTAGAGGTGGGGAACGTGATTTTTTCAACCTAAGCCCATTAAGACCCTAAATGTTCCCTCATCAGTTTAATGTAATTTTATTATTAATATTATTTATACCCAAAAGTTAAAATAACACAACACAATTAAGTTAGAAACTAGTGACTATCACCAACAAATTCTAGAATAATTATCTCTACTCATACTAAGGTAAAATATAAAAATAAAATAAAATGCCTGGATGTTACATTCCACCTACCTAAAATAGTTTCGTCCTCGAAACTGGTATTAGAGAAAGGCTCTGGGTATTGCTCCCTCATTTTGTCTTCTAGTTCCGAAGTGGTGTCTCCAGTGGCTTGATTCCAAATTATCTTCACCAAAGGAATTTCTTTGTTGCGAAGCAACTTGACTTTTCTATCTATAATTCTTGATGGAGGTACTTCAAAGGATAAATCCTCCTTCAACTGTACTACATCCGACTCAATGACATATGATGGATTAGGGATATACTTCCGTAGTTGAGAAACATGGAACACGTCATGAATGTGGGAAAGAATAGGTGGTAATGCAACCTTATATGCCACGAGTCCGATTCTTTTGAGGATTTGGTAAGGTCCAATGAATTGTGGCGTAAGTTTCTTCAACTTGATAACTCTACCAACTCCCGTAGTAGGTGTCACGCGAAGGAACACATGTTCACCTTCTTCAAATTCTAAGGGCCTGCAACGTATATCAACATAACTTTTCTGGCGACTTTGGGAAGTCCTCATCCTCTCTCTGATTTTCTTGATTTTCTCTGTGGTCTGTTGCACCATTTCAGGCCTCACTATGGTACTCTCACCATCATGATACCAACACAGTGGCGTCTGACATTATCGTCCATAAAGAGCTTCGTATGGCGCCATCCCAATACTCGCATGAAAACTATTATTGTAAGTGAATTCCACTAACAGTAAACATTCATCCCATCTCCCACGATCGTCTAAGGCACATGCTCTTAAAAGATCCTCTAAGGTTTGATTAGTTCTTTTTGTCTGTCCGTCGGTCTGTGGGTGATAAGTAGAATTTAGTCTCAACTTCGTCCTTAATGTTTCATGTAAGACTCTCCAAAAGTGTGAGGTAAACTTTGGGTCCCGATCAGAAACGATGCTGGAAGGAACTCCATGAAGTCTCACAATTTCTGTGATGTAAATCTCTGTCAATTTAGTCACATTATGAGTGGTCCTCACCGGTTAGAAATGAGCTGACTTAGTTAGACGATCAACTATCACCCAAATCGAATCATTCTTCCTCTGCGTCTTGGGCAATCCTATGATGAAATCCATGGAAATGTTGTCCCATTTCCATTTAGGCACGTCTAAGGACTGCAACATTCTTGCGGGTCTCTGATGTTCTACTTTAGCTTTCTGGCATGTCAGGAAAGCTGTCACAAACTCGGCCACCTGTTTCTTCATTCCAGGCCACCAATAGTTTTGCCTCAAATCTTGGTAACTCCTGGACGAAAACTCAGTTTACTCTTATGTGCCTCCTCAAGAATAATCTCTTTTATCTTGTCCACCGCCGGGATACAAATACATCCGTTGCAGCGCAAAATATTGTCTGTCCCAACTTTGAATTCTGGTGCCTTCCCTTGCACAATTAATCGCCTCTTCTGCTGAAGTAGTTCATCGTCAAATTGATGTTTCTGAATGTCCTCAATTAACCCATTAGAAAGGGTGATCATGCTAAACGTTAATTCTCCCGGTGAAAACTCCACATTCAAGTTCAGATCACGAAACTTCTCTAGTAATTCCTGTTCCTTTACCATTAAGGAGGATACAAACATATTTTGTCTACTTAAGGCATCCGCAACCACATTGGCCTTTCCCTGGTGATATTGCAATCTAAATTTGTAGTCCTTCAAGGTCTCCATCCACCTTCTTTGCCTCATATTGAGCTCTTTTTGATCAAACAGGTATTTCAAACTTTTATGGTCACTAAAATCCTAAAGGTACTTCCATACAAGTGGTGTCTCCAAATTTTTAGGGAAAACACTTTCGCAGCCAGTTCCAAATCATGTGTGGGATAGTTTCTTTCATGTGTTTTCAGTTGTCGTGATACATAGGCTACTGCTTTCTTATTCTGCATGAGGACACTTCCCAATCCATGATGAGAGGCATCACAATAAACTTTATAGGGTTCATTTGGTTGTGGCAAGGCTAGCACCGGAGAGGTCTTCAAACGTTCCTTTAGTAGTCGAAAACTCACCTCACACTCTTCTGTCCACGCAAACGGTTGATCCTTTCTTGTAAGTTGGGTCAATGGGGATACAATCTTCGCAAAACCTTCAATAAATCTACGATAATAGCCAGCTAATCCAACAAAACTTCTAATGTCTGTAACAGTCCTTGGTTGTTTCCAATCCACAACTGCCTTTACCTTGGCTGGGTCGACAACAATTCCTTCATTCGAGTTCACATGCCCTAGGAAATTAACTTCCTCCAACAAAAATTCACACTTCGCTTGGTTGGCATACAATTGTTTCTCACGCAACACTGATAGAACTTGTCGTAATTGCTCATCATGCTCCTCTTGACTTTTAGAATAAATGAGAATGTCGTCTATAAATACCACCACAAACCCTTCCAAACATGGGTGGAATATACGATTCATGTAGTCCATAAACACCGCGGGTGCATTAGTCACTCCGAATGGCATTACAAGATACTCATAATGTCTGTAACGAGTCCGGAATGCAGTCTTGGGAATGTCTTCTGCCTTAACTCGGATTTGGTGATATCCAGATTTCAAATCTATCTTGGAGAATACCATAGCCCCTCAGAGTTGGTCGATAAGGTCATCGATGCGCGACAATGGATGTCGATTCTTGATAGTGGCTTTATTGAGTTGTCTGTAATATACACAAAGTCGTGAACGTCCGTCCTTTTTCTTTACCAATAAGACAGGAGCTCCCCACGGTGAAACACTTGGTCGAATAAATTGTTTCGACATTAATTCTTCCAGTTGTTCTTTAAGTTCAGCTAGCTCGGAAGGCGACATCCGATAGGGTGCAATTGAGATGGGTCTCGTACCTGGGTGTAAGTCAATAGAAAACTCAATCTCTCGCACTGGTGGTAGTCCTGGTACATCCGTCGGGAACACATCAGAGAAATCTTTAACTACTAGCACATCCTCTATGTTGGCATCACGAGTAACTTCCACACTAGCTAGGGACAAAATCTCCATATCTCCTTCCTTAAGAGCGACTTTGATTTCGTGCGCGGCTAAAAATTTAGAAAGCTCTGGGTCGGGGAAAATTACAACCTTACGACCACAGTCTAACAAAATATAATGGTATGACAACCAATCCATACCAAGGATAACATCCAAGTTCTTAAGAGGCAGACAAATGAGATTCACAATAAACTTCCTACCCAACACAACTCTAGGACAATACATACAAGCCGTATTTGTAGTTAAAATCTTATCATCAGCAGTAGAAACAGACAAATCAAATGATAAGGTTGTGACAGGCAACTCCAATAGTTTCACACAGTACATAGAGATAAATGAATGTGTTGCACCAGAGTAAAAAAGAACGGTTAGAATGTTACCTGAGATTCCGCACTCCCCTTGGAAGGATTCATTCGGACGAGAGGTCCCATGACCATTTATATTGTAAACTCGTCCTTGAGCTGTTGGGCGTGTGACTTTTGTTGCATTCAGTGAAGCTTCTGCCTTTGGTTCTTTGCAATCCCTGGCATAATGTTCGGGCTTTTAGCATTTAAAACATACATTGCTGTTGAGTGTGCACTTATCTGCAAAGTGTCCTGGGTCTCTACAACGATAACAGTATGGTTTTGATTCTGAAGTCCTCCGTCTATCATCTGAAATAGAGGTCGTTGGGCGATGTGGTCCCTTATTTGACCCTTGAGGACGATGCTATGGCCTTTGATCTGGTATACTACGACCATTGTTTTGATTACTCGGTCGTGTTGGTCCCCCGTGATTACTAGTACCCCCACGATTCAACCTGCGATTCTTCATAGCCTCTACTTCTCTGCACTTTTCCACTAGGGGTTGAAACCGCGTGATTCCCAAAGGTAGTACAGAATCTTGAATTTCATACTTCAACCCATCTTGGAAGCGGTGACACATAAAGTCTTCATTGACAGTTTGACGAAAAAACTTGAAATATCGTGATAAGGATTCAAACTTCGCCGCATATTCTCCCACCGTCATACTACCTTGGCGGACCTTCAGAAAATCATCTCCCAACTTTGTTCTAGCACTCACCGAAAAGTACTTGTCCAAAAAATTCATCTGAAAAGACTCCCAATTAATCTTTTCTTGAGCAGCTTCCATCATCAGTTTGGTGCTCCTCCACCAATATTCAGCATCACCAAGTAACAGATGAGTGGCATAATTCACTTTAACTCCAGGTGGGCATCAAATCACTTCAAAGATCTTTTCCACTTTCCGTAACCACTTGTTAGTCTTTTAAGGATCCACATCTCCATGAAACTTGGGAGGGTCGTGTCTACGGAAATCTGCCAAACCTCTAGATTCAGACGCCCTCTCTTCTCTTTCCTCCCTTCGTATTTCACGTTGATTCTGAGCAGTGATAGCGGTAGCCATTTGTTCCATAGCTTGAGCCATCTGAGCCATTCCTGCTTCATTAGTCCCACTAGCACCAGAAGTACGTCTCGGAGGCATTGTTCCTGCAACGCTCAATCCAGTTAGTGTCAAGTACCTGCCTTAAAATAGTAAAGATATCGTCTAAAAGAATCGTGAGTAAATGATCACTCTAACTACAATGCCCATACCAACAATGGCACAAAGTCATAAAGAGGTATACTACAACTACCCTACTATTTGACATGGGTCAACTTACACCCAACCCACGGTCCAATCAAGATCGAACTGCTCTGATACCAAGTTGTAACATCCCATTTTTTTTTTCTCCGTACAATCAAAATTTAGAATTATCCACGTAAATTCAACAAACAACAAACAATTGATAATTAATTAAAAATTCCCCAAGAATCTCAATCAGACAACTTAATACTCCAATTGTAAGAATTCAAAAATTTCGTGCCAAAATAAATAATGGTATAGACTAGAGTTCAACAATAATAAATTTCCTAAAGCTGACCACTGCTACTCCTAGAATTCCTAGAATTAAAGAAATGCTTCATTTATTCTTCTGAAGACTCCCCCGGATGTGCAAGTAAATTGGAAGTGTTGTCTGTCCAAAAGTAAGGGTCATCTCCAACGTACTTACCAATAAATAAATAAAGATAGAAATATAACAATACAAAATTTATATAGTTAATAACACTTATTTCACCCGAATGACCAGGTAGAGATATAACAGTACCATATTTACATAATTAATAACACTGATTTCAACCAAATGACCAGGTAGAGATATAAATATTTACATAATTAGTAACACTGATTTCAACCAAATGACCAGGTAGAGATATAATAGTACAATATTTACATAATTAGTAACACTTATTTCACCCGAATGACCAAAGGGTACAATACCTCAATTATGACATTAAACACACTTTAATCAAAATGTATACCAAGACAGACTTTATTACTTAATCTATATGCCTATGTAATGATTCCGGAATATCACCTCCCCGCAAGGGCTTCGTGGGTCCTTTCAAGCAACACCACTAACTCAAAATCCCTGCAAGGATATGTGGGCTCCAACCAATTATGGACGCACCGCACAACTATGAATGCATGCATGAATGTAGACACTTTTATAATACATCCTTAATATAATGCGAGGCTGACTCATTAAGACACCCATATCTACACCTTCAGAATTACCCGCAATACAACCCTTATAACAACGTATCATATAATGTCCATTTCCCACCATTTGAACATGTTCAACTCCACCATTATAACAACATATCACACAATAATTATTTTCCACACTTTTAACATGTTCAACCAACCGTTATAACAACATATCACACAACATTTAATTTCCACACTTTTAACATGCTCAACCAACCGTTATAACAACATATCACACAACATTCATTTTCCACACTTTTAGCATGTTCAACATAATATATATTTAATCTCACACATTTTTAGGATAAACACAGTCATACATAAGTGTAATTAGAGTGATGCCCTTACCAATATGAGTGTCCTTATTAAAATTCTCACGCAGCGGTCTTTGCTCCAAATGTGCTATACCTTCACAAATTAATTTACTTATCACTTAGTGTCAAAACTTTTTAGTTTTGTTTATTTTTTTATAGATTGACGTACAAAACCTATTACTCATGTGACCATTAATACAATAATGATGAGATAATAGAGTTCCTAATAACCTATTTCCAGCGATACTAAGAATTTTCCTTCCTTTCCTTTCCTGTGTAACAATACTATCTTAATTTATTTATTTTTCTAAGGTCATAAGAGTTTTTTTTTTTTTTGTTAACAATTCATCCTACCGTCTAACCCATTTACTACTCTATCTAAGAGTCATGACACAAATATAGCATCTATATTTCTGATAGTTGATTAAGAAAATAAAAAGCAATAAATGAAAGGTTCTTATCTATCAGAAATAAAGATACAATTAGGGAGACATATTCATCTATCGATCTTATTCTATTTTATCTTATTTTTCATAATATCAATAAGGGGTTTTGTTCTACTATCAATAAAAATGGTTATATAAAGTTAATATGGTCATAATTAGAGGATTCTTACTTGAGGGGATAAATCAGTGACTCCGTTAGTTCTTGAACTTCTTCCTTTTTCTCCCTAAGCACTTTCTTTATTTGTCGCAGATGATATGTGATTGGGAGGCGTCAGTTTATTTTTTTCCTTTTCTATCCGTAGAGGTGGGGAACGTGATGTTTTCAACCTAAGCCCATTAAGACCCTAAAGGCCAGTTTGATGGACCGGATAGGATAGGCACATGATATGATAAGGAGCAGGATAGAGACAGGATAGGATATGGGTAGGATAAAGAAGAGTTATCATGTCCTGTGTTTGATGTGCACATGATAACAAAGTTGATAAAATTAGTTTATCCTATTCAGTGTTTGATACACAACAGATAACAAGATTATATGATTTATATTATATAATTTTTTATAAATAAACAAAAATGCTAAAAATGTAAATAATTTATGAAGTAATTTTATATACTTGAAAAAATTGTGATTTCTCTATCCATCACAATTGAAGAATGACTCACTGTCATAAAAATTGTGATTTCTCTATCTATCACAATTGAAGAATGACTCACTATCATAAAAATGTAAATAATTTATGAAGTAATTTTATATACTTGAAAAAATTGTGATTTCTCTATCTATCACAATTGAAAAATGACTTAGAGTTTGTTTGATTCAAATCCCAAAAACTCTATTTTAGTATTTTTAAATTTAAAAACTAAACAATTTGTTTGGATTACTTGTTTTTAAAAACTATTTTGTAAAACTATTTTTAATATTATACTTTTTAAAACTAAAAAAGCAAAACAGATAAATGATGTTTTACTTTTTATTTTTCAGTTTTTTTAATTCTCTATTCAAAGACTGTTTAAAAAAATTAAAGTTAGAAACTAGTGACTATCACCAACAAATTCTAGAATAATTATCTCTACTCATACTAAGATAAAATATAAAAATAAAATAAATGCCTGGATATTACAATGTGCAAGTGTATGTGACCCTATATGACCCTACCACATCGCTTGTCAAAAAAGTGTTGTTGTATCCTCCGTAATTTTTAAAAAATTATACGACAGCGTTTGTATTTAATAAGCGCCGTAAAAGACGTGCTATAAAATATCACTTTTGGCGTAGTGATCATTGAAAAAAAAATGCACTACAATACAAAATATAATACAATTTTAATTTTTAATTTTTAATTTTGTATTATAAAACATGATTCGTAATACATACAAAAAAAACACGATTTGTAATAGGTTGATTACTTTTTTCTTATCAAAGTGAAATAAAATAAATAAATAAATAAATAACAAAGAACAACATCAAACATATGTGAGTATATGCAAAAAAAATTCAAAAACAACATCAAACTTATGTGAGTATATGAAAAAGGAAATTTGATATTGTGCATTAAACCAATTAATTGTAAACAGATCATTTCATAACAATAATTTATTATTGTGCATTAAACCAATTAATTATTACCAAATATTATATTAATATTATGATTGCATGTTTAGAATTTGAAGTAGGGATGTAAATTGGTGTATGAGCATATTCTTTCTTTGCATTTACAACTATAAAAGATAATTTTGAGGTTTGTAAAATATCATTCAATCACATACAACTAATAATTATCATCATTCTCCTTCAATCACCTACAATCAAGAATTCTTATATACTTTTTTATGCATATAACAATTACTATATATAGTACTTATCAATTACAAATTACAACTTCGAAAAATCTTTTTTGCATCTCCCAATTTTTTTGGACAAATTTTGCATCTCCTCTCTTGAATACCAAACATTGTGATTTTTTAAATCAGTAGCATATTAATTATTCTATTTTCATATGCACTCTAAAAAAATATTGGATATGAAAAATGTAATTTTTCAATTCAATTGCTCTAATTGCAACTCATGGATGCCAAATAGTATTGACCGCAAATATTTTTTTCTCTAATTTTAATGCTATTAGAGAGAAACAACTGTAAATCATTTTGTTAGTGCTCATTGAATCTTAAAGTCTTCTCTACAATTTGGACTAAAGGTATCATTATCTCACCATAAATTTTGGGGTTAAATATGTTTTTGATCTCTATGAATATATCATATTTTATTTTTGGTTCTTCTAAATTTTATCTTCAAACAATGGTCCTCAAATAATTATTGTCAGTAAATTCAGCCCCTTATTTGAAGTCAACTTACGTGTATCTTTATAATTTTTGAAAGATTATTTTACAGTCATGTTCAAGATATTATAAAAATTTCATTTACAAAAGTTTAAATTTTTTTAACAAGAGATTAATTAAAAATGTGTTTTTAAAGCTTTTTGAACATTAAAAATTTGTATGGAATTCATCTTTTGTTAAAAAATTATAAATTTTTATGGGGAGATTCAATATTCTAAATATGATTGCAAGTATTCTTTCAAAAATATAAATAGTACACATTCTAAACATTTGAGGGACCATTATTTGAAGAAAAATTTTAGAGGGACTAAAAACAAAATATAAATATTTATATAACAAAAAACTTATTTAACCCTAATTTTTTTTCATAAAAAATGACATATTTTCTAATTCAAATTTATAAATATATCATTCTCAAGTGTATTTGATTATTAATACAATTCTCAAATAACACTACATAATCAGCCCTTGAATACAATTAATGGTGGCTGCAACAAATTATGTCGATAGCCACGATACGTTTTGAGCTCACAAAAAAAGGAAACTTTATGCTATTTCAAATTTTCAATGAATTGGTAATAAATATCTTCCAATAGTCTATTGGCAACAGTGTCTTTGATCGTAATACTCTATTCATTGTTTGTTTTCAAATTTGCATCAATCTCAATGATCTTACACTTTTTTAATTAAAAAATAAAAACAAATATGTTATAGGGTATATTTAATATTTAGTGTATATATATATATATATAACTTTATTTAATATCAAAAATTGTACATTGCATTAATCACATTAAATATTGATTGATTGATTGTAGTAATAATTATATGTCAATATTATTTATTCTTTATTTGAATTTAAATTTTAAAAATATTGTGTTTGTCATATGCTATTTAACATGGGTATTTGGAGCAGTGTTAAAAATTGAAACTGACACGATAGTTGGCATAACAAAGGATTGGTGCATGTCTTATTTGGAGAGACATTTGAAGATCTAAAAGTTTTTATGTAATGAAATTGGTGTCAATTTAATGTGGAATTCATAGGGCACTACTACATCAAAAGGGATGGATAGGTGACATGAAAAATCAAGGTTGGATGTTTCAGATCGAACAACAGTCAAAGAGGAGAAGCTTCACAAACACCGATAATATTTAGCAGTTTAATAATTTTAATAGTAATTTTATTTTGCATATGTTTTCATTAATATTGATAGGAAATTATTTTAGGATATATTATTTTGTTATGTATAATGGTTACTAGCAATTTATAAAGTGATAAGTGGACGGGAGATGTAAGGAGTTTTGATGGGTCTTCATAGCATGCTAACAAAAATATTTTGGTACATATTGTCTGACTCAAGGTAAATATATTAAAAAAAGCTTAATGTATATTTGGACTCATCATAAGGTTGATTTTATTGGTTTTATTATAATTCAATTATTATTAACACTTATCCTAAATCTACCTAACATGGGAGAAATATATGAATAAAGGTTGTGCGAAAAATATAATTTGGTGTTAAATGAAAAATCATGTTGTAAAGAAAAAAAAGTATTGAAAACATATAATCATATATACTTTAGCATTAAGCAAGCTGAAGTGTATGATTACATTAAACATAAATAGTTAATACATAAATGGTCATATGTACTAGATAGAGAAGCCATAAGAATATATTTGTTAATCATTTTTTATGATAAACAAAAATTAGATTAGGGGAGTGTTGGGAAAAAACCAGAGATAATTAGAAATAACTATTTCAATAATGCAGAATATTTTCCCCCACCTGTGCAGATAAATGGCCAAACAGAAAGTAATAATTGGCAGAAAATTAAATGAGACAAACACAATTTTTAACGTGGAAAACTTCCCTCAAATTGAGAGAATAAAAACCACGGGACCTTTTCCAGTAAAAACTTCCACTATAATAATTAATGGGTACACCAGAGTCTTCCTAATAACAATAGGGAATATCAATCAACCTTCCTAATAACAATAGGGAATATCAATCAACAACAATAGCCTTATAATAACCTTCCACTAAAGTGGGTATACCAAAATAACTCTCAGAGAAAGTAAAACTATTACCACCACCGGAACTGAATTCCTTTCCTTTTCTCTGGTTGCCGTGCGTGCGGTTACTGTTGTTTTTTTTCGTTAGCCTTTGCCCTTTGGGATTTGAGATCCCGTTCCTTCCTTTTATTTTCCTTTACATGGGTCAAGCCCAATAAACCATATATTCCTTTTTTGTTTCTTTTTCTTTCATTTTAATAATAATAAACTTGGTGGGTTCCACTTGGGGAGTGATCCCACCCAACAAATCTCCCCCTCACGACTCAAGTGGGAAGGTACTGCTCAACCATGCCTGCATTCTTTCTACAGTATATCATCTTTGACACAGGCAAGGTCTTCGTCATCATATCTGAACCATTCTCATCAGTATGAATCTTCTCAATTAGAAATGATTTCATTTCCAGTGCGTCTCGTATCCAATGATACCGCACCTCAATATGCTTCGACTTTGCATGAAAAGTCGGATTCTTACTAAGATGGATTGCACTCTGACTGTCGCAGAATAACACAAACTTATCTTGCTTGAGGCCTAACTCATGCAGGAATTTCTTCATCCACAAGAGTTCTTTGGAAGCTTCAGTTGCTGCAATGTACTCAACTTCAGTAGTAGATAAAGCAACGCACTTTTGTAATCTTGATTGCCAAGACACAGCTCCGCCTGCAAACGTCATCATATAACCAGAAGTAGATTTTCTAGAATCAATATCACCTGCCATATCTTTATCTGTGTAGCCATCCAACACAGGTTCACCACCTCCATAACATAAACACGCTTTGGAAGTGCCTCTAAGGTATCTGAGAATCCACTTCACTGCTTGCCAATGATCTTTACCAGGATTAGAGAGAAACCGACTAACAACTCCAACTGCATGAGCAATATCTGGCCTTGTGCATACCATAGCATACATCAAACTACCAACTGCGGATGCATAAGGAACCTTCTTCATCTCTTCTTTGTCTTTCTCACTTGTAGGACATTGATCAGAATTCAATTTAAAATGAGTAGCAAGTGGAGTACTGACAGGTTTACAATTGCTCATGTTAAACCTCTCTAACACCTTCTCAATGTAATTGTGTTGAGATAACCACAATTTATTATTCTTCCTATCACGAGTAATTCTCATGCCCAAAATTTGCTTTGCAGGACCCAAGTCTTTCATTGCAAAAGACTTGCTCAAATCTTTCTTTAAAGATTGAATCTTTTTAGTGTCATGACCAAAAATCAACATGTCATCCACATATAATAAGAGAATAATATAATCACCATCAGAGAATTTCTTGACAAACACACAATGGTCAGAAGTAGTTTTACCGTACCCATGTTTCTCCATGAAAGAATCAAATTTCTTGTACCATTGTCTGGGTGCTTGCTTGAGCCCATACAAGCTTTTCTTCAATTTACACACAAGTTTCTCTTTACCTTTGACTTCGAAACCCTCTGGTTGCTCCATATAGATCTCTTCCTCCAAATCACCATGAAGGAATGCAGTTTTCACATCAAGTTGTTCAACTTCTAGGTTTAAGCTAGCTGCTAACCCAAGCACAACTCGGATAGAGGACATCTTCACCACAGGTGAAAAAATTTCATCAAAGTCAATACCTTTTCTTTGATTAAAACCTTTCACAACCATTCTTGCTTTGTATCTTGGTTGAGAACTATTCTCTTATGCCTTTATCTTGTATACCCATTTGTATACCAAATCAAATGTGTGATTCTCATGCAAGGAATTCATCTCTTCTTGCATGGCCTTCAACCACTTTTCTTTATCAACATTTGTAATAGCTTCTTGATAGTACTCTGGCTCTCCACTATCAGTGATCATCACATACTCGTGTGGAGGATATCTTTGAGAAGGTTGACGTTCTCTAGTAGATCTTCTCAACTCAAACTCGTCTAGTGGCTCAGCTGGTACCTGCTCATCTTGGTGAGGCACATGATCATCAGTTACATTCTCATCATCTACCTGTATATCTCCCCCATCAACAAAAGTTTCTGCAGGGGGCATAGGCGCAACATCAATGTAACTTCTGGAATTTGGTTTCTGTTTCTCAGTTTTATCAAAATCTTCAATAGTTTGGTCTTCAAGAAATATCACATCTCGACTTCTAATAATTTTCTTGTCAACCGGATCCCACAATCTATAACCAAATTCTTCATCACCATAACCGACGAATATACACTGTTTGGATTTACTATCAAGTTTGGACCTCTCATCTCTTGGAACGTGAACAAAACATCTGCAGCCAAACACTTTCAAATGACGGTAAAAGACATTTTTCCCCGTCCAAACTCTATTTGGAACATCACCATCAAGTGGAATAGAAGGAGAAAGATTGATCAAATCCACTGCAGTTTTCATTGCTTCACCCCAAAAGGATTTCGATAATTTTGCATGAGAGAGGATACATCTGATTTTGTCATTAATAGTACGATTCATTCTCTCTGCAACACCATTATGCTGAGGTGTCTTTGGAACCGTTTTCTCAAACCTGATTCCATGTTCTCTACAATACTTTTCAAACGGACCTCTGTATTCACCACCGTTATCTGACCGAACACATTTCAATTTTCTTCCCTTTTCTCTTTCAACACTTGCATGAAAATGCTTGAAGACTCCAAGTACCTGGTCTTTAGATTTCAAAGGAAATGCCCACACTTTTCTAGAGTGGTCGTCAATAAAAGTAACAAAATACGATGCACCACCAAGAGATTTACTATCCATCATACAAACATCAGTATGAACTAAATCAAGAATATTTTAGAGACGTACCTTTCACAGGAAGAAAATTTTTCTTCGCAAGTATATTGAGTCCTTTCTCACTCAAGTGACCAAGGCGCATATGCCATAAATCAGAAGAGGCGTCTTCAATTGCATTCACTTCTTCATTGCATAGCTTCAAAGGCATCCTATAAAGAGAAGTGGAACTTTGATCCTTTGCAACCACTAGGGACCCTTTGGTGATTTTACATATACCACCACCACCAAAGTAAGTGTGATAACCCTCAATATCCAAGGCTTTCACTGAAATCAAATTGAGACGAATATCAGGAACATGTCTAACATTCTTCAACTGAAGCTTGCAACCAATCCCAGTTTCAACCCAAACATCTCCCATACCAATAATTTTACATACTCCTTCATCTCCCATTTTTACCATGCCAAAATCACCAACACTGTAAGATGAGAAGAAATCACGCCTAGGAGTAACATGATATGAGGCACCCGAATCAATAATCCAAGTTGAATCCTGACATGCAAGGTTTATGGAATTATCATCACAAACAATGTAGACATTACTAACAGATGCAACTGCTGTTGTATCTTTATCATTTTTCTTCTCTTTGTCTTCATCTCTTTCCCTTGATTGATCTCTCTTAAGGAACCTGCAATTTCTTTTTATGTGACCTGCTTTGCCACAATGATAGCATATCACTTCTTTTCTAGTCCTCGACTTGCTTCTTGACTTGCTACGACTTTCAGAGTTGTCGCCTCTATGGAAGTTTCTAGATTGACTTCTCCCCCGTGACTCTGTAACTAGTGCTTCTGACTTTGAGGAAGAACCAATCAAACCACATTCCTTTCTTCGAGCTTCTTCATTCAACATACTCTCTTTAACTGTTGACATTTTTAGCTTTCCACTTGGAGCTGAATTGGTCAATGTCACAACAAGGACTTCCCAATTATCAGGTAAGGAACTCAACAATAAGAATGCTTGCAACTCATCATCTAATTTAATTTCAGCGGTTGTCAACTGATTCACCGTATTCTGAAAAATACTCATATGTTCTGCCATGAATCCCCATCTTTGTATTTCATATTCACCAGCTTCCGAATCAAGAATGCTTTATTTTGCACATTCTTTCGTTCATACAACTCTTTTAATTTTTCCCTCATCTTGTTAGCATCTATTTCAGTTTCAACATGTGGATATACACTCAGATCTAACCATTGTCTAATCAACGCCACTGCCTTTCTATTCATCTTCTTCCAATCAGCATCAGATTTATCTGTGGGTTTAGCAGTGTCACCCTCAATAGAATCATACAGATCTTTACTGTATAGCATGTCTTCCATGAGAGTCTTTCAAAGTGTATAATTAGAAGAATTGAGCTTAATCATATTCGGACCTTTATTTTCCTCTTCCATTTAAATGCACAAATCAAATCAACCAAGCTCTGATACCACTTTGTTGGGAAAAAACCAGAGATAATTAGAAATAACTATCTCAATAATGCAGAATATTTTCCCCCACCTATGCAGATAAATGGCCAAACAGAAAGTAATAATTGGCAGAAAATTAAATGAGACAAACACAATTTTTAACGTGGAAAACTTCCCTCAAATTGAGAGAATAAAAACCACGGGACCTTTTCCAGTAAAAACTTCCACTATAATAATTAATGGGTACACCAGAGTCTTCCTAATAACAATAGGGAATATCAATCAACCTTCCTAATAACAATAGGGAATATCAATTAACAACAATAGCCTTATAATAACCTTCCACTAAAGTGGGTATACCAAAATAACTCTCAGAGAAAGTAAAACTATTACCACCACCGGAACTGAATTCCTTTCGTTTTCTCTGGTTGCCGTGCGTGCGGTTACTGTTGTTTTTTTTTTTTCGTTAGCCTTTGCCCTTTGGGATTTGAGATCCTGTTCCTTCCTTTTATTTTCCTTTACATGGGTCAAGCCCAATAAACCATATATTCCTTTTTTTTTCTTTTTCTTTCATTTTAATAATAATAAACTTGGTGGGTTCCACTTGGGGAGTGATCCCACCCAACAGGGAGGAGAGAGGATATGAATCTAAGTCATTGCGGATGTGAGAGAAACCACAATTGGTGTGGTTCTTTTCATCATCATTACCTTATTTTTGTTTATGAGAGTTTTTATTTTATAATTATATTTTAGATACGAAATATACACCGTTATTTAACAATGATTAATCTCTTCTCCCAATTAGATTTTCTCCGCACACGAGTCATGAATTGAAGTCTAATCACTTGCATAAGGATCTCGAGTCCCTTATCACTCAGATCAACCTACTATTGTTAGAGAGAGTTAAAAACATTTACCCATCTAATCATGTTCAAAATTAAATGAGTCGACATCTCCTCCTTTTAATTAGTTATATGTCAAATTATCTACATATTACTCTATACTTATACTCGACGACACATATCAATTTACAATCCTTTTAAATTATAAAATAATAATTTTCACAATAATATGTTGTTGATTTCACAATGCACTTATTTGAATTATTGTGTTATAATAATTTGTTACTTTACAATTTGCAAGTTAAAATTTAAAATATTTATCTTTATAGTAAATCAATATTTCATATCAATTAAAAAATAATCAAACTAAGAATTATATAATCAATACCTATTTATTAATTTGATGTTTGTGACAATCTCTTAGTCGCCTTGGCACGAGCTACACACTAGAAAATATATATATTCGTAACCACCACAATTTGCAATGAATTTTATGTAGTGGTTTGAACAAAATGATTCACACAAATAGATAGATGTTCAATTAACATCATACTTGCATATTTCCTAGGTCAAAAAAGAGGTCCCATATTTTATGCTCGGACCTTGACTACTTTGATGTTTTGTTTTGAGCCTATTAGTTTTTCAAGCTTGACAATCGCCAAATAGATTATGTTTATTAGGATGCTATTTTTTGTCCAACTGTAAAATACACTAGAAAACTGTATGCATGGTTATAATCATAAATTAAATTTCCAAATTTTAGTTATAGTTCGGTATTCATTATTTTCCTTTATTGGATAAAATCACGGATCACTCTCTCTTTGATTATAAAATTACAAATACTATGATATTTAATCAAAATATTATTTTATGTACATGTCATCCAATCGCACTATACATGTAATATTAAAATATAACGTCACTAACTATGTTATAATATGATCACAAAAATGCTAAATAAATCATGTTTATCAAAAATCACATTTTAAAAAAATTCCAACAAAATTTATGTAGAAAATAACATAACATGTGTTTGATAATTTAAATTTACGCAAAAATTTAATTTACCTATACTCATTTAACATAGTGTATTTGTTTATATTCAACTATCTTATAGTAGTGTATAATATATAAAATATGATATTACATTTTTTCAATATCTCAACTTCTTTTCATAGTTTTTCAATATCATTCAATCTTAAAATAAAAAACTAGATAGAATATATTTTTTTTCCCATAAAAACTGCACGTTTTCACTATCCTCTTTGCTCATGTTTGTTAAAGGCTAATCCAGCTAGAAAATAGGTAATAGATAACTGTAAATGTTTTGATGTTTCTGATGATTTGATCTTCACCATTGCTGTAATCTGCCCAAATGAGTTAACTGCATTTCTTCCACCAAACTGATTCGCGTGAGTTAATGAAAGCTACAATGATTTCCTGAGATTTTAAGGTTATTACACATTTACACTTTCATTTTTGAGTCAAACAATATGTTCCATAACTAAAAAAATATTTATTCCTTTAAATTGGTAAAAATTACATCAATTGAGAAAAATACAATTCAAAGTCGCTAAAATTGAGGTGTCCAAAATAAAAATGTTTCTAAAGCCATAGCGATTTAGACGCCAAAGTCATTGATTGAATGCTATGGATGAAAGTTGATTTGTCAATCTGAACCAAATGAACACCGCAACGAGACAAAAAACCAAATAATGCTGCATTAAGATGACAAACAAAACAACATTGGACTCAAACGAAGAAATCAAGGGTGAAACGCAGAAGAAAAAAAAAACCTAAACTTGTGTGGTAACCACTTATTTAGATAAAAAAAATAGAAGAAAAATAATAATTTTGATGGGTGATTTTAGGCAGAAAAAATGGCCATAAATCACATCTCTTTAATGGAGGAAGAAGAAGAAGAAGAAGAACAAGGGTGAGAGTGAGGAGGCTGAGTTATTTACGTGAAGACTAAGTATTTTATCTCACACAAATTAATATTCCATTATTGATTTTTACATTTCTATTGGATATATTAGATTTTGGCATATTGATATCTCAAATTGAAAATGAAATATAAATTATAATTGTTGTTATTAATACAAATAAATTGGCAAAATTTACATTTAAAAATTAAAAACTTATTTGTATTTCTCTTTTTTATATTGATGTTTATAATAATATATTAAATGTTCAAGAATTGGTTTTAGTTCGCCATTAAATCAAATGAGTATAATTTGAAATGAATATCGAATGGAGTTTACAAGTAATTAGGGATCCAAAATCAATTGAAACAAGTCATTAAATAAATTGTGTTGTTTATTCTCTATAATGGGTTGTTGGGTAATTTTATTTTAGAATTTGCATTGGACTCAATTGCCTATGTATTTGTAAAATTTCATTATTTTTGAGAAGCAATAAAAAAACTTATTATAATTTATGTTTTTATGTGATAAAAAATCAATATTTTCCAAAATAAATTATATAATATATAACAATCTATTTGATATTTATTTATATATATAGATTAAATTGGTAAATATCATTGACTAAAAATTAAAAAAAAAAGTTTAGTGAATATCATCTATCATGTTATTCATGTAAACACTAAAATATGATATCAATGACTATGTAATCATATGTATAAAAAATTAAAATGATTCAAACTTAATCTCACCCATATTGGCATGAGTTCCATACTAGTAATGAGAAAATATAAGGTCTGTCGAATGAAAAAAAAAATTAAGTGAGTGTATTTAAGGAAACTTTAATATTCGATTCCATTAAAAAAAACAAAAAAATGGTCTCTAAAACCAAATTTTGGGTTTGAGAGTTGATTATGCATTGGGAATGTATTAACACCTTACAACATCCTTTAAAATACGGTTATTTATAATTAATTGTACAAAAATAAAGTTTAACTTATATAAATTTATTTCTCCTTTTTAAAAGCGAATATTATCCTTTTTATGAAAAGAATTTAGTGATAAAAGTGCATTTGAAATATAGAGGGAAAAATAAATTTTTTTTCTTAATATGTTTGACAAGAGTGCGATCTTTTTTCTACATATCTCTCAGTGCGATAGAGAAATCAAAGCTACATAGTTCTTGGGTAGAAAATGTAGATGTGTTGGTTGCTTTAAAAAAAATGAGTTTTGGTGCGATAAAATGTTTTGAAAGTAATTTGTTAGTCTGGTGAAGGAAGAAAAAAAAAATGAATACAAAAGTGTTTACCATAAGTGAGTTAGTTATTAATTTGGATTTAGTTAAGAAAGTTTAATATCACTAAGTTGTCACGACTCAGACGCCTCAAACTATCATTAATAAAATGTCACATCTCAGTTGGTCCTATTTTATTAAAAGATAATTATTATTTAGAACTTAAGATCACCAAGTTATCACAACTAAAACATCTTAAACTAGAATCGACAAGATGTTGCATCTCAGTCAATTTTATTTATTAAAAGATTTTTATTATTTTAGAGTTTAAAATCATCAAATTGTCACAACTCGTACTTCTTAAAACTAAGATTGGCAAAATGTAACATCTCAACCAATCTTTTTACCCACATTGATTTTGAATAAAATGAATTCTTATTTTATTAAAGATATTAATAATAATAATAAACCTAAAAATGAATTTAGATGCATATATAATTTCATTAGTGGTTGATGTTAGTTGTATTTAGTCCAAGACTTAATAAGAGAATAAAATAACTATTCTTATAACACAAAAGAATAAAACTAAAAAAATGGAATAAAACTTTAAAAAACTAAAATAAATCAAAGTTAGAATGTCTGAATGAGAACAACCATGTTTATTAATAAAACAAAAAAATGGGAATAAAATATATTTGCTAAATGAAACATAAGCTAACTAGCGTGAGACCCAAAACCTAAATTTAACCAAAACCTACCCATAAACAAAAACATGTGTTTTGTTTTCGAAGGGGTGGTCGAAGCCAATTAATTATGGAGGTAAGTTTTTTTTTTTTTTTCTCTTTATGTTGTTTTTTGTTTTGGTTATTTTTTTGGTAGAAAAAAAAAGGATTTTTCTCTTATTATTTTGTATCTTCGGATTGATTTATGGTTGAGATTGAAGCCGACATAAGAGGACACGCCAATAATCAAAAAGTAAAGGTTTAATTGCAGTTTTAGTCATTCTATTTTTACTGATTCATGAAATTGGTTTTTCTATTTTAAAATTCATCAGTTTTGGTCTCTCCCTTTGATTTTTTAACTAAAAAATAATGATTTGGAATGTTTTAAATAATGTGATATATGATACAATGATGTTGAGTGATTAACACCGATGAAATTTGAATAAAACGTCTTAAAAATTTAGCTTTCGACTTTATAAATTTTTCATATTTTTAATTTAATTAATGCCAAATAAATAATCAATGCATCTAGATCGTTCTAATCATAAAATTGTATGTCACGTCATTTAAAATATGTTAAATCGTCATTTTTTTAGTTAAAAAATACAAGGGATGAACCAAAACTATCAACTTTTAAAATAAGGAGAACAATTCCGTGAATTGGTGATAATAGAGGAACTAAAACTGCAATTAAGCCAAAAATAAATAAAGATAAAACAAATTCAGATTAAAGGTATAACACTAAAAAAAAACTGTAAAATTATTACATAAATGAGTTTAGAAATAGTTACCACACACAAGTTGAATATTTATTACATTCCTTTAATTTTCTCTAATTGATATTTGCTCTTGTTTAGAATTAGTGTAATATTCTACGACTCATTTCATGTTTTAGATCACTTACTAAAGAAAACCGTTATTAGTCTAAAAATCAAAAAACCCTCATTGTTTGATAAACCTTTGTATCTATGAGATAAAATTGAGTTTTGGATTATTATATGTTTTTTGCAGGAAAATCGGATTTGCTAAGGTAAATCTAGAAAAGAGATAATGCACTTTTTAATTGCTTGTATACTTGGAAAAATTGTAGCTGTATTAGAAAAAAAGAAGAAAAGCAAGGAGGCTGAAAAGATGGCTGAAGTGTTGCGTGTATACATGAAAAAATTGTAGTTGTATTAGGAAAAAAAGGTGAAAAGTAAGGAGGTTGAAAAGATGTTTGGGAGTGCTACTGCTTGTTGGGTTGAGCCAATTGATCTAGAAAATACTTAGTATCATCATTAGCATGTTTTTCAAAAAGCTACAAGCCATGACTTATATAGTTATCCATTTCCTCCAATTAGTTATAACATTAACTAAGTGTTACTGCCAAACTAGAACCAGAGGCAACCATGAACCAAATGCGACCAAGAACTAGAGGCGACCAAAAAACAGAGACCACTAGGAACCAGAGGCCACCAGGAACTAGAGGCAACCAGAACCAAAGGCAAATAGGAACCTGAGACAACCAAGAACCAAAGGTAACCAAGAACTAGAGGCAAACAGGAAAAAAACTATCACATTAACTTAATATATAATTTAGACTTTCAATGACTAATAAGCACAACTGTGATCCAATATTATAAGTGAAAGAAAAACCAAAGCTTGAAAATGATATTAACTTAATATCATTTTATTTTCTACACTATCATGCATGCACATTATTGAAAGAAAGTAAATTACATTATAGATCACATTCAAAGCTTGCACACAAATCCTGATTATCACAATTTTGCTGATGTGACCAATTCATATAAGTCCTCATAGAAGAACTTCTTGAAAAGTTGCATCAATTCAGCCTGAAAATTCATGCACACAGTAACAGAACCATCATCATCAGGACTCTTAATAATTATTCCCCTATCATATGAAGTCACTTTCCCCATACTAAAGTAAATAGGCTTTCCCCACCCAAAATCTGCTTCATTTGTAGCAAAACCCATCCAACTTGTTATATGCAAATTAGGATTCCCAACAAATGTAGGAGTTTTACCGTCTCCACCTATAAACAAACGTCTTGCATCATCCAAATTTTCAAAACCTCTAATAACATCAATTTGTGACCTTATATACTCATTTTTTATCAACTCATTTCCTTCCCTTATCTTCTTTGCAGCATAACTCAATGGCTTTGATGTGATTTCTCCAATATACCCTCTTGCTTCTGTTTGAATCAAAGCATTCCCATAATAATTCTTAGGAAGATTTGGAACTATTCTATTTCGGATTTGAACGTTGAACCGAACAACACTCAATTGATTCGCATTAAGCTCGCGAGCCTTTGAAGCACTTCTCCATATGTGTGCACTAATTGCTTCAAATCTACTATAAGGTTTCGATTTCGACCCTTTTGAAATTTCACATTCATTAGCCTTTTTCTTCAACTTTTCAACTTCATCTGTTGTGAGTTTCAACAATTCAACTCTTGTTTTCTTCTTTCTTTCAATATTGTCATCAGATCTTCCTAGAATGAATGGTAGTGGCTTCAACTCTCTGTGTTCAAAACATGGTTTCAAAGGGGTGTGTGAAAATTTGAGAATTGTTCTATCTAAAAATGGTAACTCATTAGCCTCTAGTGTTTCTCCCCTTGCTATTTTGGCCCATGAATTGATGAAGTTCCAACAACCAAGCCCATCAGATAAAGAATGTGAGTAAGCAATTCCAATTGCAACAAAGTTTTCATCTTTGTTTTGGAATCTTGTGAGTTGAACAAAAAGCAAGGGAATCTCTTCAACGGGTTGGTTAAAATCGATTTGTGGAATAAGCTCTTTGATGGAGTCAAAAGATGAAAAGTCACCAAAATCATGAATTGTTTGTGCAGTTTCAGCTTCAAGTAAAATGGCTCCTTTTGCATTGAGATTCAATTCTAATCGACCAAGTTTTGTGTAAGAATAACGACCTGCTATAGGATAATAAGGAACTAGAATTTTGCTGAGAGAGTTTTTCAATGTTTGTGTGATGTTTGTTTGGTTTTCTTTTTTGGGTTTGTAAATGTAAATAAGTGGTGTGTGGTATGGACGAAAAATTTGATCTAAATCAGAGAGCCATAAACTACCATTTGGGGTTGATTCATTTGGAGTGATTGTGTAAGAAGCCTTAATTATTGCCATTTTTTGGTTCGATGTTGCAACTTGTAATTATAAGTGTAAATCCAGGGAAACAAATAAGACTAAGACGAATTCAGGTGAGAGGACATTGGAATCTATGTAGATGTCAATTATTATCCTTAGATCTGAATCAAAACCATACGATGATAACAGTCATAGTATCATGAAGGACACATGTCTGAAATCCAATAATATGCTTTTTAATCATTCATATTCAATAATTATGACTACTTTTGTAAAAACATGATTACATAAAAAAAGTTACAATTATTTATCGATAACTATGCTACCGAAGTCACCCTTTTTAATTTTTAATTTTAAATAAAGTGTAAAAACATCAATCATTAACATGCTATCTTAACTATATTGGCACCTAAGTTAGTTACTTATCAATTGTAGTATTCTAGCTAAAATATTATTAAAAATAAAATAAAATATAAGATTCTTAGAGATCATAAAATTATGGGGAATGGAAAAAAGTGTAGTAAACATTTATATATATCAACAAAATTTATGTTCACGGAGACCAATTTTGTTTTTATTAAAAACATTAGAAATATTAGAAGAAAAAATATCCCATCAATGAATGTTTATCAAGTGAAGTCTCAAATTAACAATTTAGCTACACATTGATTCTTTTAATTATCTCAAAACAATTAAGCCATCTATTTTTAATATACCAAATAACAAGACTCTTATTTTTAAAACTAACTTGTGAATCATATTCAATCTATAAAAATCGCCACCCATTGATTAGCCTTGGCTGGCTTTTTCCTTTTAATTTATCAAAAAAGTCCAGGTGAGTTGAATACATACGCTAAGTATCATTAGGAAAAACATCAATTATAAAAAAAAAAGTGTTTTAAGAAGTACATTTTCGGTCCCATTTATTAAAATAAAAATTATTTGATGATCATAAATATAAGTATAATCCAATTATCAATTTTTTATCTTAGTTTATGCTAATTTTTCCAAAAACTATTGAATTTGAAAATTGATATTATATCTTTTAATATATCAAGAAAATTAAATGAGTTTAACCACTTGTTATGGTCTGAGAACACGAAATTGATCATCTCGGAATAATGATAAGTTGATGCTAGCTCATGAACTTCTCGTTTGCTCTTGCTTCAATCCAAAAGCGGTAGATATTTGTAAAAACATTTTGATGCAAAAATGAGGGGACATATGCAAAGGTGCTCTGATGCCAAAGTAAAAAATAGTGATAACAATGTTTATTGTATTAGAGTTATGAGAAGTTTGTGTTACTTGATAGTAAACCCTGTTGGGTGGGCTCACTCCTCAAGTGGAACCCACTAAATTTATTATTATTATTATTATTATTATTATTATTATTATTATTATTATTATTATTATTATTATTATTATTATTATTATTGTTGTTGTTATTATTATTATTATTATTATTGAAAAAAAAGAAAAAAAAAAGGAATATATGGTTTATTGGGTTTGACCAATGTAAAGGAAAATAAAAAGAAGAAACGGGATGTCAAATCCCTAAGGCAAACAACCAAAACAACGACAGTAACCGCACGCACGCACGGCAACCAGAGAAAAGTAAAGGAATTTAGTTCCTGTGGTGGTAAAGTAGTTTTACTTTCTCTGAGAGTTACTTTGGCATATCCACTTTAGTGGAAGGTTGTTATAAGGTTATTGTTGTTGATTGATATTCCCTATTGTTATTAGGAAGAGTGATTGATATTCCCTATTGTTATTAGGAATACTTTGGTGTACCCATTAGTTATTATAGTGGAAGTTTTTACTGGACTAGGTCCCGTGGCTTTTATTCTCTCAATTTGAGGGAAGTTTTGCACGTTAAAAATTGTGTTTGTCTCATTTAATTTTCTACCAATTATTATTTTTTGTTTGGCCATTTATCTGCACAGGTGGGGGAAAAATATTCTGCATTATTGAGATAGTTATTTCTAATTATCTCTGGTTTTTCCCAACAAAGTGGTATCTAGAGCTCGGTTGATTTGAGTTGTGCATTTAAATGGTGGAGGAAAATAAAGGTCCGAATATGATTAAACTCAACTCTTCTAATTACACACTTTGAAAGACTCTCATGGAAGGCATGCTATACAGTAAAGATTTGTATGATCCTATTGAGGGTGACACTGCTAAACCCACAGATAAATCTGATGCTGATTGGAAGAAGATGAACAAAAAGGCAGCGGCGTTGATCAGACAATGGTTGGATTTGAGTGTATATCCACATGTTGAAACTGAAATAGATGCTAACAAGATGTGGGAAAAATTAAAAGATTTGTATGAACGAAAGAATGTGCAAAATAAAGCATTCTTGATTTGGAAGCTGGTGAATAGTAAATTCAAAGATGGGGATTCAATGGCAGAGCATATGAGTATTTTTCAGAATACAGTGAATCAGTTGACAACCGCAGAAATTAAATTAGATGATGAGTTGCAAGCATTGTTATTGTTGAGTTCCTTGCCTGATAATTGGGAAGTCCTTGTTGTGACATTGACAAATTCAGCTCCAAGTGGAAAGCTGAAAAAGTCAACAGTTAAAGATAGTATGTTGAATGAAAAAACTCGAAGAAAGGAACGTGGTTTGATTGGTTCTTCCTCAAAGTCAGAAGCACTAGTTACAGAGTCACGGGGGAGAAGTCAATCTAGAAACTTCCATAGACGCGACAACTCTGAAAGTCATAGCAAGTCAAGAAGCAAGTCGAGGACTAGAAAAGAAGTGATATGCTATCATTGTGGCAAAGCAGGTCACATAAAAAGAAATTGCAAGTTCCTTACGAGAGATCAATCAAGGGAAAGAGATGAAGACAAATAGAAGAAAAATGATAAAGATACAACAGCAGTTGCATCTGTTAGTAATGTCTACATTGTTTGTGATGATAATTCCATAAACCTTGCATGTCAGGATTCAACTTGGATTATTGATTCGGGTGCCTCATATCATGTTACTCCTAGGCGTGATTTCTTCTCATCTTACAATGTTGGTGATTTTGGCATGGTAAAAATGGGAGATGAAGGAGTATGTAAAATTATTGGTATGGGAGATGTTTGGGTTGAAACTGGGATTGGTTGCAAGCTTCAGTTGAAGAATGTTAGACATGTTCCTGATATTCGTCTCAATTTGATTTCAGTGAAAGCCTTGGATATTGAGGGTTATCACACTTACTTTGGTGGTGGTGGTATATGTAAAATCACCAAAGGGTCCTTAGTGGTTGCAAAGGAGCAAAGTTCCACTTATATCTATAGGATGCCTACGAAGCTATGCAAGGAAGAAGTGAATGCAATTGAAGACGCCTCTTCTGATTTATGGCATATGCGCCTTGGTCACTTGAGTGAGAAAGGACTCAATATACTTGCGAAGAAAAAATTTCTTCCTGTGAAAGGTACGTCTCTAAAAACTTGCACTCTTTGTTTTGCTGGGAAACAACATAGAGTTTCTTTTCATAATACTGGTCCTCAATAGGAGGCAAAATATTCTTGATTTAGTTCATACTGATGTTTGTATGATGGATAATAAATCTCTTGGTGGTGCATCGTATTTTGTTACTTTTATTGACAACCACTCTAGAAAAGTGTGGGCCTTTCCTTTGAAATCTAAAGACCAGGTAGTTGGAGTCTTCAAGCATTTTCATGCAAGTGTTGAAAGAGAAAAGGGAAGGAAACTGAAATGTGTTCGATCAGATAATGGTGGTGAATACAAAGGTCCGTTTGAAGAGTATTGTAGAGAACATGGAATCAAGTTTGAGAAAACAGTTCCAAAGACACCTCAGCATAATGGTGTGGTAGAGAGAATGAATTGTACGATTAATGACAGAATCAGATGTATGCTCTCTCATGCAAAATTATCAAAATCTTTTTGGGGTGAAGCAATGAAAACTACAGTGGATTTGATCAATCTTTCTCCCTCTAATCCACTTGATGGTGATGTTCCAAATAGAGTGTGGACGGGGAAAAATGTCTATTATCATCATTTGAAAGTGTTTGGCTGTAGATGTTTTGTTCACGTTCCAAGAGATGAGAGGTCCAAACTTGATAGTAAATCCAAACAGTGTATATTCGTCGGTTATGGTGATGAAGAATTTGGTTATAGATTGTGGGATCCGGTTGACAAGAAAATTATCAGAAGCCGAGATGTGGTATTTCTTGAAGACCAGACTATTGAAGATTTTAATCAAGCTGAGAAACAGAAACCAAATTCTAGAAGTTACATTGATGTTGCGCCTAAGCCCCCTGATAGTGGAGAACGTCAACCTTCTCAAAGATATCCTCCACACGAGTATGTGATGATCACTGATAGTGGAGAGCCAGAGTACTATCAAGAAGTTATTACAAATGTTGATAAAGAAAAGATGTTGAAGGCCATGCAAGAAGAGATGAATTCCTTGCATGAGAATCACACATTTGATTTGGTTAAGTTGCCTAATGGCAGAAAAGCACTCAAGAACAAATGGGTATACAAGATAAAGGCAGAAGAGAATATTTCTCAACCAAGATACAAAGCAAGATTGGTTGTGAAATGTCTTAATCAGAGAAAATGTATTGACTTTGATGAAATTTTTTCACCTGTGGTGAAGATGTCCTCTATCCGAGTTTTACTTGGGTTAGCAGCTAGCTTGAACCTAGAAGTTGAACAACTTGATGTGAAAACTGCATACCTTCATGGTGATTTGGAGGAAAAGATCTATATGGAGCAACCAGAGGGTTTCGAAGTCAAAGGTAAAGAGCAGCTTGTGTGTAAATTGAAGAAAAGCTTGTATGGGCTCAAGCAAGCACCCCGACAATGGTACAAGAAATTTGATTCTTTCATGGAGAAACATGGGTACGGTAAAACTACTTCTGACCATTGTGTGTTTATCAAGAAATTCTCTGATGGTGATTATATTATTTTCTTGTTATATGTGGATGACATGTTGATTGGTTGTCATGACACTAAAAAGATTCAATCTTTAAAGAAAGATTTGAACAAGTCTTTTGAAATGAAAGACTTGGGTCCTGCAAAGCAAATTCTGGGCATGAGAATTACTCGTGATAAGAAGAATAATAAATTGTGGTTGTCTCAACACAATTACATTGAGAAAATGTTAGAGAGGTTTAACACGAGCAATTGTAAACCGGTTACTACTCCACTTGCTACTCGTTTTAAATTGAATTCTGATCAATGTCCTACAAGTGAGAAAGACAAAGAAGAGATGAAGAAGGTTCCTTATGCATCCGCAGTTCGTAGTTTGATGTATTCCATGGTATGCACAAGGCCAGATATTGCTCATGCAGTTGGAGTTGTTAGTCGGTTTCTCTCTAATCCTGGTAAAGATCATTGGCAAGCTGTGAAGTGGATTCTCAGATACCTCAGAGGCACTTCCAAAGTGTGTTTATGCTATGGAGGTGGTGAACCTGTGTTGGATGGCTACACAGATGCAGATATGGCAGGTGATCTTGATTCTAGAAAATCTACTTCTGGATATATGACAATGTTTGCAGGGGGAGTTGTGTCTTGGAAATCAAGATTACAAAAGTGTGTTGCTTCATCCACTACTGAAGCTGAGTACATTGCAGCAACTTAAGCTTCCAAAGAACTCTTGTGGATGAAGAAATTCCTACATGAGTTAGGCCTCAAGCAAGATAAGCTTGTGTTATTCTGTGACAGTCAGAGTGCAATCCATCTTAGCAAGAATCCGACTTTTCATGCAAAGTCGAAGTATATTGAGGTGCGGTATCATTGGATACGGGATGCATTGGAAATGAAATCATTTACAATTGAAAAGATTCATACCGATGAGAATGACTCAGATATTGATGACAAAGACCTTGCCTGTGTCGAAGAAGATATATTGTAGAAAGAAGGCCGGCATGGTTGAGCAGTACCTTCCCACTTGAGTCGTGAGGGGGAGATTTGTTGGGTGGGATCACTCCCCAAGTGGAACCCACCAAGTTTATTAGTATTATTATTATTATTATTATTATTATTGAAATAAAAGAAAAAGAAAAAAAAGGAATATATGGTTTATTGGGTTTGACCCATGTAAAGGAAAATAAAAGGAAGAAACGGGATGTCAAATCCCTAAGACAAACGAAAAGGCAAACAACCAAAACAACAACAGTAACCGCACGCACGCACGGCAACCAGAGAAAAGGAAAGGAATTCAGTTCCGGTGGTGGTAAAGTAGTTTTACTTTCTCTGAGAGTTACTTTGGCATACCCGCTTTAGTGGAAGGTTGTTATAAGGTTATTGTTGTTGATTGATATTCCCTATTGTTATTAGGAAGAGTGATTGATATTCCCTATTGTTATTAGGAAGACTTTGGTGTACCCATTAGTTATTATAGTGGAAGTTTTTACTAGACTAGGTCCAGTGGTTTTTATTCTCTCAATTTGAGGGAAGTTTTCCATGTTAAAAATTGTGTTTGTCTCATTTAATTTTCTGCCAATTATTATTTTTTGTTTGACCATTTATCTGCACAGGTGGGGGAAAAATATTCCGCATTATTGAGATAGTTATTTCTTATTATCTCTGGTTTTTCCCAACAAACCCTTTATTTATAATAGTTTTGATCCCCGAGTTACTAGGTAAATAAAGCCCTCTAATTGATCCTCTTATGCAAGTCTTATCTTGATTTGAAAGTCGTTGCAACTCAATCAAGATAAGGACTACTGAGAGTTTTCTTTAATGCAATAAGAAGTTGTTACTGATATAGTGGTTGTGATTAGTACTAACAATGTCCCCTTCAGATTCAGGTAGTTAGTTGCTTTCAGAGTTCGATTCTCCTAGTTGGTGTGTGGATTGGGCCATTAAGTCGAACCCAAAGTTTAAAGTGGATTTGGACCGAATCTATTGATCTCGGTTTGGACTTGTTTAGCCTATATTGGTACATCACTATTTTTAATTTATGTGTAATTAGTTAATTTAACTTACAATTGAAACCATAAGGATTTCTCCTATGTATAATTCACCTATGAGTTAAGAGCGGTAAAAAATTATTTTTGTCTTTAAATGTGAAACACTATTATTATATTTTTTAAGTATCAAAATTATAAAACTCATTGAATGTAACTCTTAATAGTCTCTTCATTCTATTTATTTGTCAATACACATACTAAGAAAATCAATAAATTTTATTATTTATTATGAAATTATTAGTCTTTATCTTGTAACACCCTTAACAATTCATTTCATTCTACTTACTTATCTTTCCCAATTCAATACTTAATGGTATTATTGATTAAACTATCTAATGAAAGATATATTCAAGGATTAAACTAATGAAGGTTATATTGAAACTATTTTTTTACATCGAGGAACTATAGTAATATGGTCTCACAATACTCAACCAAATTTACTATTTACATCAAGCATAAGTTAAATCTTTATCAACTAAATCGACTTTCGTTAGTTTGATCTTAGGTTGGTTTGTATTGACTAAGCCTTCACCCCCTATGTGGCAGATCTTTTTCGATACCTTCTTTTTTAGTAAAGAGCGCTACCATTTCATCCTCAAACTCCTTTATCGTCTCACAATACTCAACCAAAATTATTATTTACATCAAGCATAAGTTAAATCTTTATCAACTAAATCAACCTTCATTAGTTTGATCTTAGGTTGGTTTGCATTGACTAAGCCTTCACCCCTACGTGGCAGATCTTTTTCGATACCTTCTTTTTGAGCAAATAGCGCTACCATTTCATCCTCAAACTCCTTTTGAGTAAGGAGCTCAACCAACTCATACTCAAACAAGGAGACACTTATGCAATGCTCAATAAGTTTGGAGGCAAGAGTGTTTATTGAGTAGTCAACCAGTTAGAATTAGAGGTCAAAGTTTGAATTTCCTTTTTAATTCTCTGTATAATGTGAGTTCAATATATCAATTTCTTTATCTATTTCATTCAACATGAAATCTTATGAGTTTTATTATTCATCAAGCTCCAATTCTTATTTTTCTTATGAGATTAATCTTAATCCTTTGATGTTGTGATTCCTAATATAGTATCACAAGTATGTGGTTGTAGAGCTTTAAGTTTATTCTATGCATCGCCAGCGGCGTTGATGAAGATCAATGTGACTATGATTCCTATTATGAAGATAAAATCTTTGTTTTTGAACGTGCACTCAACGAGAACAATAACTTCAAACTTGCCTAAGACAATTCAAACTTTATTTCGCTATGAGAAGCATTTACAATAGCTAGCGCTGCAAGCAACAAACAGAGTCATGAGAATTTTGCGATCGCAATAAGAACCCATTCTTGAATTTGAAATTTTGGAGAACCGCCATTGTAATATTATTTTTGGCAGCATTTACTGGAAATTTCGAAATACGGCTTAGAGAAATGAAGAACTTACAAACAGATCGCACATTTGTGTCGCCAAGAAGATTCACAAGTAATTCAATTTTGCCACCACTTTGTCATCGTTAGATAAGAAGAACAAGCGCATGGATCTGTTGATTTTTCCAATGGATGCAAAATATAACATCTCTTTCACTACCTTAGAAATATTTATAAGATTTAAGTATTAATTAGAATTTCTAGAATTTTAATAATTATTAATGTTGTGTTTTCAGTAATATTAAATTAGGATCAAGGGTAAAATAGGAAAATAATAGCATGAACAAGTCTAAGTGGCAAAGAGAATACATGCCACCTTTGTTTTTCTCCTTCTCCTTCACTCGCGGGTACTAACCCTCTTTCGTTCAATCTTCTTTCACTTCAAGTTACACACTTTTAAAAACATTCTGAAAATACTAATACCTAGTTACTGTTCATCGTCTACTCCATTCATCCATTTTCCTCTTCTTCCCAAATTTATTCAAAGACAACAGCCATCTAAAGTCCTTTACCCTCAATCCGATCCCTTGCATATCCCTTTCTTCCTCTCCAAAACCCATTAATCAACCAGAATAGTACTAAAGGAAGATAAGAAAGTAGATTGGAAAATCTATGAATCTGAAATACATCATAAAAGGTTGAGAATAGAGAGCTGATGAGGCAAGCATCTTCCATAAACCCAACTCAGATTGAAGGAGATTATTATTAACACACTATGAGTTCTGTTACCTTAACTTATTTTAGCATAAGGGTTATGGGAGTTTATTCAATGAAATCCTTTACTTCTTGTCAGAAATTATTTTAGGGATTTTACTGGTTAGAAGAACTTAGATGTGTGAGAGAAATTAAATTTTTAGCATATATGTGTTTTGAATCTGCACCCAAATGATTTTAAATTGCAATGCATATCGTTTGTTTGCTTGTTGCTTGATTGTTGTGTTAGTAATTTAGAAAATCTCATAATTTTGAGAAAAGAACTATGATTTGAAGTGTGGATCCCGTTACTAAAGATAAATGCACACGCCTTGGACATTTTCCCCTTGCCTTTGCAACTTTTCCTCTGGGTGTTATTTTTATAAATTCTCCTTATTTTTACCTCCGATAAATTTACCTTATGTTTGCCTCCAATAATCCTCCTCTATTTTTATCCCTTTAATGTTGTTTTCTAAGTGTTTTGCTTCTAACGGTTGTATCTAGGAGTGTTTAATATTTTGAACAAATTTTTAGTTAAAATCGATTTCAAAATAGTTATTCGAAAAAAGAATTTTAAAATTCTTTTGATACAAAAATATCAATTTTTTTGAGAAAAATAAATGTAAAAAATTTTTTGATAAAATTTTTTTTCGAAATTCTTTTGGCAAAAGTTTTTTGATTTTTTTCAAGAAAAGTTTTTTCGAGAAAAATAGATATAAAAAATTTCTCAATAAAAAAATTGATAAGAAAAATGTTTCTGAATTTTTTCTCAATTTTTTTTTAAAAAAAATGTGATTTTATTGTTTTTATTTTTTTTTGAGAAAAATAAATTTTGGAAGAAAAAAAATCTTAATTGAGATTAATTTTTTTTTAAAATAGTTAAACTAGTTTTTTGAATTAAGTTTGGTTAACTAAATTGTTTTAAATATGTGGTTCAATTCATGAACCATTTAAATGGTTTGGTTTTTTGTGGTGCAGTGCAATCCAATTTATCAATATGGTCCAATTAACCATATGGTCCAAATGGTTTTGTTTTAAATCTGATTTGTCATTTTAAAATTCCTAGTGTTTTTCCTCTTTTGGTTGTATCTCCTTCTGCCTTTGATTCTCCCATGGGACACGTACCCTCTGATTTTTCTCGTGACGCGTATCCTCTAATTCTTCCTCTAGACACGTATCCTCAAATTCTTCCTCAAGACGTGTATCCTCTAATTCTTTCTCTAGATGTTTATCCTCTTATTCTTCTTTGTACACGTATCAACCGATTCTTCCTCTAAATGCGTATCATCTTATCCTTCCTCTTGACACTTATCCTCTAATTCTTTCACGTGACGCGTATCCTTTGATTATTCCTCCGGACACATAGCATCTGATTCTTCCTATGGACAAGTATCCTCTACTTCTTCTTCTTCTAGACTTGTATCACCTGATTCTTCCTCTAGACGCATATACTATGATTCTTCCTCTAGATGCGTATCTTCTGATTTTTCCTCTAGACATGCATCCTCTGACCACACTGCCTCTGGTCCATGCATCTTGTGACCACGTTGCCTCTAGTCCATGTATCCTCTAACCTCGCTACCTCTAGTCCATGTATCCTCTTATCACGCTGCCTCTAGTCCATGTATCCTCTAACCTCGTTGCCTCTGGTCCTGTATCCTCTAACCATGATGCCTTAGGTCAGAGCTTGCCTCTAGTCATGCTGCCTCTGATATGTTTACTCCATAATGCATTGCCTCTGGTTCAGAGTTCTGCCCCTGGTTCCAGCTTCGTATTAGGGACTTAGGAATTAATTATCACTGATATAGTATATTGCTAAGTTGTTTATAATTTTTGTGAATGAAAGATGCATTGCATACATGACATAATAAAGACATTCCATACAAAACATCTCAAGTTTAATACATTCTCATTAATCAGATCATGCATGACCTTATATCACGGTGGGGGAGTTCTGGTTGTTCCAAGCACGGTTCAACCAGTAAAGGAGAACAATCAAGATGTTGATTGGGATTTGGCCAGATCACCTTTACTGCTCAGAACTCAATCATCTTGGTGACCTACGTTGAGATAATTGGGCGACTTTTCTTTCTTTACAAAGAAAAGATTTTTGAGGTCATGCATAGTTTTTTTTTTTCCAGAATCATTATAAAAGAATAATTTTAGTTAAGTTTTATAAAAAGAATATGATGTTGAGAACTTCAGCCCGAGGTGCCTCATAATTTCATGTTTTTATGCATATCTATGAAATAAATATTTTCAAAACTCCTTTCCCTTTATTAAATATGATCAACTTAGTATTTGGTGTATGGTATGTAGAAGTAGACTCAAGGATCTAGGAGGAGAGGAAGACCGAGGAAGAACTTTGCCCTTGAAGACAATATGACTCCACCACCAACTGATGAATCTTGGGAAAGGGTGATGGAAGTTATTCAATTGCAAGCCACAACTACCCATAATTTGATACAACAAATGGCAGTGCAAAGAGATGGCACTCAAAATGCCAATATGGTATTTTAGGATTTTCCTAAGTATCAGCCTCCAACCTTCCAGGGCAGCCACAATCCCTCATAGTCCCAATCTTGGTTGGATGAGAATAAGAAGGCATTTGAACTAGTGCCCTGTACTGAAGAACTTAAAGTGGCATTTGTTGCCCATCTAGTGAAGGTTTGAGGCAGAGTATTGGTGGAGGGATGCAAGAACTTATTTTTAGACTCAAGGAACCTCTATGAATTGGGAACAGTTTGAAGTGGCCTTTCTAGATAAGTACTATCCAAAAAGTGCCAGAAGACAAAAGGAGTTGGAGTTTGTGCACATGCAATAAGGAGACATGTCTTTTGGAGAGTATGTTGCTAAGTTTGAAGAACTGACCAGGTTTTCCCCACATGCTCAGTATGCACCCACTGAAGAGTGGAAGATATACCAGTTTGAGTGGGTATTGAGGTCTGAAACCAGAGGACGTATAGGCCATATGTGTAAGATCCATTACCAGTTGCCTAGAATATTGCAATTTGACACATACACTTTAATAAAACAGAGCTAAAATATAATGAATAATAAAGTAGAATCACCAACATAACTGAAAACTACATTCATAAATATAGTTTACAACTTGTTCAATAGATTCAAAAAATATTACATCTTGAAAATAAACTGCGATGGTCTGATTACATCATTAAATAAAACATCAAATTTTAATTCCACAATATTGGAACTGATCTTCTGATGTTAAATCCATATCTCGTGTTCTCTTAGCTGCTAAATAAAAATAAATGGGGTGAGATAAAAATATCTCAGTGAGCTCTGAAAATAAAAAGAGGGGTAGTCTCAATGAGTTTCTTTCATAAATATCTATAAAACATGAAAATAATTATGCATCTCAAGTTAAAACTTTCACTTTTAATTTTCATAAAAGTTTTACTTATAATAATCTTTCTTTCTTAATTCTGAAAAATATATTCATGACCTCAAATCTTTTCCTTTGGAATAAGGAAAAGTCGTCCAATATCTCGAGGTGTGTCACCAAGATAATTGAGTCTTGATTGGTAAAGGTGGTCTGGCCAAACCCAAATCAACTACCTGATTGTTCTCCTTGACCTGTTATTCCATGACTAGAACAACCTAATATCCTACCGTGAATAAGGCCATGCATGATCTGATTAATGAGACTGTAATGAACATGAGATGTTTTGATGGAAATGTCTTTATTATGTCATGTATGCATTGCATCCTTCATCCAAGAAAAGTTATAAATAACTTAGCAATATATTAAATCCATAATAATTTAATCCTAAGCCCTTAATTCGAAATTGGAACCAGAGGCAAAAAATAGAAACAACATCAGAGTCATGAAAAGGGTAACAACGTCAGAGTCATGAAAAATCATTTGGATGCAATTTTAAAACACCTATATGCGAAAATTCCATTTCCTCACACTTTACTTCTCCTAACCTATAATAACCCCAATACAGTTTCTTTAAAGAATTCAAAACACACAGTTTCACATACGCATCGAGTCAGCAACAATAATAAGCAAAAATCATGCTCGACAAGCATACTGACCTTAAATTGTCTACATTTCTAATTAAATTTTCCTAACACATAATTCATTCACAAACATCACACAAATAGAGATAAGATGCATGCATGTTCTAAATTAACAGAGAAAAGCTGAAATTTTCAATGAAATCCCTATGTGCTAAATTTCCTTTTTCCTCACTATTTTAGTTCTTTTTTTCCATTCCCCGTTTTCCCAAACAATTTCATAATTTTTAATAAAATTTCATCCCCCAATCTCACATGGTAAAAAGATTTAATGTAGAGAACTCACCTTTGGCGTTTTAGGGGAGAAGATTAAAGTTTGACTAAGACAGCTTTGAGCTTTCCTCTTAGTCGAATTGCTGCCTTGACTCAAATTCTTCAATAGGTCGCCCCTGTTTCACTGATTAAGTCTTATCTGTAAGGATGCAAGGGTAAATTCGTACATGCAAAGTTGGGAAATAGATTTAGGGAACCTTAAGAAGCTTTTGGTTTTTGAGAAGAAAGAAGAATAGAAGGATTGGGGATGGAAGTGAGTGGTAATGGGGCTTGGGATTCAGGCACATGAAGAAGGAGGTTTGGAGGTTTCTATTCTGAGTAACGAGGTTTCAAGATTGATGTGAGTAATGACTTTTTACCAGAAAATATAAATGAGGGAAAAATGGAAGGAAATTCCCTTATTGTCCATTTCCCTTATTACTCTTTGTCCCTTTTTTTCAAATCCTATTTTTTTTTAACTGAAATTCCTTATTTCTAAATTAACATGTTAGTACTTTAATTAATATTTAGTTTTAACATATTTTAATTAAATGGTTTAATATTTTCAAAATCTTTATTTCAATAAATTTTAATTAAGTGGGTTGTTACAATATGGAGCTTACCAATTACTCTACTCTTGTACACAAGAGCTACATTGTTGAAGATAATTTAAAGAAGGTACAAGTGGAAAGGAATGCTTAGTGGCATCAAAAGAGAGAGTCTAGAAAATTTGGCCAGCAGTTGAAGGTAAAGACTCCTCAAGGGAAAGTAATACATGTACAGACCACCAGTTCCCCAAGAACAAAAAATTATCTTAAGTGTGGCAGATAGCATGAGGGAGAATGCTTGGATGGAAAACATGTCTTCTACTAATGCAAACAGCCTGGTCATATGGCTCTTCCCTGTCTAGTACGCCACAAACAAGGAGATTCCAACCCAAGAAAACCTAACATTGGGAGAGTCTTTACCCTTAGTGCCAAGAAATGTAAGAATCACAATCTGATTACTAGTACTTGTTCCATAAATCAAACCCCGTTGACTGTCATGTTTGACACTAGTGCATCTTATTCATTCATATCCTCAAATTGTGTTTTGCAACTCAATCTTTCCTTAATTGAATTATCTTTTCCCTTAGTTGTAACTACTGCAGCTAAGAATTCAATTGAAACCTCCTTAATGTGTCATTAGTGTCTAGTTATCTTATTTAATATAGTGATTTTAATAGATTTAGTTTTCTTACCCCTTAAGGGATTAGACATTATACTAGGAATGGACTGGATGTTTGAACATTTAGTAACTCTGGTTTGCCATGGTAAGGAAATTATCATTGCCCCAACCAACTCTTGCAATGTTTAAACAATAGGAGTCAAGGCATATTGTTGTTGTTATCCTCTAAGTCAGGGTCAAAAGTATAATAATCAAACATTCCAGTGGCCAGTGAGTTTGAGGATGTCTTTCTAGAAGATGTGACATCTCAGCCTCCAATCTCCATTGCCTCTTATAGAATGTCCCCCTTAGAGTTGAGTGAGCTGAAAATTAGCTGGAGGATCTGATAAGCAAGCAGTTCACGACCAAGTGTGTCACCTTGGGGAGCTCATGTGCTGTTAGTAAAGAAAAAGGATGGCAACATAATGCTTTGTATAGATTATAGACAGTTGAATAAGGTAACCATTAAGAATAAATATCTTCTACCAAGGATAGATGACCTCTTAGACCAATTAGGGGAGCTACTGTGTTTTCCAAGATTGATTTGAGATTTGGATATCATCAAATCATAATAAAGTCAGAGGATATCCCCAAAATAGCCTTTAAGACCAAGTATGAATATTATGAATTCTTAGTTACGCCTTTTGGGGTGACCAATGCCCCATGTGTATTTATGAATTATATGAATAGGATTTTGGACCAGATCTTGATAGATTTGTAGTGGTATTCATATATGACATTTTGATATACTCAAAAACCCCTGAGGAACATGTAGAACATCTTTAGATAGTGCTACAAATTCTTAGAGATAGGTGGTTGTATGCCAAACCTAGTAAATGTGAATCTAGATGTTAGAAGTGAAATTTTTAGGCCATGTGATCACCAAGGAAGGAGTCACTACGCGAAAAAGCGCATTTTACAGCGCTTTTTTTAAGCCATTTACAGCGCTTTTTTAAACAAATAAGCGTTGTAGTATTTAGCGTTGTAGAAAGATACAATAGCGCTTTTTAAAATAAAAAAGTGTTGTAAAATAGGTGGACATATTGCGCGCTTGTTATACTCGTTTTACAACGCTTTTTTGAAATCCCTGTAATAGCGCTTTTTAAATCCCTGGAATAGCGCTTATTATGCATGCACCTATTACAGCGCTTTTTCAATAGATGCATTATTATGCACCTATTATAGCGTTTTTGCAAAAAAAACGTTGTAGTAGGTGCATTCAATAGATGCATTATTATGTACCTATTACAACGCTTTTTCAAAAAAACGCTGTAATAGGTGCATTCAAATAGATGCATTGTTATGCACCTTTTACAGCGCTTTTTCAAAAAAACGTTGTAGTAGATGCATTCAATAGATGCATTATTATGGAACTTTTACAACACTTTTTCAAAAAAACGCTGTAATAGGTGCCTTTTTTTCTCTTCTTATTTTAGTTTTATTAAAAAATGCTGTGAATGGAATTTTTAAAAAGCGCTTTTTGGTTTTTTATGGCATTTTTTTAGAAAACGCTATCTTTTATTTTTTTTTTCCAAAATCATTTTCATCCAGAATCAGTTCACAATCATTTCACAAAATCAGTACACAACAACATAACTATATAACTTTATAACTTTACATATTTACACAATCAGTTCACAACAACACAGAACTACATATTCACAACAATCCCTTGCTCAGAATAGAACTACCATATTCACAACAGCCTAGAACTACATATTCACAACTATATACTCATATAACTATCATATTCACTATCATATTCATACAACTGCATATTCATACAACTACATATTCATATTCACAATCAGTTCACAACTAAATATTCACAACACTCAAACAAAGCTTTTTCAAGTTCAATATAATTAAGTAGAAAATCAGTATAAGCATAAAATCAAATACAGTTCAAGCTAAATACTAAAATGCTCAATTCTGGCAGATCAAACAATTAAATTACATGAGCCGAGTTCAGATTACATGGCTTATAAAACAATTAAAAACACATTAAGAGGCACTTCTTCTTTTCCTGGTGGGATTCACATTTGTTTGTTCATTAATGATACCAAATGATGGATTAATCCAAATTCCCTCATCAAGATCATCTCTAAGATATAAACCATCATCAATTGAATCAATTTCATGTGGTTGTGATGTTGCAAAGAAAAGATCATTACCAACATCTTCATCATTATTGTTATCATCACTTATTTTATTGGTCGATAGGACACCGAACCATTTATCATCAGCAGGATCAGTGACATAAAACACTTGTTGAGCTTGCGACGCTAAAATAAAAGGCTCATATTTGTATCCCACCCTATTAAAATCGACAAGCAAGAACCCTGACTCATCAATCTGAACGTCATTATTATTATCGACCCACTTGCAACCAAATATGAGAACACGAAACATTGTGTAGTCTAACTCCCATATGCGCTCGATAACCCTAAAATATGATAGATTTGCATATATTGGATTCTTGTCTTTTGCACTTGAGATATGCATCGCTTCAGCTACGAGAGTGACTCCACTATTTTGCATAGTGGTTTGATCATCTTGTTCTTTGGTATAAAATGTGTAGCCGTTAATTACATAACCAATGTAACAAAAGACATGTAAACTCAAACCATTTGCTAGCCACCTCAATCTCTGTGAAATTGATCTGGGGTCTACCTCAAACTTTGACATTATGTGATTTTTTAACCATGTTATAAAACTTCAATTGTGCTCTCGAGTTATCCAATTTTGATTCCTATACATGTTCAATCTAGATAACTGATCCATGTGTATTGTAACATACGGTTGAACCTCAGCATCATTGTGCAGAACATACAATTGTGTTTGCTCCCATTCTGTCATTGATATAGTCATTAGTCTCTTTCCAATTATCCCTTCTCCTGATATTCTTCCTGAATGACGAGACATGGGAAGCCCTATGGAATCAACATTGGACAGATATTCAATACAAAAGTCTGTAGCTTCTTCGACAATGTACAGTTCAGCAATACAACCTTGTGGTCGACTTCTACTTTTTACGTACCCTTTTAATATTTTCATATATCATTCTATCGGGTACATCCATCTCATATAAGCTAGCCCAAAAAGTTGTGTCTCCTTAACAAGATGAACAATAAGGTGAACCATTATATTAAAAAACGAGGGTGGGAAATACATTTCAAGCTCACACAAAGTAACAACAATTTCTCTCTACAATGTCAGTAATTTCTGAGGATCGATCACTTTACTACAAATTTCCCTGAAGAAGAAACATATTTTAGTTATGGCTCGACGAACTTTTTCAGGTAAAATTGAACGTATACCTATTGGTAGCAAATGCTCCATTAGAATGTGACAATCATGGGTCTTCAAACCTTTTAACTTGAGGTCTTTCATACAAACTAAATTTTTAATGTTTGAACAGTATCCTTCTGGAACTTTAACTTCGTGTAGAAATTTACACAAAACAATTTTTTCCTTTCTAGATAGAGTATGAGCGGCTGGAGGTAGATATGTGCGATTTCCTTTCTTTACGGGACCCAATTCATTTCTTATTCCCATATCGACCAAGTCCATTCTTGCATTGATGTCATCCTTAGACTTTCCTGGTACATTGAGTAACGTACCAATAACACTGTCAAATACATTTTTCTCAATATGCATCACATCGAGAAAATGTCTTACATACAATGACTTCCAATATGGCAATTCAAAGAAAATAAACTTTTTCTTCCACCCAGTTTTGACCAGCTCTCCCGCAAAAGGTTTGCCAAATTTATTGGTCAAACCTTGTACTTTTTCAAGTACTTGATATCCAGTCGGTGCTATAGGAGCTCTATCTTCCTCTGATTTTCCATTGAATGCATTTCTCCACCCACGATACTGATGACTATAAGGTAAAAATCTACGATGTCTAAGAAATACATTCTTCTTACAATGTTTCAACCGCATCCAATTTGTACTCTCTTCACATATAGGACATGCACACTGACCTTTAATGCTATATCCTGATAAATTACCATATGATGGAAAATCATTAATTGTGTCGAACAACATAGCCCTCAAATTGAAACATTCTTTCTTATACCCATCATAAACTTCCACACCTGTCTCCCACATAATTTTTAAAACTTCAATTAAAGGAGCCAAGTATACGTCGATATCATTCCCCGGTTGTTTGGGTACATAAATTAACAGAGACAACATCATAAACTTACGCTTTATACATAGCCATGGAGGTAGGTTATAAATCAACAAAATCATAGGCCACGTGATGTGTGAGATGCTTTGAAGACCATGTGGATTCATTCCATCAGTAGAAAGTGCAAGTCGTAGATTTCTTGACTCTATCCCGAATTCAGGATACTAGTGATCAATTTTTGCTCATTGTGGAGAATCTACTGGGTGTCGAAACTTTCCATCTCTAATTCTTTCAGCTGCATGCCATGTCAAGTGTTTTGAATCTTTTTCACTGCGATATATGTGCCTAAATATTGGTATTATAGGAAAATACCACACGGCTTTTGCTGGAGTAGATTCTTTCTTCTTATATTGAGAGACATTGCATTTCGGACACGCCTTGAGTAATTCATATTCGTTTTGAAATAAAATGCAATCGTTAGGACACGCATGAATCCTTTCGTAACTCATACCAATAAAGCACAAAATGCGTTTAGCCTCGTAGGTTCGACTGGGAAGTTCATTATCATCGGGCAACATATCTTTTAAGAGTGTTAGTAATTCAGTGAAGCTTTTATCAGACCATCCATTACTCGCTTTTAAGTTGTACAACTTTAATATCGCCGACAGTCTTGTGAATTTAGTACAACCATTATATAATGGTTTCTCTGCATCATTCAACAAGCTCTCAAACATTTTAGGACAATCATAAAGACCTTCTTCAACTGCTTTTGCAATCTCCTCAACTCGGTCCAGCTCATATGTATCTGTGTCATAATCAGTTGAAGCATATGTATCTGTGCGGGTGTTTCCATTTATTTTATCACCATGTCTTATTCAACATGTATAGCTTTGATCAATTTCATACCATACTAAATGTCCTTCCAATTCATCTGCTCTAACGCGTTTTCCAAAACAACATTTTAAACAAGGACAAACGACTCTATTTGGATCTTTTGCATTCTTCACTGCAAACTCAACAAACTCATTCACTCCATTTTCATACTCTTTTGTCAATCGATTGGTAGACATCCATTTCCGGTCCATTTTATATGACCTATATAAATGCAGTTACACAAATAATAAGCTACTGATAACATTTTACCAATCTATAGTACACATATCTAATATTGGAAAATGGAAATCAAGGTCCAAATCTGATTTCAAAACAGAACATATCATGAGAACATATCTAATATGTAACAATTTCAAAATAGAACATATCTAATATGTAACAATTTATCAGTTTTAGTGACAATAACAAATTAATAAATACAGTACCTGAGACAACGTATGCAATTTGTTTTAAAGGAGAAGCAACGTATTCAATTTGTCGATGGGCGCACAGTAGAGGAGAGGAGGGTTCACAAAGTAGAGGAGATGAGAGTTCGTAGGGTTAGAACAACGTATTAAATTTGTTTTAAATTTGTTTTTATTTATTTAAAGTGAATGATTTTACAGCGCTTGTATAAAAAGCACTCTTATAGGTCTTTTAATTATGTGAAAGTGCAAGCCTTTTACAGTGCTTGTATAAAAAGCGCTCTAATAGGTTATTTAATTATATGAAAGCGCATGTATTTTACAGCGCTTTTACAAAAAGCGCTTTAAAAGCTATGTAACATAATGTGGGAGCGCTACATTTTACAGCGCTTGTATTTAAAGTACTGTAAAAGCTATGTGAGAGCGCTTCAATTTACAACGCTTTTTTAAAACTGTTGTAAAAGAGTTGTAAACGTTATGTGCAAGCGCAACGTGACTCAATATGACCCTACAGTAGCGCTTGTCAAAAAAGCGTTGTTGTATCCTCCGTTATTTTAAAAAAAAAATTATACAACAGCGCTTGTATTTAGTAAGCGCTATAAAAGACGCGTATAAAATGTCATTTTTGGCGTAGTGAGTGGCAGTGGATCTATCTAAGGTAGTGGCAGTATTAGAGTAGGAACAACCTAAGAATATGACTGAAGTAAGCTTAGGATTGGTAGGGTAGAATATTCATTAGAAAATTTTCCCAAATTGCCTTGCCTCTAACCAGGTTAACCAGAAAAGATCATCCTTTTGTATCGGATCATGAATGTGAGAAGAGTATCCAAACACTCAAAACTTAATTGACCACTGCTCATGTGCTAGCCATTCCATATCCAACTCTAGGATTTGAGATATATTGTGATGCATCATTAAAAGGACTCTATTGTGTGCTAATGCTAAATAGTCAAGTAGTGGCTTATGCCTCGAGTCAAATAAAACCACATGAGGGGAATTACCCTACTCATGACCTAGAACTTGCTGCCATAGTGTTTGTCCTAAAAACCTTGAGGCATTGTCCATATGGAGCACATTTTAATGTCTTGAATGACTATAAAAGTCGAAAGTACCTCTTTGACCAGATGGAACTTAATATGAGATAGAGGTGGGTGGAATTTTTGAAGGATTATGAATTTGAGCTAAGATACCACTCAGGCAAGGCCAATGTAGTGGCAGATGCCTTGAGTATAAAGACACTACATATATCACATCAGATGGTCCAGGAACTAACATTACTAGAAAACTTTAGATATTAAAATCAGAAGATGACACCACTGCAAGGGGGATGTCTCTTAAACCAAATGGAAATAACAAGTGACCTTAGACACCAGATTATGCAGTCCCAAGAACTAGATGGAGAGTTACAAGCTAAGAAGGACTAAGAAATTTTCAAGGGCAACTGATGGGATAATTTTGTTTGAAAACATAATCTGTATACCTAGGGACCAAGAATTTAAGAAAATAATATTAAAAGAAGCCCACAAGAGCCACTTGATTATTCACCCTAGAGCCACCAAGATATATCAGGACCTTAAGAAGGATTATTAGTGGCCAAACATGAAGAATGAAGTGGCTACCTTTGTTGTCTAGTGCCTGGCTTGTCAAAAGGTAAAAATAGGACGTCAGAGGCCAGTAGGTCTTCTATAGCCTCTAGACATACCTGAATGGAAATAGGATTCTATATCCATGGATTTTGTTGTGGGATTACCTCATATCGAATCTGGGTATGATTCCATTTGGGTAATTGTAGATAGATTGACTAAGTCATCCCACTTCTTGTCTGTTAGGAAAACTTATAACGCCCCTAAGCTAGCCAAATTATTTATAGAGGAGATAGTAAGATTACATGGGGTACCTCACAACATAATATCAGATAAGGTCCCCAAATTTACCTCCATATTTTGGAAAGTCTTCCAAAAGTGTTTGGGGACTAGGTTACACCTTAGTACTGCTTATCATCCCCAAACTGATGGTCAAACTGAAAGAACCATCTAAACTTTGGAAGATATGTTAAGAGTTTGCATATTGAAGGATGGGGGAAGTTGGGACACACATTTGCCTCTAGTGGAGTTTGCTTATAATAATAGTTACCATGGCAGCAGAGGTATGGCACCTTATAAGGCCTTGTATGGAAGGAAATGTAGAACACCTTTATGTTGGTCAGAGATAGGAGACAAGGAGATTTTGGGGCTTGAGGTTATCCAAGAAACCACTGAGAGAATCAATGTCATTAAGGATAGGTTGAGGATAGCCCAAAGTAGGCAGAAAAGTTATGTTGACCATAAGAGAATACCCTTAGAGTTTGAGGAAGTTGACCATCTATTTTAAAGGGTTACTCCTACTGTTGGTATTGGAAGAGTGCTGAAAGTTAAAAAGCGTAGCCCATGCTTTGTTGGACCTTTCCAAATTATGCGAACGATAGGTCTCTCTACTTACAGATTAGCCTTGCCACTTTCCTTGTCCACTCTCCATGATGTTTTCCATGTTTCCCAATTAAAATAATATATTCCAAACGCTCACCAAATCTTGCACCAAAAGTCTCTCCAACTTAAACCCAACCTCATATACAATCTAGTGCCAGTTCAGATTATTGATAGGAGTATCAAGGCATTGAGGAACAAAACTATTCCCCGAGTGAAGATTTTTTGGGGAGGATCATCTTTAGAGGAAACAACTTGGGAGACAAAGGCTGATATGCAAAGGGAATATCGTTACCTCTTTCAATAGGTAATTTATCAAATTCCGAGGACAAAATTTTCTAAGGGTGGGAGAATGTAACAACCTTCTCCCTGCCTTAGAAATATTTATAAGATTAAAGTATTAATTAGAATTTCTAGAATTTTAATAATTATTAATGTTTTGTTTTTACTAATATTAAATTAGGAATAAGAGTAAAATAGGAAAGTAATAGCATGAACAAGTCCAAGTAGCAAAGAGAAGACATGCCACCTTTATTTTTCTCCTTCTCCTTCACACGTGAATACTAACCCATCTTCTTTCACTTCCAGTTATACACTCTAAAAAACATTATGAAAATACCAATACCTGTTACTATTCATCGTCTTCTCCATTCATCAATTTTCCTCTTCTCCCAAATTTATTCAAAGACAACAGCAATCTAAAGCCTTTTACCCTCAACCCTGAAGGTGCAGACATGAGAAAAGGGGTTGGATTATGTTTGACTAAGTTGATAACTTTTGCATTATCTAATTAAATTGGTTCAGAATGATGACTTACTTGGAGTAGAAGTAATTACAAAACTAAGGAGTGCAGGATTAAAGTGACACAAGTAATTTATCCTAGTTCACCACTAACTTTGTTACATCCAGTCCCTTCACTTAGAAGGATTTAATCAACTAATTCAATAACTTGAATTACAAAGCACCTGACTGTCCAAGCCAGTCATCTCAAACAGCCTGACAACCCCAAACTTTTGAGGAACATACACGCCTTGACTCTACCAGCCAACTCTTCTCCATACAGTCTGAGTACCCCAGATTTTTGAAGGCACACTAACACCACTATCGGGTTTGAATACAAAGGTGTGAAAATATTTCACATTCGAACAAGTGTTTCTCTCTTTGATCTCTAAGATGAATTCGGAATTTTAAGCATGAGTTCTTCTACTATTTTCTGATTTTTTGATGATTTTCTTTTTTCACCATCAGTATCTATTTGTAGATATAATAAGGGCATCAATTTAGTACTTGTTTAATTCCAAATTTTATCTTCATTCCTAGCTTGGTCAAATTTGATTTTATTTAAAAATAATTCTGAACAAGATGCATTTTGATAATATGTTCTTTAGCCAATTCTTTGTTTCTGAATCGAATATGAGCAGTTCTTCTAGGTTCATTATGTTCGTATTTTGTTCAAATTGAGTTTGTAAATTCTTCATATTGATTATGTTTGTATTTTATTCAGATTGAGTTAGTAAATTCTTCAGATTGATACTGTTCAAATTGAGTTCGTAAATTCTTCAAATTGATACTATTCGTATTTTGTTAAGATTGCTTTCGCAAATTCTTCAGATGAAAATTGCTTCCTATTGCTTGCTTTGATCTGGGTGGGAACATAATGTTGGACTGGTTCTTGAACTTTCACAAGTAGGAATGTGATTAAGTCCAATTCAGTATTTTGTCCTTTGTCCAAATCTGAATTATATCTTTGCAAATAATAAGTGTATCTTTTTGTAAACAATTCTTGATCATATCTTCTTGTAAATAATTCATATCTTCTTGTAATAAATCTTGATCAAATATTCATGTAAATATATCATATCTTCTGGTAGATAAATCTTGATCAAATCTTCTTTTAAATAATTCATATCTTATGATAAATATTGATCAAATCTTCTTGTAAATATCTTTGGAAATATCTTGAATCATATTTTTGCAAATAATAAATGTATCTTCTTGTGAGTGTTTTTTCTTGTAAACAATTCTTGATCATATCTTCTTGTAAATAATTCATATCTTCTTGTGATAAATCTTGATCAAATCTTCTTGTAAATAATTCATATCTTTTGGTAGATAAATCTTGATCAAATCTTCTTGTAAATAATTCATATCTTCTTGTGATAAATATTGATCAAACCTTCTTGTAAATAATTCATATCTTCTTGTGATAATTCCTGATCAAATCTTCTTGTAAATAATTCATATCTTCTTGTAGATAAATCTTGATCAAATCTTCTTGTAAATAATTCATATCTTCTTGTTGATAAAATGTTGATCATACCTTCTTCAAATCTTGACCATATCTTATTTTCAACTTGGTAAAACATTTTCTTCAATTATAAATCTGAATCAAATCATATTTTAGATTGTCTTCAAAAACACGAATCTTCTTACATACTCTGTGAAGTCAAATATATTGTTCTCACAAAATATTTTTGCTAACATCAAAACTCCAAGTATAAAACAAACTTGGTTCCAATAAATTCGAACTCTTGCATGTCCCTTTCTTCCTCTCCAAACCCATTAATCAAACAAAACAGTTCACAAGGAAGATAAGGAGCAGAGCATAAAAGGCAGAGAACGAAGAGCTAACAAGGCAAACATCTTCCACAAACCTAGCTCGGATTGAAGGTGTAACGCCCCGAATTTTTGAATCCAAAGCATTACTTAAAATACTTATTGCTTAGAAAAATTTACGGCATTTTTTTTTAGTAAGAATACCTAACATTTATTCATTTAAATAATTAGTAACAACCACATTTATTTAATATTATTAAGAAAATGTTTATTCAAAGATAAAACAAGTAAAAGCAATTATTCCTAACGGAAGGGAACCCATTTCCGTATTTCTGAAACTCTAGTGCATTTAAAAAGTTGGTGACAAAAGATTAAAAATAAACTTAGAAATATCGCGGCAATTCTATTATTACAAAATTGTCTTGAAAAATCCATTTTTATCCCACATTCTTCACACATCAATACTCATCAACTACTCTTGAATATCCTCGAACTCATTAGTACCTAAAATGTTGTTGTAAGGGTCAGTTTTGTTCCATCATCCACGTCAAACCAAAGCTAAATATATGGAAAATGGCACAAAACATATAAATGTAAAACTTCTAATTTAAAAGAAAGAAATGAAAACCGGTAAATTGTATAACACTAACATATGCACTTATGCGTAATGTATACTTCTAAAACTATATGATCCGGGTATAAACCTGTCACTAAGACAACTTCCACACAGAAAAATTATACATACCAATGGGCCAAACAAACTTGCCACTAAGACAACTCCCACGAAGATGTATATGCCATGACACGATGATATATTATCAAAGAGATGTATTCCCACACAACCGACTAAGAATCATGCCATATGCATTCAAAATCACTTTTTAAAATCAACATCTTATTCACATATCACTAAGATCACATACCATGCATCATATCATCAGTATCGCATATTCATAGACAAATAATCATAAAATTTATAACTTTCACCACATACACATAAAAATTGAAACTTGATATCATATACACCATAAAAATTAAAACTTTAACATATATAACAAGAAAATTCAAACTCCAACTCATATACATCATCAAAGTTAAAACTTTATCACATATAACATACAACTTCAACCATTATTTCATATTCATCATAAAAATTAAAACATTATTACATATAACATAACAATTCATACTTTACTTCATGTTCGTCATAAAAAATTAAACATTATCATATATAACATAAAAATTCATACTTTACTTCATATTCATCATAAAAATTAAAACTTTATCACGTATAGCATAATAATTCATACTTTGCTTCCTATTCGTCATAAAAAATTAAAATTTTATCATATATAACATAAAAATTCATACTTTACTTTATATTCATCATAAAAATTAACACTTTATCGAATATAACATAAAAATTCATACTTCGCTTCTTAAAAAAATCGTATATTACATATGGAACTCAACGTAAATGACAAAGGGTTTTATTATTTTAATTCATTAGTTTACATTTATTCCCTTCAAAAGGCAAGCAAACACAAATATTAATTTTATGTCATCCAACCAACGGTCTAACTATAATTTGTGTGGGGAAAAACCCTTACCTTGGCTGCTTTTCTTCCTAGTACAAAACTCTAAGCCTCACAAAGTTGTTCACAAGAGAAAAGAAGTTCCAAGCTTTTAAGTCACGAAGAAGAGGAGGTGAGAAGGTGATGGTGGCTAGGGTTTCGGTACTCTGTTTACATAATCTTGTCTGGCTTGTAAATTAGGGTGTGTGATGGTGGATAGGGTTTCAGTATTCCTTTCTGCTTATTATTACTGAGTATAGAAATACTGTGGACTTTAGGGAAAATTTAAAGTGGAGGTTATTGGGTAGATAGTGTTGGGCCTAAATAAAGAATAAGAGGGAAAAAATAATTTTTTTTGTTAGCCTTGATCATAAAAAAAACCAAGCAACAAACCCAAAGCCCAAATTTCTACTCATACATATAGGGGTTGGGCCACACCAAGCCACGAACCCTTAGCCCGAATTCTTCTTGCACTAAAGATAAAAAAAAATCTATATATATATATATAACTCCTCCATTGATTAAATAATTCTTACTAACAACTTTATAAACTACAATAAGTCGAACAACACAAATAATTATCACATCTAAATTAATATTGATAAGTCCTAATTATTTTAAATAATAAATTTAGAGGATGTTACAAAAGGGGATTATTATTAACAAACGGTGAGTTTTGTTATATTAACTTATTTTAGCATAAGAGTTATGGGAGTTTATTCACTAAAATCATTTACTTCTTGTCAGAAATTATATTGGGGATTTTACGGATTAGAAAAACTTAAATGTGTGAGAGAAATGAAATTTTTATCATATAGGTGTTTTGAATCTACACCCAAATGATTTTAAATTTCAATTCATGTTGTTTGTTGGCTTGTTGCTTGATTGATGTGTTAGTAATTTAGGAAAGCTCATAAATTTGAGAAAAAAAACTGCGATTTAAAGTGCAAATCCCATTACTGAAGGTAAATGCACACGCCTTAGATGCTTTTCCCTTTGCCTTTGCAACTTTGCCTCTGGGTGTTATTTTTATAACTTGGACTTTTGCCTCTGGTAAATTCCCCTTTTATTTTACCTATGGTATATTTACCTTACGTTTGCCTCCAATAATCCTCCTATATTCTTATCCCTGTGATGATGTTTTCTAAGTGTTTTGCCTCTGATGGTTGTATCTCCTTCTGCATCTAATTATCCCATGGGACGTGTACTATCTGATTTTCCTCTAGACGCGTATCCTCTAATTCATTCTCTAGACGCGTATCCTCTAATTCTTTCTCTAGACGCATATCCTCTAATTCTTCATCTGGACACGTTGTAACAGCCATCTCACTACCTTAAGAATATTTAAAAGATTTAAGTACTAATTAGAAAGTCCAAAGTTTTTTATGTGTTAATGTTATGTTTTTAGTAATATTAAATTAGGAGCAAGGGTAGAATAAGGAAGTAGTAGCATTAACAAGTCGAAGTGGGTAAAAGAGAGCTTTCCATCTATACTTCTATTTCTTTCTCCTTCATTCACGTGCACAAACCTACCTTCCACCTTTAGTTTTCTTTCATTTTTTTAGCCATACACTCTAAAAACATTCGGGAAACACCAACATTGTTACTATTCATCGTCTTCACTAAACCTCCATTCTTCCTTCTTTTCCAAATTCTCTAACACGAAAAGTTCACTAAAATTTCCCAAAACTACCGAGCAACCTTGCATGCAGAAATCAACCTCCTCATCCTTGCGAATCAACTCAAATTAGTGAAGCAAGGAAACCATCTGCAAGAGGAGCTCAGAGGTGCTTTGAACCATAATCGTCTTCTTATTTAGAGCTATTTCGGTGAGTTCTATTACATTAACTTATTTTTAGCATGAGGGTTATTGGGGTTATTCATTAAAATTCTTTATTTCTTGTCAGAAATTATTTTTGTGGATTTTACGAGTTAAAAGAGCTTAGATGCATAAGAGAAATGAAATCTTTAGCATATAGGTCTTTTGAATCTGCACCCAATGATTTGAATTGACATACATGTGGTTTGTTTGTTTGTTGCTTTGTTAGTGATTTAAGAAATCCCATAATTTTGGGATTTAAATTCTCGTGAAAGGTGTGAATCCTGCCCTGAAGGTAAATACACATGTTTGGATGTTTTCCACCCTCGCCAATGTGTTTTGTCTTTGATGGACCATCCATTCCTGCCTCTAATTCGTTCTAAAAATTCTAAGTGGTTTTGCCTTTGTTGGTTATCTTCATGTTGCCTGTGGTAGTTCTCTTTATGTTGTCTCTGGTGGTTCTAGTTCTAAAAATTCTAATTGCTTTTCCCTCTGGTGGTTCTCTTTCTAAAAATTCTAAGTGTTTTTGCCTCTAGTTGTTTTCGTTCTAAAAAATTCTAAGTGTTTCTGCCTTTGGTGATTCTTGTTGTAAAAATTCTAAGTGTTTCTGCCTCTAGTGGTTCTCATTCTAAAAATTCTAAGTGTTTCTGCCTCTCGTGGTTCTCATTTTTAAAACTCTAAGTGTTTCTGCCTCTGGTGGTTCTCGTTCTAAAAAATTCTAAGTGTTTCTACCTCTAGTGGTTCTCGTTCTAAAAATTCTAAGTGTTTCTGCCTCTGGTGGTTCTCATTCTAAAAATTCTAAGCGTTTCTTCCTCTGGTGGTTCTCTTCAGGTTGCCTCTAGTGATCGTTATTAAAATTCTAAGTATTTATGCCTCATATAAGATATTTTCTTCTCTTCTTCCTCTGATGTTGCTTCTTCCTTTGATGTTCCTTCTTCCTTTGACGTTCCTTCTTTCTCTAACGTTGCTTCTTCATGTGACATTGATTCTTCTTCTTTTCTTCCTATGATGTTGTTTCTTCTCTTATTCCTCTAACGATGCTCCTTATCTTCTTCCTCTAACGTTTTTTTTTCTCTTCTTCCTCTAACTCTAATAACTGTTGACAATCCTCTGATTCTAATCATTGTTCATATTCCTCTTACTCTAATCAATGTTCAACACTCTCTGAAGCATATCCTCTAATATATCCTCTTGGAGCGTATCCTCTAATACATCATTTGGACGTTTATCCTCTGATACATCCTCTGGACGCTTATCCTCTTATACATCCTTTAGGCACGTAACCTTTGTAAACCCTCTAATACATCCTTTAGACATGTATCCTCTGATATAGGAGTTATGCCGCTGTCTAAGTTTCCTCTAGTCCAACTCTGATTAGGGACTTAGAATTTAATTTCCACTTGAATTTCAACATATTGTTGATTTGTTATGAGTATTAGGGAGTGATAATACATTTCAAACCCATGGTACCAAGGCAGTACATACATAGCATTCACAATGGCATTACGTTATCATTAATCAGATCATGCATGACCTTATTCACAGTGGAACATTCAGGGTTGTTCCAGGCATGTAACAACAAGTAGAGGAGAACAATTTGGACGCTGGTTAGGGTTTGGCCAGATCATCTTTACCAATCAAGACTCAATTATCTTGGTGACCCACATCAAGATATTGGGTGACTTTTCTTTGTTTACAAAGAAGTGATTTAAGGTCATGCATAGTTTAAGAATCATAATTTCATGTTCTTATATATATATATCTATGAAAGAAATATTTTCAAACTACCATTCCCTTTATTTTTCAGAACTCATTGAGATTTTATACCTCACCCCTTTATTTGTTATTTCCTTAGTAGATAGAGGAACTTGAGACGGGTTTAGCATTAGAGGAATCATTTGTTATTAGCTGGAATTTTAATTTAATGTTTTTTTATTTACGTTATAATCAGACATTTGCAGTTCATTTCCAGATGTAATAACTTATGAATTTGTTGAATAAATTGTTGTTGTAGTTATCAATCGAGTTAGTGATTCTAATTTTTTATTCGTTATTATTTGCCTTTGTTTTTATTAAGGTGTTTGGATCCAATTGTCAAGTTCTAGATAATTGGTGTTGAGTCTTAAACATGTATCCTCTTATTCTTCCTCTGGACGCGTATCCTCTGCTTCTTCCTCTGGACACATATCGTTTAATTCTTCCATGGGACACATATCCTCTGATCTTTCCACAAGACATTTATCCTCTGATTCTTCCATGGGACATGTAGCCTCTGATTCTTCCTTTGGATGTATATCTCTTGATCCTTCCTCTAGAAGGGTATCATATGATTCTTCCTCTTGATGCATATTCTCTGATACTTCCTCTAGACGTGTATTCTCTGATACTTCCTCTAGACATGCATCCTCTAACAATGCTACCTCTGGTCCATGCATCCTCTGACCACGATGCCTCTGGTCCATGCATCCTTTGACCACGTTAGCTCTAGTCCATGCATCCTCTAACCATGTTGTTTATGGTCCATGTATCCTCTGACCATGCTGCCTCTGGTCCATGTATCATCTGACCACACTGCCTCTTGTCCATGTATCCTCTTACCATGCTGCCTCTGGTCATGTTGCCTTTGATCCGTTTACTCCATAATGTGTTGCCTCTTGTTCGGAGTTTAGCCTCTGGCTAAGTTTCCCTGGTTCTAGCTTCAAATTAAGGACATAGGAATTAAGTATCACTAATCTAGTATATTGCTAAGTTGTTTATAATTGTTGTGAATGAAGGATGCATTGCATTCATAACATAATAAAGACATTGCATACAAAATATTTCAAGTTTAGTACATTCTCATTAATCAATTCATGCATGGCCTTATATCACGGTGAGGAAGTTCATATTGTTCCACACATGGTTCAACAAGTAAAGGAGAACAATCAGGACGATGATTGGGGTTTGGTCAGACTATTGTTACCACTCAGGAATCAATTATCTTGGTGACCTCCATGTTGAGATAATTGGGTGACTTTTCATTGTCTACAAAGAAAAGATTTTTGAAATCATGCATAGTCTTTTTTTTCCATAATCATTATTAAAGAATGATTTCAGTTACATTTTATAAAAAGAAATTGAAGTTGAGAGCTTCAGCTTGAGGTACATCAGAATTTCATGTTTTTATGAATATCTATGAAAATAATATTTTCAAAACTCCCCTCCCTTTATTTTCAGAGCTCATTGAGATTTTATATCACTCCCCTTTTTTATTTCTTAGCAGTTGGAGGAACACGAAATACAAGTTTAGCATTAGATGATCAAATCCAGACTTGTTGGAATTGGAATTTGATGTATTTATTTTTTATTTTATGATGTAATCAGACACTTGTAGTTAATTTCCAGATGTAATTTTTTATGAATCTGTTGAACAAGTTGTAAACTATAATTATGAATGTAGTTTTCAATTGAGTTTGGTGATTCTAATTCATTATTCATTATTGTTTGCCTCTATTTTCATTAAGGTGTATGAATCCAATTTCCACGTTCTAGATAATTGGTATTGGGTCTTACCCAAAAGACTTATGATTTGTATTTGATATTGGTAGAATATTTATCAATTCTAATTCAAGTTTTACTTTGTTCTCATTTTGAAAACGCCCTCAAATTCTTACGGGGTAATAAATATCACCTCTATTTTTGAATGTGAAGATTATGTCGTCGAAGGTTTGGTTTTCATATATGTGTATTCAACCAAGAAAGAGGCGATGACATTTTTAGAGACCATATAAAGAAAAGTGGAAGTGTCAAAACTAAAAAGTATGTCTCCAGGTCCATAAAAGTATATTGTTTTGTTCAGCGTGTTAGATCTAGTTCCCCAGTTTGTCTATCTACCATTATCAAATACCTTGTTGTTGTGGTTTCAAAACCTGTTGTGAACGATATGAGGTATGACAAGTTGACAGAGGTTGGTTTGACTCATTTTTTGCCAAAACATATACGCCGACCGATAAATTTCTATTGTGTTGGGTTGAGATTTCAACCTGTGATTTTTACATCAAACTCAACGAAACCAATTCAAATATGAACAGGTTGGGTTTGCACTTTCGCGGGTCATAATGAAAAAATATTTTTTATTTTAAAAAAAAATTAACTAAATTTAAATACTTGAACTTCGTAAAAATTATACAATTTTATCACAACATACAATTTAATACTTCAAATACATCCACAAACACAATTAAATCAATTAAATTAACAACAAATCCTCAAATAAAATCCAATAACTAAATTATAACTATGCATCAATAATAAATAAAATATATATGTCACGTCAATGAGTTGAGTTCGCGTGTCCACTAGTTCAAAATATTAAATCCACTATCAGAACCGAACATCATCGAATTTAAATGGGTTGGTTCAAGTTAGACTCAAACTTAAATGGGTTGCGTCAAAATCCGAGTTGAGTTGATTTGAGTGGCTAGATTATCGGGTTTATCCGTACCCATGAACACCCCTACCTATTAGAAATATAATGTTAGTTAGAGTTTCAATTAGTTTGTTATAATTAGCTAAATTTTAATTTGGTAGTTTGTTTTTTCTATGATACATTGTTTCAAGAGCTCCAATTAGTTTGTTAGAGTTAGTTAAATTATATTTTGGCAGTTAGTTTCTCTATGGTAGTTAGTTTATCTCTCTCTCTATATATATATATAACTCATGGGATCCATTTTTTTATGAAAAAAATACATCTATAGTACTTTAAGTTTAGCTCAATTTCAGTTCAGGTCTTTTAAGTTTATTTTATCTTGATTTGGTCTTTGAAGTTACATTGTATTTGCACCTTAATATTTTATCTCAATTTTGACAACAATTAGTTCAAATGAAACCTACTGATCATTAGAAAATCTACCAAATACTGCAATAATATGTATCTCATACTAATCCTTCAGAAAGCATTCATCAAATTTTATAAGTTGTCTATATTTCTTGATTTTCTCTACAACAATTTATACACATGTATAACCTTAAAAACAAGGCAATAAAGGTTTATCCATACAATCAATATTTTTAACGTCCTTCACTTGAAAAGTAGCTTGAATAGCCAACTTGTTGAAATGTTTCAATTATATCTTAATATTTTATAACAATTAATTTGAAAGAAAAAAATCAAACTTATGGGATACATGCATAAGTTAATATATTTTAAAGGCTAGTGGTGCAAATCAAATGTAACAGAAGACCGAATCAAATAAAAAAATCAACTTAAAGGACCTAGACAAAAATTGACCTAAGTTAAATGACTAAAGGTGTATTTTTGCTTTTTTTTTTTTTATCTTTTAGTCAATATGAAACCTTATGAGTTCTATTTTCCATCAAACTCCAATACTTTACATTTCTTATGAGATTAATATTTATATCTTTGATATTGTCATTCCTAAGAAAAAGAGAATAGAAGGAAAACAAAAGAAGATTAGAGTTCCAATAGAATGCAAGTTTGTCATAATATACAAAACAAATAAAAAGGTATAAGTATTAAAATTCTAAAAGATTAAACTACAATTAAATTATAGAGGATCAATATGGTTCAAAGACTTGTAGGTCAATTAACACAATCTCCGCAATTAGTTTTTGACAATTTTTTAGAGTTCCAAAGTGGTTATTTTAGTTATGATGCATTATATTTTGGCCAACTAATTTATGTCTCTTTATATACTAATCTTAACTTTCATTATCACTAAGAATATTTTCACTTATTTCTAAAATTTTCTATTTATTTTAATCATATCATTGGTGCAATCTTTAAGTGATTCTAGTTTGCTTCATATTTAATTGAATCACACCAATTATATTTAACTCAAACTATTTTTCTTGTGTAAAATTTTCTCTTCTATTTGGAACAATTGGTTGCAATACCAAATCAATTTTTAACTAACGAGTTTTCATATGAATAACCACTCTATTAAATTGAAGCTACCACAGGAAAATGGCTCCAAAGAGGCCAAGTAAAGGTCTTTTTGTTGGATTGAACAAAGGCCATGTTATTACCAAGAAGGAGTTGGCTCCACAGATAAGGGTCGGTTGTTGATAAGAAGAAATAGATCTGGTTTGTTTCATTTCATGTTAGCAGAATCTACTGATGTTTTAAAAAGATAAGTTGTCTAAGTTTATTTGGTTCAATTATGTATTGTGGCTTTTACTTCTAAAGATATCTTGTTTTGACTATAAAAAACCACTGCGTCCCGTCAAAATTAAGTTCACGAGGGAGTATATATATTGTCAGATTCAATTTAGGGATGTTCAGTTCATTAAATTTTTATGATTTCTTTTTAAAAAATCAAATTTTTACTAACTTACCCTAATTATAATTGGTCATCTCTTCACAATATTAAAAAAAATAGTTTAAAGGTATTTTTTAAATAATAACCCTTGTTAGAACCAAATTGGTTTGAAAAGCAATAACCTTTAATAGTTTTGATGATAATAAAAATTATTTTATGGAAACAATTTATTGCACTAATAATTGTATTTAAATGAGCAAATACTTGACATGAACTTTAATTATAGTCTTTAAGATGCATTCCCTGTAAAAAGATAAGATAAACAAGGAAATCGAGACAATGCTCTAAATAATCTATTAAAGTTGTGTCTGACTCTACTAAACGCACTCTCAACGCGTCTCTGCTGAATCTACAAGTTCACTCTGATGGTTCGACGTTTGATAAATCTAGTAAACTAGTTGGCCTTTGGTCAATGCTTCAAGTAAAACTCTCACAAAGTCAACTATGTGATAACAAGTCAACATTCCAACATCATTTACTAATCACAGTGGATTTACCCTATGATTGAGGAAGCGCATGATATCCTCTGAAAATGTCTTCCTCTAGTTTTCCTGCCGCTTTTATCAAGTTACGCTAAATCAATTACGAAGATGGATTTGGACAAATTTTTAATGTTGATTCAAGATCTCTAAAGATTCGATACACGTCATTATTTCACATGTTGATTTCATGCAATCACAACAACGGTCAGAAATCCTAATGGACTGGAAGACTTTCTATAAAAGGACTTGTGATCGTCACTGCAATATAAACAAGAGAAAAATCTATGGTCGCCGTCACATATAGAAACTCGTGAAAACTCTTGTATTAGCTCTAAGTGCTGAGAAACCTAAAATAATTTATGAAAGCATTTTTCTATAAACATTCTTGAATGAGAGTTTTTTCACAAAACCATCATAGACATATTTGTAACTTGACTCAATAGTGGGTAGTGCCCTCAACATCTTGACTGTACTAAGCTAGAAGGTTGAGAAGACTTGAACATAGTCAAATTGACTAGAAGCTGTTCAGTTGTCGTGTGATATTTTTTGTGATTGGTAGATTAAATCCTTCAGAGTGAAGGTACTAGATGTAGCTAACATGTTGATGGTGAACCACGATAAACTAACTTATGTTTCTTCTCTTTATCTTTCTACATGCTTTCGCTTTACCACATTTACTATTTTATTATTTGTTTCATAAGTTTTTAAAACTTTATAAACACATGCAATTCAATATTCATCTCCTTCTTGTGTTTTTCTCTCTTCAACATTTTTTTTTATTATTTTAGTCTAATAAATATATCACTTTTTTGCTTATAATTGAGTGCAAATGGAATAGTATTTTCTTAGATATTTTTCTCAAATTGATTATCTTAAATTTTTTATAGACAAATATTTGTAAATTAGTGGTTATGTTAGTTTTTTAAGTTTAAATATGAGATCTCCTTCTTAAGATTCATCAATGTCCTCTAGCTCAATGGCCAACTTATCTACTTGGGATATTGATTATCATATATATCATTGCATATAATTTTTAAATGACTTAAATGCAAATTTAACCCTTCAATTTTGTCTCATTTATGATTTTGGTCCCTATTATAAATTTATTAATTTGGTTCTCAATTTTCAAAATGTCACATTTTCTCCGCATATGCATTTGGAGTTGATTTTGTATGATTTGGTTAGTGGAATATTTGTGTAACAATTGAGTTTATTTATGCCACAAAAATGAGTTCTTGAGTGAGAAACCATCTAGATAGTGTTTTACAATAAATTTAGTTGCTTTTTGTGATATAGATTTATTGTAATTTTGATGAAATATAAATTAATTGTTAAGTAACAATGCACTTAGATACTATTACCAACTAGCGGCCAGTGATTTATCAACTATAATTAAGTGGTCTCTAATTTGGTCGTTAAAATGAATAGTGATTTTTTTGTACTATAGCGATTGAAAATTTGGTCATTGATGGCCGAATTTCTAGTAGTGAAATAAGGGTTTGTTAACTTTATAAAAACATTTCCTATTTTAATTTCTTAAATTTTGTGTTGATGTTATTTGTTAGCAAGGAGGTAAAAGAGTCCTCAAGTCCTAACTAAACTGGCAAATACTGACGTTGTTAGGTAGAACATCTTGTTCCGAGTTGGAATCTGAGACCTTTCAATTGGGTGTCAGTTTATGGTGATATTAATCATCTCTTCTACAGACTAAGAAAAACTTAGGTAAGAGACTCTTTTGAGGTGAACAACTGTCAATATTTCTTAAAATAATAAAAATATCAAAACATTTTAATTATTTTCATAAATGCATGCATCTTAACTAATTAACATTTTATCTTCTCTTTATAACAATGGCTCACCATAATAGTCTCTTTTCCAGGAAAAATAAACACATTTTATAAAATAAAAACACAATATTTTTACAAAATTAATTAGGCCTAAATTGCCACATAATCATTTCGCTTGTCAAATCACGATAAACATAATCTTAAAATGTGTAGGTGGAGACAAATTTAGTCATTTTGAAAAATTTGAGGATTAAAATAATTGATTTAGAAATAAGAAAGACTTAAATCGTAATTAGGATAAAATAGAGGAAACAAAACATATTAAAGTATTTTAATTAATGAGGGTCTATTTTTTATAATTAATTAAAATAGTGAATTTTCATTAAATATTGTATAGATAATTTTTTTAGATATTTTAAAGAAAACAAGTTATTATGTATTTGTTTACTGTGAAAAAAAAATCACATAAATAATTTTTCAAAAATTATCTTTATGATAAATTACTCAAAATAATATTATATTTTTAACGATTTTTTATATTTTTAAAAAATCTTCTATTATAAAAAACTATTATAAATAAATTAATAAAAACTAATTATAAACAGACATTTTTGTCTTAATAGCTAATTTTAAATTCATTATGCCATTTATTTTCCTCCACAAATTTTTTTTTCCTCCCTCCATCAATCAAGAATCTTAAGGGCCAGTTACAGGATAACTAGACACGATAGAATACACGTATCTTATTTAGCATTTATTTTTTTAGCATTTTTATTTATTTATAAAAAATTATATGAATGATATTTTGAAAGAAAAAAAAAATTAAATAGATTTTAAAGACAAATATGTCATTTTATCAAAATATAAATCATATCATCTTGTTATCTGTTGTGTATCAACCCGTATCCTATCCTGTCTCTATCCTGCTCCTTATCATATCATGTGTCTATCATATCCGGTACATCAAACTAGCCCTAAAAGTGTTGTCTCATCCATATGTATGTCTTTGTCTCGTATTTATTATTTACGCTTTAGATATGCACGTATTTGCACCAATTTGAGATAGTGTATTGCCGTGAGTGAGTTGGCAAGAAAGATTTTATGGATATGTTTTCCTTATTTAATGTGATTACAAATTATGAGAAATTCTACTTTATGGTATTGAATATTTTGTGGGATTGTTTTTAATTGTTTTCTATAATAGCATATTTTAGGGCTATATGTATAGAAGTTATAAACATAAAGAAATCGAAGAAAAAAATAAAAACACAAACATGTTTAATATACCGTTCTGTGTTAACAAGAATTCGGGTTCGATTTTTGGAGTCGTCCACTTGAGAGGTAGCTCAGTCCTAAGAAAAAAAACTAGATGTTCTACTGTTAATTCGAGGATCAATCTCATACGAGTCCATAAGTCTTAGGGGCGTTTATTGGATTTGGAGTCAAAGATTATAATTATGATGGGTTAGAAAGAAAAGAAAAAAAAGAGTTTTAAAATTTGGTTAATAAAAAAGGTATTTGTGAAGTTTTGTCAAATAAAAGATAATAAAATTGTGTTGGAGAACTATCACGTTATTAATAAACGTGCAATATCATAAATAATTGAGGAGACTAACAAAATGTCAAAAGTTGTAAAATATGGTGACCTAAAATCCAAATTTATAAACAAAAGGACTAAGAGTTAATTTTGAGAAAAATAGAGAGACTAAAAATATATTTAAACCAATTAATTTTAAATCTCATTTTATGTGTCAATATTAATAATTTCACATTTATCTTTTGTTTTTGAAGAGATAGATTCCTATTGTGTATTTTTAAAGGGAAAATTTCACGTTACGTTGTTCACTTTTCAAAATGTATAAGTATATTTAGAATGAAAATTGATTTTGATGATATTCAAATAGGAAAATGTTTAATTACTAAAAAAAATGGAAAAATATTTATGCAATAAAATTGGAAAAATTATGTGAAAAAATTAGGAAACCTCGTCTTAATTTTTTAAATAAACAGTGTGAAACAAATGTTATATATTGTACCAGAAATAAGAGGAAGAAAAAGAAAGATAAATAATGTTATATGGTATGATGAAGAATACAAATATTAAATTAGATAAGGGGAGCAAAAATAATCAGTTTCCATTCAAAGAATGAAATTTATTTTTTTATATTTTACTTTGAATGTCTCAAAAGATTTGTTACAATATGTATACCAATTCCCTATTCCTTAAACACTTTGGCCAAGATTTTTAAAACACCCTTCAAAAGAATATAAACCCCTTATCTTCAAGAAAAGAAAGCACCCCTCAATTTCTTACAAGATAGGATCTAGAGACAATAAATCTCAAACATGAGGTTTCATTTTTTGTATTATGTGATTCGTTTTCCATAACTTTTTATTCTTTTTAGAGAGGTTATAGCAGCTTTATGATTTTTAGAAATGACAACTAAGATTTGGTGAAAGTAAAAATGCTTACATATGGTGTCCGCGGATCCAACATTATAAAGAATTAGTTCGAATTTGTGTTTTTTTTTTAAATATTATCGATATAAAAATGAAAATAACTACGAGGCAAATGAACGCTTATAAGATTGAAAAATCATATGTAAAATAAGTTCTTATTGATAAAATTTCAAAATAATTTAACATACATAAGACAAATTGTTCCTAATAAGATTGACCTATCATACACATGACAATTTATCGTTTATGAGATTAAATTATCATATATAGTACAAATTCTCACTGATAGAAATTTAAAAAACACTATCATAGACGGAGGAAATTATCACTGATGAAATTGAATATTTAATAAATTTTCTCTCTGTAATTATGCTTATTTTAAAATGTTTCACTTTAATTTAGATATATAACAGATAAATAAAAAGATTATACATTGATATTAATTTTATAAGTCTCCATCTCTCATTACTTATAATTTTCTAAACACATTCCTATTTTATATAAGTTGATATATTATTTTTTTAAGTCACATATAAAAATAATATCGACTTTAGACCATGCAAACACATGTTTTTTTAATTTATTATAAAAGTGAAAAAATGAAGTGGATATATAATAACAAAAAAGTTATAGTAACTTATCAATTTTTTCTGAGCCATTAAAAAATACCAATCTCTTTCTGAAAAGAGTTTAATAGAGATATAATGTGATTCTAAAATAGTTTTACACAAATATCCAGTAAAAATTCATTATGCCGTGTAACTCAATTTTGTAACCGCTGTCTAAATAAACCGTCAAATATTAGATTTTTATTGAACCTTATCTTTGCATTTCTCTTTTGAAAAAAATAATAATATATGTTGCAAGTTATAAGACAAAGGATTGAGACAACACAAAATAAAACGAGTGGCAAGTTATAAGGGGTCCGACATTTCTTATAGAAAAAACAATTGCCCCACTGAATTTAATTTTCCTGTCTTTTCATTAATAACTTCCAGCTACTACTATAAGATACATATTAATGATTGTAAGAAAAAAACGATAGACGGGAATAGTTCACTTACCAACATTGAAGGTGGATAATTTCGTTTCTGAGAAACAAAAACATTTGTGGTCTCACCGTTACGAAAGTGGCAAGGAAACACTTAAGTATGGACTGAATTGAATTTTCTAGTGCTTTCATTAACAACATTCAACTACTACCGTAAGATAGATACGAATGATTGTAAGAAAATAAATGATAGACATAAATAATTCAGTTGGTATGCTGAAAGAGACAAAATATCGAGAATAAGATCAAAGATTTAATATATGTTATCAATATTTTTTTTCTCTTACAATCAATTAACTAATAACATTTGTCCATCAAAAAATAAATAAATAAAATATATGTTAAAATCAGCAAAAACAATTAAACATTAAAATATAATTATTTTCCTCGTCTATTATTATTTTTTTTTCAAATTTTAATTTGATGTTTTACTAGCCTATTGACTCCTTTATTTTTTAGAAATATTTGAAAATTTTATATGTTAGAAATAGTTTTATATTGTTTGGAATTGTAAATGATGAATGAGTACAATGTTATATATAAGGTTTTGGTTCTTCATTACAAATTGCATCAATCAGAAATCATTTAAAATTGTATTTGATTTTTTTCTTTTTTCTTATACACTTGTTTTAGAGTATTGTAAGATGTTGTTCAAATATTTGCTTTGAAAAATGTGGGTATATTGGGAGTCATAGAAAGTTTGATAGAATTCTCTGTGTTGTAACGATTTTTACATAATGTTATTCTTAATTTGGTTGTCATTGACAACAGTTGTTTTTTTTTTTTCTCTCTCTAATTTTAGAGTTTCTATATTATTTTTTGTGTTGTTATTATATTATTTTAATTTCTCTATGTTTACTTTTTCCAATATTATCTTACTTTTGTAATTTTAATTTGATCTCTTAATTTTTATAAGTTTAAATTGAATCTTTTATCATTTACTTTTGTTCCAAAATGATCTCTTATTATATAAAAATTACTTTTAATGATGTGGCCACCTTTGTGGCTCAATGTTTAACCTCTCAAAAGGTAAAGATAGAACATCAGAGGCTTGCAAGCATATTACAACCATTAGACATACCTGAATGGAAATGAGACTCTATATCCATGGACTTTGTGATAGGACTACCTCGTACCCAATCGGGGTATGATTCCATTTAAGTGATTCTGGATAGACTGACCAAGTCAGCTCACTTCCTACCTGTTAGGGCCAATTATACTACCCTAAAATTGGTCAAACTGTTTATAAAAGAAGTAGTGAGACTACATGGAGTCCTTTCTATATTTTGGAAAACCTTTAAAAAATCCTCAAGAACCAGGTTGAGTCTTAGCATTTCCTACCATCCACAAATTGACGACCAAACTGAAAGGACCATTCAGACTTTGGAAGATATGTTGACGGTTTATGTCTTAGAGGATGGTGGAAGTTGGGTGTTAAAAGTCAAGAAACTAATCCCTTGTTTTGTTGGGCCCTTTCAAATCATAAAGAGGATATGTCCCTCAGCCTATTTGTTAGAATGTAAATAAATATATGATATATATTATATGTAAATAGCAAAAATACCCTTGTAAAAAAATTATATTTATCTTAAAATTTCAATTAATTTTCATATTTTTATAATTTTGAATACAAATTTATTAAATTATATAGAAAGACAAAACTACCCTTATGATAAAATCAAAAATATTTTTAAATTAATTATTAATATTTCCTTTTTAAGTTTAATATCAAATTCTATTAATTATTTTTATATTTATATTTGATTAGATTTACATTATTATATTTTAGATTATATATTATAAAAAAAATTATATTTATATTTTATTGTATAATTCGATTTTATATTTTAAAATATATTTTATATGAGTAATTGAGTAAATGTAATTGAATAAATTACTGTTCTTATCTTATCTTGTTGGTTTCTAACCAACTCATATTCAAGATAGAAATTTCAACTAAGAGACAACATTGAATATGAGTTAACTTATCATATCTTGTTGGTTTATCAAACACTTGATTCATACATGATATGATAACTTATTTATATCGTATCTCTTATCTTGTACATCAAATAGCTCTAAAGATGTATATTTGCCTTTGTTTTATCTTTTAGTCAATATAAAATCTTATGAGTTTTATTTTCCATCAAATCCAATACTTTTCTTATCAGATTAATATTTATATCTTTGATATTGTGATTCCAAACAAAAGGAGAAGAGAAGAAAAACAAAAGAAGATTAGAGTTTCAAACGAATGCAAATTTGTGATAATACAAAATAAATAAAAAGGTATACATAGTAAAATTATAAAAGACTACAGTACAATTAATATAATATCATATTGTGTATATATTAACCAAAACAATATTGCATTACTAATGAATTAAATTCTATTAACCTTCATTCGAGGGACGATCAACATGGTTCACAGATTTGTAGGTGAATTCACACGATCTACAAAGTTAATCTTTGACAATTCTTTTAAAATTACAAAGTAGTTATTTTATTTATGATGCAATATTTTCGTCAGTTAACTTATGTTTCTTTATATACTAATCTTAACTTTCATTATCACTAGGAATACTTTTGCTTATTTCTAAAATTTTCTATTTACTTTAATTAATTTCATATCGTTGAGGAAATATTTATGCAATTCTAGTTTACTTCATATTTGATTGAATCACACCAATCATATTTAACTCAATCAAACTATTTTTCTTACGTAAAATTGTTTCTTATATTTGGAATAATTTGTTGCAATACCAAATCAATTTTTAACAAATGAAATTTCATACGAATAACCACTCTATTAAATTGAAGCTACCGTAGGAAAATGGCTCCAAAGCGGCCAGGTGTCTTTTCGTTGGATTGAACAAAGGTCAGGTTGTTACCAAGAAGGAGTTGGCTCCACAGATAAGGGCCGGTGGAGCTGTTGATAAGAAGAAATATATCTTGTTTGTTAATGTACTCATGTTTTAAAAAGATAAATTGTCTAAGTTTATTTGGTTCAATTATGTATTGGCTTTTACTTGTAGAGATATCTTGTTTTGACTAACCACTATATTGCATCCCATCAAAATAACTTCTAGTGTGTGATAGAAAATCTCTTAAAAGTTGAGACTCTATTTCAACTAACACAGGGGAGTATATATATATATATGGAAATAAGTTCATTAAAATTTTATAATTTCTTGTTAAAAAATCAAACGTATGTTAACTTACCCCTAATAATGGTCATCTCTTTATAATATTAATAAGAGATTAGTTTAAAGGTATTTTTTGGAATAGCAAGAACTAAATTGGTTTGAAGAACAATAAATCCTAATAATTTTGAAAATAACGAAAATTATTTTGTGGAAACAATTTATTGTATTATTAGTTTTATTTAAGTCTGCAAATCCTTATAATGAATTTTAAAGTTGTTACGATGCATCCTCTGAGGAAAAGATAAGATAAATAAGGAAATTAAGACAATGCTTTGAAGAATCTGTTAAAGTTGTATCTGACTCTGTTAAACGCGCTTCTGCTGAATCTAATTACAAGCTCACTCTGATGATTTTGTGTCTGAACACTCTAATAAAGTCAACGTTGTGATAAAGGTCAACATTCCAACATACTCTACTCATCAGAGTGGATTTATCCTATGACTAAAGAAACGCATAACATCCTTTGAAAATGTCTTTGATTTTTCTACCCCCTCTATCAAGATATGTTGAATCAATAATGAAGACGAAATTGGACAAATTTTTAATGTTGATTCAAGATCTCTAAAGATTCGATACAAATCATTATTTCACAGGCTGATTCCATGCAATCACAACAACAATCATAAACCCTAATGGACTTGAAGGCTCTTTATAAAAGGACTTGTGATTGTCACTGCAATATAAACTAGAGAAAAACTTATTGCCGTCATAGATAAAAATTCATGAAAATTCTTGTATTAGCTCTAAGTTCTGATAAACCTAAAATACTTCTTGAGAGCATTTTAGTAAATTAGTAGTTATGTTAGTTTTTGAGGTGAACAATTCTTAAAATAATAAAAATGTCAAAACGTTTTAATTATTTTCATAAATACATGCATCCTCATTAATTATTATTTTATCTTCTCTTCACAACAATAATTCACTATAATAGTCTCATATCAAGGAAAAATAAACACACATTTTATAAAATGAAAATACAATTTTTAACAAATTTAATTAGGCCTAACTTGCAAGTCAACGACAAAAATAATCAGTGAAACATAATAATAGTAAAATCAAACAACATAACTTCAATCCATAATTCCCAACATGGTAATGGAAAAATAAGATAACAAACAACACACTCAATCTCTTTGATTAAAGAAATGAACCAAACTTCAAATATCTCCATAGAAGAACTTCTTGAAAAGTTCTAAATGTGCAATCTGAAAATGCAAACACACAAGAACAGATCCATCTCCCTCAGAACTAAGAAGAATTATTGCCCTATCGTGTTGAGACACAGTATTTAATCCAAAATAAACAGGCTTCCCCCAACCAAAATCAGCTTCATAAGCAGGCATACTCATCCAACTAGTTAAATGAAAATTAGGATTCCCAAAATAAAGAGCTTTCTTATCAAAATCACCTAAAAACAAACACCTTGCATCATCCAAATGTTCAAAGCCTCTAATAACATCAATTTGTGACCTTATATACTCATCATTTACAACCTCAATTGATTCCCTTATCTTTTGTGAAACATAACCCAAAGGCTTTGATGTGATTTCTCCAACATACCCTTTTACTGCTGTTTGTGTCAAAGCATTCCCAAAATAATTTTTAGGAAGTGGTGGAACCATTTTACTTCTTACATCAGCATTGAACCTAACAACACTTTCTTGATTCTCTTCAAGCTCACGTGCCTTTAATGCACATCTCCAAACATGTGCACCAATTGATTCAAATCTACTAAAAGGTCTTGACCCTTTTTTCATCATAGCTAGAACAATATCATTATTTTCATTGGCTTTTTTCTTCAACTTCTCAACTTGTTCAGGTGAAAGTCTCAACAAAGAAGCTGTTGTTTTTTTCATTCTTTCTTCTTCCGTATCGGTTCTTCCTAGAATCAACGGCAGTGGCTTCAATTCTATATGTTCAAAACGTGGTTCCAAAGGGGGGTGTGAAAATTTGAGAATTGTTCTATCTATAAAAGGTAACTCATTAGGATCAATAGTTTCTCCTCGTGCTAATTTGGCCCATGAGTTGATGAATCTAATGGCTCCAGGTCCATCTGCTAAAATGTGGTGCATAGCAATACCAATTGCACAACCTTCATTGTTTTTGAACTTTGTGAGTTGCACAACAAAAAGAGGCATTTCTTCAATTTGTTGAGTATTAAAATCGAATGTTGGAGCAAGCTCTTTGGTGGAGTCAGAGAATGAAAAGTCACCATAATCATGAATTGTTTTAGTTGTTTCGGCTTCGATTAAAACGACTCCTTTTGCATTGAGATTCAATTCGAGTCGAGCACCTTGTGTGTAACACAATCTACCAGCCATAGGATAGTAATGAACTAGGATTTTGCTAAGAGAGTTTTTCAATGTTTGTATGCTGTTTTCTATTTGGTTCTGTTTTTGAGGTTTGTAAATGTACAGAGTGGGTGTGTGGCCGAAACGAACAACTTGGTCTATGTCGGAAAGCCATAAACGGCCTTCTGGGGTTGGTTCTTCAGGGATGACAGTATAAGAAGCTTTAGTTGTTGTCATTCTTTTTCTTTTTCTTATTATGGCATGAATCTAAAAATAGTATTGTGTGTACATATATAAGAAAAATGTTTGTTTTATATGCAAACATCCGATCAATACTTATACCGTCAAAAACAAATAGAGAGAATGATGTGATATGTTAGTGATGCAAAATAAATTAATACAATGAGAATGAATAATTATACGCAATATAAATTTTCATTGATAAAATTTCAAAATAATTTAACATATAAAAGATAAATTATACTTAATGAGATTGAATTGTCATACACATACACGTTGTCACTTATGAGATTAAATTATCATATATTGAATTTATAAAAGTTTCAAAACACTATCATAAATGAGAAAAATTGTCACAGATGAAATTGAATATTTAATAAATTTTATCTTTGTAGTTATGTATATTTTGAAATACATCACTTTATTTTAGATATATAAAAGATAAATGAGAAAATTATACATTAATATTAATTTTACAAGTCTCTATCTCATTGCTTTTAATTTTTTAAGTACATTTTTAATTTATATAAGTTAATATATTACTTTTTTTAAGTCACCTAGAAAAATAACATCAGTTGTAGCATGCGAACGCATATATTTTTTATTAACTTTTAAGATAAAAATGAATAAAAATGGATAAATAATAACAAAAATAGTTATGATAATGGATTGATTCTTTTTGAGTATTAAGTACCAATCTATTTTTTAAAAAGAATTTAATGTTTAAATATTTTACACAAATATTTAATAAAATTTATTATTTTACCATGTAACTCTTCAAATGTTAGATTTTTATTGGACGTTACTGTAAAATTAATATTTTCTTATTCTTTTGAAAATAAAAATAATATATGTTGCAAGTTATACAGAGGGTTGAGAAAGCAAAAAATAAAACGAGTGGCAATAAGGAGTCTGACATTTCTTATAGAAAAAGCAAAACTTGCCCCACTGAATTTAATTTTCCTGTCTTTTCATTAATAACACCCACCGACTACTGTAAGATAGATATAAATGATTGTAAGAAAAAAACAATAGATACCAATAATTTGGTTGATGAGTTAAATGCATAAAATATTGAAAAAGACATTAAAGATTTAATATAAGCCATTAATATTTTTCTTTCTCACTAACAATCAAACAAATAAAATAAAGGTTAAAAATCAGCAACAAAAAAAAAAGTTAAAATAGAATTTTGTTCCTCATTTTTTTTAAAGATTTTAGTTTGACTCTTTATTAGCTTATTGACTCTTTATCTCTTAGAAATGGTTGAAAATTTTGAATGTTAGAAATAATCCTATATTGTTTGAAATTGTAAATGATAAATGAGTTTAATATGATATATAAAATTTTAATTTTTCATTATAAATTACATCAGTCAATCAGTCAAAACATTGTGGATGTATTAAAAATCATAGAGAGTTTGATAAAAGTGTGATGTAATAATTTTTACAAAATATTATTTTTTAGTTGTCATTAAACAGTAATCATAATTTTTTTTATAGCTATTGTATTTGTTTAATTTTTTCTATATATTTGTTACAAATATTATATTTTTTTTGAAATTTTAATTTGATCTCTTAATTTTTAAAAGTTTGAATTGGATCTTTATCCGTTTACTGTTGTTCCAAATGATCTCGTATTATATAAAACTTACTTCAACATGATCAATTTTTGGTTTTAACAATGGTCTCTTATTTTCCACAAAACACAGTATTCTTCTTTTTGTGTTAGAATTTTCTGTGTTTTAACAATTTTTGGCTCACAATTAAGGATTTTTGATATGAATATCCCATTTTTTATTTTTTATTTTCAAAATGCCACACTTTAAAAAATATATATCAGAATGTCCTCTTTTTTTTTTAAAGAAGGAGGTCGTTTCCCCAGGGAAGGACAAGCTGAAGGAAAATTTTTCAACATGCAATAAGAAGTTGTTTCCTCAGGGAACGACCTCCAACTGACGTTTTTTTTTTAAACATTTGTTGTTATTAATTTAATTATTTAAAAAATAAAAATATTAATAATAAATAAAAATAAAATACCTTAATAAATTATAAATAAATTATATATTTTAATTATTATTATTATAATAAATAATAATTATAATTATAATTATAATTATAATTAAAAATTATTATAATTAAAATAATTAAATTAAAATGATTAAATTATATTATAAATAAAAAAAATACATTAAAATAAAAAATTACATAAAAATTGTTACAAAAACTAATAATAACAATTAAATAAAAAGAAATTTATATTAATAACCATGAGATTGAAACAAAATACATTAAATTAACGATATAAATACATCATATTTGAGAAGAAAAAAACATCAAATTTATATCAATTATGTCCACCTAAATGACCCTCAGTCCCACATCTAGGATGTCGTCGAACTCGTCTAGCTCTCTGAACGAGTTGCGGTTCTTCCGGTTCATCCTGATTTTGAACATTTTCCTCGATGTAAGTTGTAGAAGGGTTAGAACCACTGCCACCTGCTTCCATTAAATTTTCATGAGGTATGTTTGACGTACTTGGTTGATCAATGTTTTATGATCCACCACCAACGTATTACGTTCCGTTGGTGCCAGAAATACCAACCTCTGGTTATCCGACAGAAAGTGAACTTTTCTTTAATTTGTTTGGAACTCAGTGCACAACTCCTGAGTCGGCTTATGTTGTGTTTGATTCGATGTATAATCATCAGTCCGAAAATTTAATGGAAGCAGGTGGCAGTGGTTCTAACCCACCTACAACTTACATCGAGGAAAATGTTCAAAATCAGGATGAACCGGAAGAACCGCAACTCGTTCAGAGAGTTAGACGAGTTCGACGACATCCTAGATGTGGGACTGGGGTCATTTAGGTGGACATAATTGATATAAATTTGATGTTTTTTTTCTTCTCAAATATGATGTATTTATATCGTTAATTTAATGTATTTCGTTTCAATCTCAGGGTTATTAATATAAATTTCTTTTTATTTAATTGTTATTATTATTTTTCAGTAACAATTTTTATGCAATTTTTTTATTTTAATGTATTTTTTTATTTATAATATAATTTAATCATTTTAATTTAATTATTTTAATTATAATAATTTTAATTATAATTATTATTTATAATAATAATAATTAAAATATATAATTTATTTATAATTTATTAAGGTATTTTATTTTTATTTATTATTAATATTTTTATTTTTTAAATAATTAAATTAATAACAACAAATGTTAAAAAAAAAAAAACTTCAGTTGGAGGTTGTTCCATGGGGAACCGACTTCCTATTGCATGTTGAAAAATTTTCTTTCAGCTGGTCGTTCCCTGGAGAAGCGACCTCCTTCTTTAAAAAAAAAAAGAGAACATTCTGGTATATATTTTTCAAAGTGTAGCATTTTAGAAATAAAAAATTAAAAAATGAGATATTCGTATCAAAAATCCCACAATTAAACACGTTTGTGCTCTCACCATTACTAAAGTTGAGTGGCAAAGAAACACTTAAAGATGGACTTCTCTTTATTCACCAGCGTCTTACTCTATCTCATAAATCAGTGCCACTTTAAAAATAAAATTGTCTTAAAATAATTCTCATTCTTAATTGATTATTTTTTTCTAATTATTTTTAATTATTATTATTATATACATTACTTCCATTATATTAGTTATATTTTATATTCATAATAACGAAAACACACAAATAGTAAAATCATAATAAAAACACACAAATTATATATATATTTGATATAAATATAAAAGTAATAAATAAAATAAAAAGATTTGGATCTAACAAAATAATTATGCGGTCGCAATGCAAGAATTAAATTTCAAATTTTAAAAGTAAATTTATTAAGTTACTTACAATTTCTAAACTATGTTTAGTGTAATTTCTTGGTATATATTTACTTGTAAAATTTCCAGCTCCTTTTTATTATACTACACGAAAAGAAATTGATATTT
>JBBPBP010009777.1:38012840-38029461 GCA_037974735.1 Cicer chorassanicum | reverse complement strand
GGGGGGGGGGGGGGGGGGTGAATTAGGTGTTAAGAAATTTTTTGGTTTTTGGAGACTTAGTGGATTATTTTTTTGATTAGGATTAGTGCATGGAAAAACGTAAATGGTAGAAAAATAAAGAACATAGAGATTTTATCCTGGTTCCCCTTACAACCAAGGGTACGTCCAGTTCTCTTGCACACCACAAGATATTTTCCATTATTGTTAGAGTAAGTACAAGTCCCACCCTAGGGCCTCTGTTACAAACTCCCAACAATCTCCCTAAGATAGTACACCACTATCCTAGTTTACAACACTTAAAGAAAGTACACAACTTTCCTCAATTTACACAATAACTTGAATGATTTTTGCAACAATGATTTTGACTGAAATCAATACGATATAATAGTTGATGTACAATGATAACAATTTTATATAATTTCAAGTACAATAGAGAACCTTTCTCAATGATATGAAAATTTAAAATATGTACTTGAAATATGAAAGTAAGACTTTGAATAACTCAAAATATTTCAGAAAGTTTGTTCAAAGTTGTTCTAAGATTGATGTAAAAGTTCTTAGGAAAAATCTGAATCTATGAAGTATTTATACTCTTTAGACATCACTTCAGATCAATGACTATCGTTCCTAGAGGTTTGATAACCATATGCAATGATCCAAGTTGAATCTAAACTGGTAAATTGCATTTCTTCGCAGTTGTATTCGGCTACAGCCTGAGTGTAGTCAAATACACCACTATAACGTTCAGAATTATTTGAAAATTTAAAGCTTGTATTCGAATACACAACCTTGTAGTCGAATATATATGTCTAAATTTTGCCACTGACTTAGTTTTGTATTCGGCTACATCATGCTATAGTCGAATATAGATATTCAAATTTTGTTACTGACTTGGGTTTCTATTCGACTACAACATGATGTAGTCGAATACAGATGTTCAATTTTTGCTATTGACTTCATCTGTATTCGGCTACACATATATGTAGTCGAATACAACTTTGATTTTTGTCAAAAACTTGATTATCAAACATTGTTCATACATTTTAACAGGTGTAGTTCTTCTTGCATGGCAATTATCCATTGATCATCTTTAAGTGCTTCTCATACCTTAGAAGGTTCTATTTGAGAGACAAATGCCATATTCAAACAAGCATCTTGTAGTTTGAGCCTTGTAGTAACTCCTTTGTTGATATCACCAATAATGTTGTCAATGGGGTGATCTCGATGAGTTTTCCATTCTTGAGGGAGATCATTATGTTGATCTTACTGTTCAATACTGACTTCATTCCCTTGAATTGATTAATCAACTTGATTGTCTTTGCTTATATCATCACTTATAAAATCATCATCATCACAAGAGACATTTTTATCCTCTTTCAAGGGGTTAAATTCATCAAATGATACATGCATAGATTCTTCTACTAACCAAGTTCTTTTATTAAAAATTCAAAAAGCTTTACTAGATAAGGAATAACCAATAAAGATACCTTCATCGGCTTTCTCATCGAATTTTCCAAGATTTTCGTTATCATTATTCAGCACAAAGCATTTACAGCCAAATATGTGAGATATGTTGTTTGGCTTTCTATCTTTAAAGAGTTCATATGGAGTCTTCTTTAGGATTGGCCGAATTATTACCCGGTTGGATACATAACAAGCTGTACTTACGGCATCTGCCCAAAAGTATTTTGGTAAACTTGAGTCGCTTAGCATGGTGCTTGCAAGTTCTACCAATGATCTATTCTTTCTCTCAACAACTCCATTTGGTTGAGGTGTTCTTGGTGCAAAAAAGTTATGGAAGATTCCATTTTCTTCACAATACTCTACAAAAGAAGCATTTTGAAATTCTCCTCCATGATCACTTCTTAGTGATACAATTTTGGTTGCTTGTTCATTTTGGACTAGTTTGGAATAATTTTTAAATGCTTTAAAAGCTTCATTTTTATTTGCCAAAAATAAGGTCCAAGTGAACCTTGAGAAATCATCAACAATTACTAGTCCATATGATTTCCACCAAGACTTTTAGTTCTTGATGGACCAAAGAAGTCCATATGTATCAATTGAAGTGGTCTTGAAGTTGATACAATATTCTTGGGTTTGAAGGAAACTTTATTTTGCTTACCCTTTTGACAAGCATCACATAATTTGTCCTTAATGAATTTCATCTTTGGTAAGCCTACATCAAGTTCATGCTTAACTTACTTGTTTTAATGATCCATATGAATATATGCAAATCTTTTATGTCATAGCCATGCATTATTGTTGTCACTTACCATAAGACATTTCATTCTCAAGGATAAATCATCAAGATTAATTATAAAAATATTTTTAAAATGCTTACCAAAAAGCTGATTTCATTTGATACCTCATCTTAGATAATGCATTCATCCTTGTTGAAAGCTATTTTGTAACCCTTGTCACAAAGCTGGCTAATGCTAATAAGGTTGTGCTTTAATCCTTCAACATATAGAACATCTTCAATTGAAGGAGATGGGGTTGCACCATCCTTTCCAATGCCCAAAATTTTACCCTTGTTGTTATCTCCATAGATCACATAGCCTTTTGATTCAAGAGTAAGTGCTAGAATTTTTTATTTGTCACAGGTCATGTGTTTTGAACATCCGCTATCCAAGTACCACATATTATAGGTACTTTGTATGCATTCCTCTTCTTCCTCGTCGGATTGGTGTGATGCCATCAAAGCAACATTTTCACATTCGTCACTTTTCGAATCCAAGGATGAAATTACTTCATTGTCCTCCCATGCTATATAGGCCATTTTGAATTCTTTCTTTTTGAGAGCACTTTTCTTGACAAAATTTGGACACTCCGCTTTTATGTGTCCTTGCTTGCCACACTCAGAACAAGTGAAATTTTGATTTGTAGTGGAGACATCCTTCTTCTTGAAAGTTTTCCTTTTCTTAAAAGTTTTATCATTTTGAAGGAACTTACCAAATTTCTTTACTAGGAAGGTGATGTTCTCATCTCCATCTGAGTTCTCATCATCTATCTGTTCTCTTGACTCCGTTTTCAAGGCAATGCTCTTGGGCTTGTTTTCTAGGATTTCATTCTTTTCTAGTCTTCCAAGTTCAATCTCATGTTCTTGGATTTTTCTGAAAAATGCGGAAATAGGCATCTTTGACAGACTTTTCTTTTTAGAAATTGCCGTTATTTTAGGTTGCCATGCCCTTGTTAATGATCTTATAACTTTAAGGTTGAATTCATCATTAGTGAAGATTTTACCAAGTGCCGTCAAGTGGTTGGTTAGATGAGAAAATCTTTTCTGCAAGTCCATAATAGATTCTCCGGGCTGCATACGAAATAGTTCATATTCTTGAGATAAAGTATTAAGTTTAGAACGTTTTATGTAACATCTCGACCCTTACCGTTATCGGCGATGTTCTTCACAACCTTCTCTCCCCCCTTTTCCCACCGTTGGAAATAGCGAGTTTTTGCTTTCCGTGGGATTCAGGCCCGGTACTTGGGGGATAAGTACCGTCTCATCTCATTCCTACTACCAATTAAGCTATTTATGTAACACCCCAGCCATTACCGTTACCAGCAGTGCTACCTCACGGCCTTCTCGCCCTCTCTATCCACCCAGTGGAAATAGAGAATTTTTGTCGTCCGTGAGATTCGAGCTCGGTACCTGGGAGATGAATACCGCCTCCACACATTCCCACTACCGATAACGGTAATGGCAGTGCTACCTCACGACCTTCTCGCCCCCCTATCCACCTAGTGTAAATAATGATTTTAGCTCAATTGATAGTGGGAATGTGTGGAGGCGCTACTTATCTCCCAGGTACCGAGCTCAAATCCCATGAAGGCAAAAACTCGCTATTTTCACTTGGTGGATAGGGGCGCGAGAAGGTCATGACTAACATCGCCGATAATGGTAAGGGTCAGGATGTTACATTTTACCTCAACTGTTCCTTCATGGGTTACTTTAAGAGTATCCCAGATTTCTTTGGAAGTTTTGCAATGAGACAAGTGGAAGAACTGGTCCATTCCAAGTGCCGATTGTAACATGTTTTTGTCCTTTTTGTAAAACAACACTTTCCTTTTTTCATCATCTGTCCATGAGGATTTTATCTTTATTTCCTCTTTATTGTTGATGACAGTCTTTGGGACATAGGGGCCATTTTCTACTGCATCACAAATATTATCTCTTAGTGCCTCAAGATATGCCTGCATGCGTATTTTCCAGAAATCATAAAGTTCTCCAATAAAGCAAGGTGGCTTATTGTTACTACCACCATCTCTAAAAACTGGTTGTGCGGAAGCCATGAATAAGGATCGAGGAACAAATTACCAGAATTGCTCTGATACCAAATGTTAGTACAGAGGAAACTGTCGGAAAAATGTATGAAAGCGCACCTAAGAGAGGGGTGAATTAGGTGTTTAGAAATTTTCTCGTTTTTAGAGACTTAGTGGATTATTTTTCTGATTAGGATTAGTGTATGGAAAAATGTAAATGGTAGAAAAATAAAGAACAAAGAGATTTTATCCTAGTTCCCCTTACAACAAGGGTACGACCAGTCCTCTTGCACACCACAAGAGATTTTCCACTATTGTTAGAATAAGTTCAACTCCCACACTAGGACCTCTATTACAAATTCCCAACAATCTCCCTAAGATAGCACACCACTATCCTAGTTTACAACACTTGAAGAAAGTACACCACTTTCCTCAATTTACACAATAAATTGAATGATTTTTGCAATAATGATTTTGACTGAAATCAATAAGATATAACAATTGATGTACAATGATAACAGTCTAATATAATTTCAAGTACAATAGAGAACCTTTCTCAATGATATGACAATGTAAAATATGTATTTGAAATATGAAAGTAAGACTTTGAATAACTCAAAATATTTCAAAAAGTTTGTTCAAAGTTGTTCTAAGATTGATGTAAAAGTTCTTAGGATAAATCTGAATCTATGAAATATTTATACTCCTTAGACATCACTTCAGATGGCAATCGTTCCTTGAGGTTTGATGAACATATGCAATGATCCAATTTGAATCTAAATTGAAAATTTGCATTGGTTCGCAGTTGTATTCGGCTACAGCCTGAGTGTAGTCGAATACACCTCTGTAACGTTCGAAATTATTTGAAAATTTAAAGCTTGTATTGGAATACACAACCTTGTAGTCGAATACAGATGTTTGAATTTTGCCACTAACTTGGTTTTGCATTCGGCTACATCATACTGTAGTCGAATACAGATGTTCATATTTTGTTACTGACTTAGGTTTGTATTCAACTACAACATTCTATAGTCGAATACAGATGTTCAGTTTTTGCTACTGACTTCATATGTATTCGGCTACACATATATGTAGTCGAATACAACTTTGATTTTTGTCAAAAACTTGATTTTCAAACATTGTTAATGCATTTTGACACTTTGAAAGTTCTTTTGATGCAAATGCTAAAAGGGAAGGTTCTCATGAGCATTTGAAATATAAAAATATTAGATTGCATCATGTACCTTAAATTATAAGTCTTTTAGTATATTGATAATAGTTGACTTGATTGTTGACTTCACTTTGAGCTTGCAACTTTGATCCCTTTCCTTGGTCTTTGTCTTAATCAAAAACATAAGTATTTTACATTCTCCCCCCTTTTTTATGATAAGAAAACCTTGTTGTTGTTGAAACTTCAAAGCGTTGATCGTTTTGATTTTTCTCTCCCTTAATGCATGCTTACTCCCCCTTTAATCTTGAGTTCATGCCATCATGTTTTGAAAGTTTGAAAGGATATTTGTAGGAGGATATATGAGGATATTTGTAGAACGATATTTGTAGAACGAGAAACTCGAGAAATGGGGATTTGAATTGTGTTTTATTTTAAAATGTTTTTAATAATATTAAAAGAGCGATAAAAAAATCAGATAAAAAAATAAACACATAACAACACAAACCAATTTATCTTGGTTCACTATCAACATGGTAGCTACGTGTCCCTTCAATTTAAAGGATTTAATCCACTAATTCACTAACTTAATCAAACGTCCACTGAATACTTATTAGTCAACCTGGCTGTGTTCAAGTCTTCTCAACCTTCTAGCTTAGTATAGTCAAGTTGTTGAGGAATGCAGCCACTGCTGGGCTAGGTTACAAATAGAAAGTGTTTACTGGTTATTTTTGAATAACTCTCACAAAAATGTGTTTACAAAGCTATGCTTTCAGAAAGTAAAATATCTCTCAACACTTAGAAAAATAATAGGGTTAAGAACAAAGGTGGAGAGAAGGCAGTATTGTGCTTTTCGTAGTATTTTTTGTTATTATGTTTTGAGTGAAGATTGCACGTCTTTTTATTGAGAAACCTCAAGGTTATTAGGGTTTTTGACCGTTGTCATGATTGCAATAAATCATCATGTATCATAATGTTTTGTATCAAATCTTTATAGATTAATTCATCATTAAAACTTGTCCAAATTTGACCTCATAAATTGTTATATGTATCTTGATAAGAAGACGAGAAGAGCAGAGGTTGCCATGATGAAAGTATGTGACATAATTCTTTAGACAGATAACAGATTCAAGATGTTGAACAAATGATAATAAAATTTGACTTCTTCAGAGCTTTGACTTATTATCAAAGAGTATACTTTGTATTCGAGTATTGACTTGTATAAGAGTTTTGACTTTTTTAACTAGAGCATTGACTTGTATCAGAGTGTTGACTTTATATATCAGAGCATTTACTTGTATCAAAGTGTTGACTTTCTATTAGAGCAAGACGATCAACTGGTTGATACAATTATCAGATGCAGAATTATCGGAGCATCCCTTGCAAAAACAGAATCACCCGAGACACAATTGAGAGCCTATTCATCATACTATTTTCAGAGCATTGTCTTTGTGTTCCTTTAAATTGTCCAAACATCAGAGGATGCAACGTAAATTCATTTAAGATTACATGATTAGGGAACTCACTTAAGTAAAAACGTTATTGCTTTAAATTGTTCCCACAAAATAAACTTTGTAATCATCAAAACAAGTAAGGGTTATAGTTCTTCAAAGCAACTTAGATTTAACATAAAATATCTACAAAATCAATTGTATGATATTTTACAAACTAAAGAGGTTATATGGAAGCAAAGGAGTCGAGCTGTGTGGCTAAAAGGGGGAGACAAAACGACCAAATTTTCCCATGGAAAAACGAATTAGAGAAGGAAGGTCAATGCAATTTCATATTTAAACCATGAGAATGGGGTATGGTGGAGGAAAGTTGAGAATATTTGTAGAAAGAGATATTAAATTATTTTTGGAAAGATTAAAATAGAGCGACAAAAACAGAGAAGATAAAACAATAAACATAGATCTACAAAAACCAATTTATTTTGGTTCACTACTAGCACGGTAGCTACGTCAAGTCTCTTAAATTTGAAGGATTTAATCCACTAATTATCCAACTAAATCAAACATTCATGAAATACCTACTAGTCAACTTGACTGTGTTCTAGTCTTCTCAATCTTCTAGCTTAGTACAATCATGCAATTGAGAAATGAAGCCACTGCTGGGCTAGGTTTTGAACATAATGCATTAATGGGTGTTTTATGAATAACTATCACAAAAGTGTATTTACAAAGTTATGCTCTCAGAAAATGAAAAATCTCTAAACCCTTAGAAAAAATAATAGGATTACGAATAGCGGTGCAGAGACGGTTGTATTGTGATTATTGTAGTATTGTTGTTGTATATCAATGAGGGTTGCACGTCTTTTAATAGAGAAATTTTAGGGTTTCCGACCATTGTCCTAATTGCAAGAAATCAACATGTATTACAAAGTTTTGTATCGAATCTTCAAAAATTGATTCACCATGAATGCTTGTCCAAATTTGTCCTTGTAATAGATTTTGCATATCTTGATATTGTTGGAACCAAGTTCGTTTTATACTTAGAGTTTTTAAAATAACAAAAGTATTTTATGAGAACAATATATTTGACTTCAAAGAGTATGAAAGAAGATATGGTTAAGATTTGTAGAAGATATAAGCTGAATCAATCTGAAGAGTTTACAAACGCAATCTAAACAAAATACGAACATAATCAATCTGAAGAATTTACAATCTCAATCTAAACAAAAAATGAACATAATCAATTTGAAGAAATAACAAATGCAATCTGAACAAAATACAATTCAGAATTAAAGAATGATTAAATTGAAGCACAAATTTTAACTATAAATAGATACTCAAGGCTGATGAAAAAAATCATCGAAAAGCAGAAAAGAGTCGTCTTAGAGTTCAAAGAGAGAAACACTTGTTCAAGTTATTAATATTTTTTGAGTGTTCTTTTCTTAGAGTGTGAGTGTTATTATTATTATTATTATTATTATTATTATTATTATTATTATTATTATTATTATTATTATTATTATCAGCTTTGTTAGAAGCAACTATTCAAGTTCCAATCTTTTGTATCCAACCCGATCGTGGTTTAGTTTCTTCTTCAATCTGGGGTTGTCACGTTGTTAGGAGAAGACTTGGCTTGTACGGTCAAGGTGTTTAGTTCCTCAAAAGTCAAGGGTTGTTAGCTTGTTTGATAAAATTGGCTTGAAGGGTCAGGTGCTTTGTAATTCAAGGTAATTCAATTAGTTGATTAAAGCCTTTTGAATGAGGGGGCTGGATGTAGCCATAGTGGGGAACTATGATAAATCTATGTGTCAAATTATTTATGTTTTCATTGTTTTCAAATTATGAATCCGATTGTTTCTTACCAAGTAGTTCGTAAAAACCAACCAGCCTTCATCAAATTAACAAAAAGTTATCAACTTTGTCAAACACAATTCAACCCCCTTCTTATTTTTGCACCTTCAGATATGGAGACAGAAAAAACAGAGATTAGCCTGATTATAACAAGAAGCAATGTCTTGAAGAAACTAAAGCGATGGAAAGAGAAATTCATGTTGGGAGCAATAAAGAAGGTACTAATTAAAGTAGTGGCTCAAGCGATTCCTAGCTACATCATGAGTTGTTACAAGCTTCTGGAGGGATTTTGTGGCGAGGTTGAAACAATGATGGCAAAATACTGGTGGGGATCCAAAGAGGAAGAAAGGAAAATTCATTGGATAAGCTAGGAGAGACTATCAAAGGCAAAAAATAGAGGTGGGTTGGGTTTTATTGGAATAAATGACTTCAACTAGGAACTATTAGGGAAACATGGATGGAGGTTAGTAAATGGTGAACACACTTTGATGGGAAACATCTTTAAAGCTAAATACTATCCGATGGGAAATTTTATGGAGGCAAAGGTTGGTTTTCTACCTAGCTATGCATGGAGAAGTATATTGAGTGCAAGAGAGATTCTAGAAATATGATGCAAATGGAGGATTGGAAATGGGGAGAAATTCAGAATTTGGAAACATAGCTGGCTACCATCAAACAATGGCTCAAAAGTTCTCTGTCCATGTAGGTAGTTGGAGCCAAATGTTGTAGTTGTAATTCGTTGGGGCCTCTAGATGGCTTAAATGTATTGAAGTCCAAAGTATTGAAGTCCAAATTGATACTTTAAATGCAGTTGACTGCGTAATGATGAAAGGGTGCATTGCATTTACTAAGCACATTGTTGCTGGCTGTATTGAGCTTGTGTCTAGTTTTAATATTATTAATGTTTTTTTATTGGTAGAGAAAGAAATATGACTGCACACAGATAGGTTGGGGGCAGCAAAACATGTTGGAAATAAAACATGGATGAGGTTTGTCCCCAACCGGTCTACTATCCCTCCACTTGTAATTATGCTACAGATATTTTAGAATGAATGAACTGCAGTTCAAAAAAAAGAAAATGGACATCTCTTTATTCACTAGTGTCTTACTTCGTTTGTTGTTGTTGTTGTTGTTGTTGTTGTTGTTGTTGTTGTTGTTGTTGTTGTTGTTGTTGTTGTTGTTGTTGTTGTTGTTGTTATTATTGTTGTTGTTGTTGTTGTTGTTGTTGTTGTTGTTTGATAAACCTAAAATATTTTATAGTTTTCATTTCAATTTCTTATTTATTTATTTATTTATTATATTTGCAGAATTGATTATGAGATGATAAAATAATTCAAACCGGTCAAATCAACTAAGTTTTTAGTGCAAAAATATCAAGTTTAATATTCCAAGCTTATGAGTGCAAGAAGGAGGTTTGTTGCACAGTTCAAGGAGATTGAATTTTATGATAACAAAATGATGCCAAAGAAAGGGAAGGTTGTTGCCAAAAAAGGGGGAAGGTTTTTGCCTAAAATTAGAATCTTCTTGCTATCATAAGTAGAAGAAATCGAAACAGAAGGGGGAGCCACACACTAGAAATAGAATCGGAGAAGAAAAAAAAATTAGAGAAAGAGAAAATAAGGAGAAAAACATACTATTTGAGGGTTTTATTTCTTTTTCGTTTAATTGATAAATGCTATTATTTACTTTATTTTCTATATGTCAATGAGTTACTAAGCTCTCTTCTAGAGTCTTTGGTGAATCTTGTGATCAAGATATCTTTTTACTATGTTTTAGTTTTAAATTCTAGTTTTATTTTAGATTTTTGTTGTTTATCTTAATTAAATTATTCTATTGCTTTATTTACATGTTTGGGATGACCAACCTTTGCATGCCTTAATCAATCAATTGACTAGTGACCAACTACAATTAATTGGTAGATCTATAGGATAATTGAGATTAGGATTCTTGTATGATGAAACATAGATACTAATCTTTCAATCATTCAACCTCTTGGTTCTTTATGCTTTCTCTTAATTATATTTTTTGTATGATCAATCAAAGAATTAATTTAGGGAAAAAAATATTACATTGAATGACGAATCTTTGTTAATAGTTTTAAAGAGGGATTGATAATTTAGAAAATGAATAAGAATTTCTATAAAACTAGGACTTGAGGTATTGATATTACAAGTGAAACCATGACTTATATGTACTTTCCATTAATTCAAAATTGTGTTGTTAATTACTCTCGTTATAACTTTTATGCTATCGTTAAGTTTTTGTTATCGCGAACCAACAATAATTTTCATTAGTCTAAATAATATAAAATCTTGATTAATTTGATAGTTGTTAAATTAATCTTTGTGGATACGATAATCTTATATACTACAATTTGACAAATCCGTACACTTTCAAATGTATTAGTTATAATTTGTATTCATGATTAGGGATGGCCACGGGGTGGGGATGGGACGATTTTAAGCATTATCAACCCCGCACCCGCAACTCTAATACCGCCTCCGCCCCCGCACCTGCACCTATCGGGGGTGACTTTTTAACATCCACCCCCGCACCCAACGGGGACGGGTTTCCCTGCCCCACCCCCATCTCCAATCCAAAAATTGGAATTTATTTATTCGTATTATAAAAAATCAATAATTTGACTAAATAGTAGCATTAAGCATAAGTTCTAAAATTACAATAATCGAAATAATAAAGTCACAATATCTCAAAATTTGTTTAAATTTCCTACAAGTCACAATATTTTCATAATCTTCAAACTCTTTAGAAGTGAAAATATCAATTCGAAAAAAAGTTCTAAAAATTCAAAGTTCAAACGAACTAAACCATCAAAACAATAAAAAGTTCCAAATCATCAAAACAAAAAGGTTCTAAATAAGCATTTTCTAACGATCATCTTCGTCTTCAAGGCGGGAATTGGAAAGTGAAGTAACACCACTGATCAACAATTCACCTATATTAAAAAAATTAAAAGTTAAATATTAACATTTAAGATGACAAATTTAAATCAAACAGTGTAGAGAATAGAATACCTTCATCGTCAGACTCCATTTCATTGAGTAAAATAGCATTTTCATTATCCACTTTAGAATTCGAATCAACTATCGATATCAACATAGTACAATATAAACAATAATAATTTAAGATATACAAAATTATTAGCTATTTCAAATATATTCAAATTTAAATGAATAATTTAAAACAAATACCAGTGTTCTCAGCACTCCATAGCCAACTTCTAGAACACATCAAGGCCTCTAAAGTAGTCCAATGAAGTCGACTTCAATGAGGGCTTAAGATATGTCTGCTGGTACTGAATGCAGATTCAGAAGCTACAGTAGAAACATGAATTGTCAATATATCCTTTGTAATGGTTTGAAGTGTTGGATACTTAACACCATTCAACTTTCACTACAACAAAATATCAAAATCAGGACTTCTTGGAAGAACTTCCTCCTCTAAATAAATATCCAACACTATTTTGACAAATGAAGTTCTAGCTTCTTTTTTTTATTCCTAACATACAAATCATAGTCTTCTAAACCATCATCCTTAAATTTACTAAAGTGGACATCCAACATTTGAGAATCACTACTAGAGCCGTTACTCATTTTCAATTGATATTCATAAAGCAAATCATAACACAACTCTCGGATCGATTTAACGTGATCATTAGCTTCATTCCCATACAACTTAACATAATAATATTCAAGCAACTCTATTTTGTACCTAGGATCCAAAACAACAGCAACCCCCATTATTTCATGAACCATATTCCAATATTTTTCAAAATTTCCCAACATATTCTCTACCATTTTTTTATCAATACATCAGAGGATTTTATCCACTCATTTATTGCAATTTTGATCATACAAATCTTAGGAAAATATTGATTGGAAGTTATATATTTAGTGCCAGAAAACACTTCTGTAATAGAATTGAACAATTTGAATTTTCCACAGATATCTTTCGCAAATTTCAAATGCAAACCTGTAGGCAAACAAGTGTATTGGGATTCACGTTGTCTTAATCGACTAAATACATCTTGATACAAAATGGCAACATCAAGCATCTTGTAAGTTGCTTTCCATCTAGTCGGACAATCTAAAACCAAATTCTTGGTGCAAGAGATTCGTAATTGTTTGGCACTCTCCTCAAACTTTCCTTCCTTTTAGGTGTTACAGTCCAATATGCAACACTATCTCGAATCCTCTCCACTCAATCTTTCACAACTTATAACCCATCTTTTACTATCAAATTAAGAATATGCACGCAACAACGCATGTGAAGTAAGGCACCATCCTTTAACAGCCATATACCCTTTTTTTTTATTGCTCGCAGTCCACATGTTAGAAGTAATGGCCACTCTTTGTGGGAGAGTTTCTAACAACTTCAAAATTGTGGTTTTCTCAGCTTCATACACTTTGAATATCTTTTTTTTTTATATTATTTCTACAAGGAACTTGAAATAATGGTTGGAGAGAGGCTGAGTATCTCCTAAAACCAATATGCTCCACTATTGAAAGTGGATACTCATGCAATTATTGAAAGTGGATACTCATGCAAAATAATTGCATGTGCAAGCTCTTTCCTAGCATTTTCAACATCATAAATTCCAGTCACCAACTCCTTTTTACCTTGCAAGACCTTAGCAGTAAGAAATGTTTGTCCGTTATTATGTCCCATGGTAGACAAACGTGGAGTACATATTTTCATATGTCTGCGCAAGTGTGAGGTCCCATCTCTTGCTCTCCCACAAATCAATTTCTTGCAATAATTACATTTAGCTTTATCTTTTCCATCAACTTTGACCTTTGTAAAATGATCCCATACAATACTTTTATTTGGTGTGGAAACATTAACTAACGGATTACAACTTTCATTTGTCATATTATCATTTGTCTCATCGTGTGGCGTTTGCACAGTTTCATTTGGTGTGGAAACATTAACTAACGGATTACAACTTTAATTCATAGTTGGTTGATGTGAACTTTCTTCTGAAGTAAGTTGACATGGTAGTGGTTGAGATGTGCCTTCAATTTCCATTTATATATTCTATAAATGTTGCACATAAAAACAAATTAAATTCATGAATTCATAAATAAGTTATACACTCGTCTTCCTTGGCATTTCTATTTATTGCTACAAAGTATAAATAACTATAACATAAATAGCATACCGTATAAACCCCTAGAAGATATCTTAAAACAACTTGCCGTATTGAGGATCATATAGATTTTTTTCAACCTAGCAAATAACTAAAATGCAAGTTTTAAAAAACGAGTGACATAGACTAAATAAAATGGCATTAACAACGATAGTGCTCCTCTGGTAGCTCGAACATATTCACTAATAGAATACCTCTAGCCATTTAACTTGTAAACTCTAAAATATAATTCCAATTCTAAATCCGAACATAACAAAGTTTTCCGGCTAACCAATTTGGTAAATTCCAGTAGTGCAGCTGGCACATTATTTTAGGGCCTAAAGTTTTTTTCGTCAATTTTGTCTCACTAATTGAAAGTGTAATCATTTTGTTACCTTCTATTTTGTTACAAATAAAAACTCAACAAGAAAAAATGCAGAAAAATATGCAGAACTCAGCAATAAAATAATAAGAAAATATGCAGAAAAATCTCAAAACTGTTATACACAAAATCTGAATAACGAAAATGCAGAAAAATCCCAAAATACAAAGATGCAGAAGTGTTATAGACAAAATCTCAAAACGAAAATGCAGTAAAATCTGAAAACAAAAATGAAACTAAAAATGAAACCAAACCAGAAAACGAAAAAGATTGAAAACGAAAATGAAAATGCATCAAAATGCCGAAAACCTAAAAATGAACGTTAAAATTATAGCGGCGAAGAAAATTAGAGACGAAACACGAAGGATGACAAAGATGGCGAATGGAGAAGGGGGAGGACGACCGGGACAGAAAAAGTGAGGGTGGTGGTCGACGGTGGTAGCAACCAAAAAGAAGGAACATTGACAAAATTAGGGTTTTGTTACTATTTTAAGAGATATAAGGGTATTTAAGTAATTGTATTTATGTTGGGTGGGTGTGGGTGCGGGTGCCGGGCAGATTTGACGAAACCCGCCCCGCACCCGCCCGTAACTTTAAAAAACGGGAAAAATCCGCACCCGCACTCACATTCATTAAAAACGATTTTTTCCGTTAAATGTGGGGTAAGTCCGTGGAGGTTCCGGTGGGTTCGGGTTCAATTGCCATGCCTATTCATGACAATGGAAACACACAAATAGTAAAATAATAATGAAAACACACATTTTATATATATATTTGATATAGATATAAAAAGTAATAAATGTAACACATCAGATTTTAATCCAAAGCATTAGCCTAAAACATTTGTTTTCTTTTAAAAACGACTATAAATTTTTTTACTGATCATATAATAAATAAAAAATGTGCCAGAAAATGACTTGATATATTTTTTTTTAAAAGAACGTAGTGCAATTTACTAAAATATTATTTATTGTTTTCAAATTTAAACTTCCAATTGTAAGGTCGGTGTTCATTTACGCTCTAAAATAAATTAAATTCTCTTTAGGTGAAATATAAGAAACACAAGGTTGACTGAAATTAACTACGATTTAATTATTTTCTAACGGAAAAAAATTCACTTCCGCATTTCTATTTAAAGTTAACGATGAAAAGTAATAAACTTTTAAATGTACTACATCGGTTTTATTAATACAAAACATTATTTTTTTAAAATGTACTACATCGGTTTTATTAATACAAAACATTATTTTTAAGTAAAAGTCCCCTTTTCACACGTGTGCACCAAACAAACATCGTTCTTGCAACTCTTTGAGATCATTTGTAAAAATAGGACAAATTTAGAATTTAATGTTTATAAAAATAAGGTAAAATTTTAAAAGTAGAACAAGAGCAATAGCATAGATCCTCCTAATTGTTTTCATAAAAGTCATTTCTATAAAGAAATTGATTTAATTGTATTTATTTATTATACAATAGAATTGACAATGCAATACTAATAAGCAAAATTTGTTGGTAATGATGTATAATAATAATAATAATAATAATAATAATAATAATAATAATAATAATAATAATAATAATAATAATAATAATAATAATAATAATAATAACAATAATAATAATAATAACAAAAATAACAGTCACAATAATAATAATAATAATAATAATAATAATAATAATAATAATAATAATAAAACGCTTAAAATTTGTTAATGAAATTAAGAATGATTGAAATTCAAATAAAATAAACACATTCATAAAATTCACCTATTTAATTTGATCAAATTCCAAAAATTTGATACATTTATCATTGTTAATAACACAAACATATTTTAACTTATCTCATAAAGACAATGCACAAAATAAAGTAAAGCTTGACAGACTTTTTAATAGGTAAAATAAATTCCCGAGAAGAGTAAAAACGAGTTATTATTGTCTCATTCTTCGACAATAAGTCACTTGAGTGATTAACTCCTCCTACTCATTTACTAAAAATTATATTAAGTTTTCTTTAAATCAAGACTTTTAGTACAGGTGTAGAGCACGAAAGCGTCGTCACATCTTCCACTCATTTCAACTTTGTTAAATTTCTTTTAATCTAACCAATCTTTTAAAATTAATAACATAATAAAATAAAATAAAATAAACATAATTTTACAATTAAAATTTGCGGCATTTAGATTATAATTATAAATACTGGAAAAACATTTTAATTTAGATAACTAGACAAAATTCATTTGATAGAAATAAAAATATTCAATGATTGTTGCCAAGGGAAAATCCTCATAAGTCCATTTTTTTTTGTAACTTTTAACATAAAATAAAAATGGAATTGTTAACATAATAATAATAATAATAAT
>JBBPBP010009777.1:37951943-38012480 GCA_037974735.1 Cicer chorassanicum | reverse complement strand
TAATAATATTAATGGTAAAATAATTACAACAATGTATTATCTTACCTCTTAGTCTTACCGTGTGTAAACAACATTCATAAAATAAGAAAAACATTGTATATGTATATAAATTTGAAAAGAAAACGAAGCTACATTAAATTTGGCTTAAGAAAAAAAAATTAAGAAATAAAATCAAACTTAAATTAATTTATTAAGTACTTTTGAAATATCAAAAAATATCTTAACTAAGTAAATTAAAAGGAAAATTCATTTCTAACACTAATAATCACATTGAATTAAACTATAGTCTCTTTAAAACATTTGCAATTTAAGCCACCTGAAAATTTATGGTTTCATTAAAATAAGGTAAAAAAGACAATGATAACAATAATAACATGTAGTGTTATATTTTATAACATAATAATACTCATTTGTATCAAGTAGAAGATGAATTTATTTCGTAATATTTATGATTATTATTAACAAGACTAATTAATCCAAGTAATAGCTAGATCCCACAACATTTAGCGTGAACACAAAGTAAAGAGTCTAAGATTATTATAACAAAATAATCTTGCAATGAACAAGTAAGAAAATTAATAAAAAGGATAGTAAAATATATCAACTTAAATAGAAGATTTCTAAATAATATAAAAATACAATGCTAAGAAAAGCATGCAAGTAAACATAGAGTTTCATATTTGAAAACAACCAACTACACAATAAAATATCACCATTAAGCCAAATATTTAAGGCATATATTTAATCATAAAAATTCAACGAGGTTACTCAATTAATGACACATAATAGGAATTTAAGTAATTAATAAAATCTAATAATTAGAAAACTAAACAATTGACATATTTAATGGCACATAATAGTAATTTAAAAAATTAGTAAAATCCAATAATTACAAAAAAAAAACAAACAATTAATACAAGCAACGTTAAAATATATGCGACATACACGAAGTACCTACCCCAAAGTCCGAGAGTTATTGCTCTCATACAACAATGTAACGCCGCAGATTTTGATCCAAAGCATTACCCTTAAATATTTGTTTTCTTTTAAAAACGACCATAATTTACTTTTTCTTAGAAGTGAGTTCATCATGTAATAAATAAAAGATGCGCCAAAAAATGACTTGATATATTTTTATTGTAAAAAAACATAATGCAATTTACTAAAATATTATTTATTTATTTATCAAAGTCATAAAATGTATCTAAATAAATCAAGTAGCAACCCACCTTAAAACAATTAATTAGATCATAATAAAAATAACAATAAAATGTATGCAAGTTATGCTCCTAAAAGTATATGATCCGGATATACCCAGCCACTAAGGCGTCCACACAAAAGTCATCCATACCAATGAGGAAAGTGAAATCAGTCACTAAGGCGTCCACAAAGATGCACATGATATGTCATGAAATGATAATGATACTCAAAAGGTACATGTCACCGTCCACTTAGCTAACCACAAAGAGAACAATGTTCAACACACAAATCACCAGCCACTTAGGCAACCACAAAGATAATAGTATTCAAAACATAAATCACCAGCCACTTAGGCAACCACAAAGGTAATATATTCAAGATTAAATTGTAATCACATATGACATCAAAGTTTTATTCTCATGGATGCTTAAAACCAAGAATAAGTAACTTTGCTATCCCAAATATAGAACAGATAAACACATGAATAAATGTCTTAGTGTCACAACTTTTATTTTATAAACTATAACATCGGATTAGATACATGTTATTGATAGACATTAAAACTCAAATAAAGAAGAACACATATAAGTATAAACTTTATTTCTTCTACTATAAAATTTCTCTTAATATTAGTCATTTAGGCATAGAAATCAAAGATTTGAGATCATGCATAGTTTTCAGAATCATAATGAAAGAATGATTTCAATTAAGCTTTTATGAAAAATTGAAGTCAAGAGCTTCATCATGAGATGCATCATAATTTCATGTGTTTTATGCATATTTATGAAAAACAATATTTGTAAACTACCCTCCCTTTATTTCCAGAACTCTATGAGATTTTATCACATCATTTTATTTTTTATATACATTAGCAGTTGAAGGTAACCGAGGATCAGTCTTAGTACCAGAGGATGATCTGCAAGCCCTGTTTTGGACTTATTGCTTTATTTTTCTTTGATGTAACTTGATGTATTAGGGAACAGTTTTATAATTCTAGTATTGCTGCTGTAATTTAATTAAATAGTTCATTAAATTGAGTTGTAAACTATGTTGTTTAAATTTAGTTTACAAGTTACTTTAATGATGTTTATTATTGATATATAATACTTGTCTATGTCTTATTGAGGTGTATGGATTCAATTGTAAAATTATAGATAATTGACAATAGGTCTTACAATATCTATTGATTCTGCTTCTGGACACGTATCCTCTAATTATCTTGAGATATTAGTAATAATGTGATTGATTTCCTTTGTTTTTATATACTTCATATAGAATGGTGATTTTATACTTATTTATTGTTATTTAGTAATTAATATAAATTGTTGATATTATATTTATTTATTTTATGGTTATGACTATTCTATAAAGATGGTAGTATTTTTATGTGATTATTTTGTAAAATATTATAGTAATAATTGTAGTTATTATTTTGAATATGATATGTTTGGTTATTAATGTATTTTAAGAGATTAATTACTTTAATTACTTTTATTTTATAAAATATTAGTTTTGAAATATAAGTAATATTTTAGTAATTAAATTGGGTTTAATGAAGTGTTAAAAAAATTAGTTTTAATAATGGTTGGTTTTTTATTTAAAAAAAATAAAAGAAATGAGTAAAATGTGTTTTATTGGTTAGATTCATATGCAAGAGTAAAATCTAATTAAATAAAAAAAAATTGATTGAAAACAAGAAGAAGGAATGTGAGAAAGAGATAGGAGCGGGACAACAGTTCATAACAGAAACAACAGTTCTTTCTACATGCTTTCGATTTGCCATATTTATTATTTTAACGTTAGTTTCAAAAGTTTTTAAAATCATATAAATACAATTCAGTCAAGTGTGAAATATGTTTTAAAACATTAAACACATGTTTATATTGTTATGTAGAACATTCTTGACAAACCAAGAATGTTCTTGCTTTTAAATTTCATGGAAAACGTGGATGTGTGTGAGAATGGGCTGTCACATGCATGTTACTGTTCCGAATCAGAATTATGCAGAGTTTTTTCTGTAAGAATAATGTAAGTATAGTGTACTTGATACCTTGATCTGGAGGTTGTTTTGGTTCTTTGATCTTTCAGCTTGTTTTCTAGGCTTGATTATAGTTTTGATATTATTTGATCTCGAGGTTTGGACTATGGAGAATGATTTGTTTTAATTATGTCTTTAAAACGAAATAATCAGAATGATCTTGATAAACTAAAATGATCATTTCATAAACGAGAATGATTTTTTGATAAACCAGAATGATCTTGATAAACCAGAATGATCCTTTGATAAAATAGAATGATCCTTTGATAAAACTAAATGATCTTTATATAAACCAGAATGTTCTTCTAATCAATCGTGAGATCAATCTAGGTATCATTCTGCAGAATATTTTGCATGTTTATTTTTGATAGTAGGCCTTCAAATCTTGATTTTTAATTTCTCATTAGATGTTGGAAAACCCAGGTGAAATGCTAACTAATTTACTACATGTTGTCGTTCCAAAAAGATTCTTATAATCAACTATTTTTTAATATAACAATCAGAACACTCAGGTAAATGTTATTCCATCATTCTTTAAACAAATGACTTAATAAATGTCTCAATCTTGAAATGATTTCTTCTTCAAAGTTGATTATTGTCATTTTGCTAAACTGATATGAGTATTTATGAGTGCAATAGACTTTTTCATCTTGGGAACGTTCTTTCATAACCATTGAGAATGTTATCCTCTACATGAGAGGACAAATATTTTGTTGAGGCAATACATCATACAATTTCTCTTGGTGTTGCTCATGTTGTGTCTTTTCTATCAAGTATGTGACACCCTAAACTCCAAAATAACATATATAATAATTTATACTATAATTTTAGAAGAATTTGTAGCGTATAAATAAAATTTCTTTCCAAGGAAATAAAAACTTTTGTAACTAATTTAGGATATCACGTTCCTCTAAATACACATGTAACAATTCAACTTTATTCCTCAATTAAAACAATGCAATCTCAATGAACTTGACTTAACTATAATTTTTTTGATTTAATACCAAAAACTTACTAGTACTTATAGGGTTTTCCTACAAAAAATCGTTTCTAATAAAAATAAATTAAAAGTAAAATACAATTTACAACTCTTATTCCCAATATCACATATCAGAGCGGAGTTTCTCCCAAATTTGAACTTCAAGACTCATTAACTTGTCATAACTGCGATTTCGCAAACGCAGTGCTTAGTCAGTCAAATACAAACAACGAAGGACGTGAGTTTTGAAATCATGTTGATAGAATAATATAAGTAAAAAGAACCCGCAATTAATCATAAATAAATTGTATCATTAAACAAACATTCTTCAAGGAAAAACATCACATTATAAAATCAAAATCACTCAACGAAAATTAATATATTTCACCATAACATCAAATCATCCAGGAGAAATTATTATTGCACACGATACATATTAATCACAACAAAACAATCAAAAGAAAATGAAATGATATGCATGAGCTTAAACTCTACTTCACAATATGATACCATTCTAACTCTAAAGTACTTGGTTATGAAGCTTGATACTATGCCACCACCCGAGTGGATGGACAATTCAAATTGGTCCTGTCCTCACAGATCCCCTCAACTCAACCCGAGACACATACACAACATTCGAGGTAAACGTGTGTTGCATGGTAGCTCTCGAGTGCTACCTCCAAGTCACCTAGGAATTCCTTGTTAAGGCAAAATCTCTCTCAAATGGTTTTAATGATAACAAAATTGCTTAAAAGATTATGATTGTGGTTAATGACTAATCTGTGCTTTTGAGAAAATTCATATTAGAAAATAGGTTACTCATCATTAAGATAAAAAGGAGAAAAATCTTACTCAACCCATCAAGTTTTCAAAACTAGAGGATAGACAGACAAGAGGATGAACCCTTAAGAGGATGAACCCTTAAGAGGATGAACCTCCAAAGTTGCAAAATATTCATCATCACTGAAACAATGATTTTTAGTCATGAAGAAAAGATAAATCAGTATCAAAGAATAAATAAATAAAGCAATTTAAACAATGAGGTCAGATGCCAGATTTTACATGTACGAGGAAAGACTGCAAGAGGATGGATCAATAGTCCACATCATTCTTAGATGTTGAAAATGACCCAACACATCAACATACAGAAAGGTTGTAGCTAACAAGACAAAAATATAGTCTTACATGTCTTGAAGAATGAAAAAGGAAAAGGACAGCTCATGTCCAAGTTTCTAGGAGGTTTGAACCTCCTACACGAGGATGGACTAAATAAGACCAAGGACAGCTGGATTGCAATTCTGTAATTATGATCAATGACCTTGGACTTTTTTATTAAAAGTCCCCAACGGTCATAAAGTGTTTGACACATGGAAAAAGCATCACAAGATCTCTATAAAATGAAGGGAGCTCTTCATTATCAAACACACAACAACATTGCATAAAAAGATCAAGATTCTAAAAGCTATCAGGAGCAATTTCCATCCTCTCTTTATACTTTCTATAATCTTACACTAGATCTTTGAAATTTCTTTTTAGAAAGTGTTAAGTAAAGAGAAATATCAGACACATATCGCTTTATAATTTCCACGTGAGTTACACTTGGAAATAATTGAAACTTGTAAGAAACAAGGTTGTAAGCTTGGTGAGGCTAAAGAATTCACAAAGTGCAACCAACCTCTGTGAGAGGTTAATCAGTTTGATCATTAGTAAAAGCTCACAAGTGTGTGAGGACTGGACACAGCCTTCGTTCTATACTTTATATTGCATTTATTCAGCTCAAATTTAAAGGCCTAAATTTCTAGCTGATTCTCATCATCTCAGAGAGGATAGTGATTCAAAACACGTGAGAAATTTTTTAAATAGAAATATCCCTATTCAACTCCCACTTGTAGTGATATTTTAGCTACATCAATTGGTATCAAAGTCTGGTTCTCTAGAAAATTACACCTAACCGTGTAAGAGAAAAAGATCAAAAGAAAAAATGTCAAAAGCTAAGTATATTCTTGAAGGAGGATCATCCAACAGACCTCCCTATTTTGATGGCACAGATTACTACCATTGGAAAGGTAAGATGAGACTTTCTCATATCACAAGATAACAATATGTGGTATGTGGTCAAAAACGTGGATCACGTCATCAGAATCAACAACACAGATGCAACCTCCGACGAGAAACCTCAAGCATAGTGGACGGCTGATGAAAATGCTAAGGTACTCCTAAAATCTAAAGCTCATTTATTTCTAACGTGTGCTTCGAGCAGGGAAGAATATGATAGAGTTTAAGAATGCAAAAACGCTAAGAAACTATGGGACACTCTGAATATCCATCATGAAGGATCAAGTCACGTAAAAAAAGCAAGGATTGACATGGGAGTAAGAGAATTCGAACTATTTGAAATGAAGGAGGAATAAACGATTGATGAAATATTCTCAAGGCTAACAATCATACTAAACAACTTGAGGTCTCTTGGAAAGTTATACTCTGTTCAAGAGAGGATAAGAAAAATTCTAAGGAGTTTACCAAAAGAATGGAGACCAATGGTGACTGCCATCATAGAAGCAAGAGACTTGGCTAACATGAAATTAAAAGATCTGGTTGGAACTCTAAGAGCTCATGAACCATTGTTGCTGGCAAACAAACCAAGCAAAAAGGGAAAAATGATTACTCTAAAATCCAGCCAAATAGAAAGTTCATCCTCCAAGAGGACTGAAGATGTCACAAAAAAGGAAATCTCAAAGTATCCTCTATCTGAGGAAGAGGATGAACTCGCTCTAATTTCTAGAAGAATTTAGAGGATGATAAATCGTAGAGGACAATACAAAAGATCTCCTCAAAAAGAAAAAACTGACAAAAGTCAGATAACTTGTTTTGGATGCAACAAAATGGGGCACTACAAAACTGAGTGTCCTCTAAACAAAAGGAACTCGAGAAGATTTCCCTACAAAATAAATCTATGATGATTACGTGAGATGACAGTGACGAGTCATCCTCTGAGCAGGAAAAGGAAGAAGAAGCTAACCTCTGTCTCATGGCAAAAACAAATACTGAAAAGGTAACCATCACAGAACTATGTTCTACTTGTGAAAAATTAGAAATAGAATTTGACAATCTTTTGAATGACTCAAACACTTTACCTCATAAATGTGGTTTTCTTAAAAATCAAATTTATGAAATAAAGAAACTCAATGAGGAACTTCAAGCTAAGAATGATAAATATGAAAAAAAATCATTCTAGATTTGCAGTTATCTCATAAAAAGTTGTTCTGAGCAACATACAATTTTAAACAAAAAGAATGTCAAAATTCATCCTCCAGAAGAGGATATAGAAAAGGAAATATTGAAAATAAAAGTTGAACAACTATAAAATGACATTACCAATTTTGTTAAATCCACTGAAACATTCCAAAAGATAATGGGATCTTAATCTGGAATTTTTGACAATGCTGGTATTGGATTTAAAAGTTCTCAAAAACAAAAATTATATGAAAATTTTTTCCTTTCTAAAAACCAAGAAGATAGGCCAAAATGCACCTTTTGCAAAAAATTTGGACATACATTCAAAAGCTGTCACGCTAAGAAAAAAACTTAGAACAAAAAGAAGGGATGTTCATTCTGTGGTAAACATGGGCATCATGATTCTATTTGTTATCATAAAAGGAAAATTCTCACAAGAGGAAAAACTAATCAACAAGGACCCAATTCTATATGGGTACCTAAGTTACTTTTAAACTCTAACATAGGTACATCCTCTGATCAACAAAAGAATGCCCTGGTTCTTGGACAGTGGCTGCTCAAGGCATATGACAGGGGATAAGCATTGCTTTATTTCTTTGGAAATAAAGGATGGAGGATCAATTACTTTTGGAAACAATGATAAAGCTCAAATAAAAGGTGCATGTATTATTGGTAAAAATAATTCTGCCAAAATTGAAAATGTACAGTATGTGGATGGTTTAAAATATAACTTGCTAAGTATTAGTCAACTATGTGATAGTGGATTTGAAGTTATTTTTAAACCTACTCTATGCGAGGTTAAACATTTTTCCTCAGGAAGAGTTTTCTTCTCGGGTATTAGGAAAAAGAACGTATATGAGTTATATATGGATGATTTACCTACTAAATCTTGTTTTGTATCCATTGAAAAAGTTAAATGGATATGGCACAAACGAGTTGGTCATACAAGCTTGAACACTATTTCTAAATTATCAAAATTAGAATTAGTTAAAGTTCTTCCGAAAATTAATTTTGAGAAAGACAAAGTATGTGCAGCCTGAGCCAAAGGAAAACAAGTTAAAAGTAGCTTTCACTCTAAAAATATTGTTTCAACAAATCATCCTCTTGAGCTTCTTCATATTGACCTCTTTGGTCCTATCAAAACTCCAAGTCTTAGTAGAAAAAGATATGGATTTGTAATTGTTGATGATTTCACACGTTTTACATGGGTTTTATTTTTAAAATATAAAGATGAACCTTTTGAGGTATTTCACCATTTTTGCAAAAAGATCCAAAATGAAAAAGGATAAAAAATTGTCTCTCTGAGAAGTGACCATGGAGGTGAATTCGAAAATGAATCCTTTAAAAATCTTTTTGATGAAAATGGAATTTCTCATAATTTTTCTTGCCCAAGAACTCCTCAACAAAATGGAGTTTTTGAAATGAAAAATAGAACCTTAAAAGAAATGGCTATAACTATTTTAAATGAAGCCAACATTGAAAAATACTTTTGGGCCGAAGCTATCAACACAACATGTTATGTTTCAAATCGTGCATCCATCAGAAAAATCTTAAACAAAACTCCATTGAAGCTATGGAAAGGCAGAAAATCAAACATTTCCTATTTTCATATATTTGGATGTTATTGCTACATTCTAAATAATAAAGAAAATTTGGGAAAGTTTGATCCAAAATCTGATAAAGATATTTTTTTGGGATACTCCACATCGTCAAAAGGTTATAGAATATATAATCATAGGACTCAAACTGTGGAGGAATCCACACATGTTGTTTTTGATGAGTTTGATGACTTGTGTTTAGAAAATATGGATAAATTTGAAGAAGATGAACATTCATCCTCTAAAGTACACAGTCCAAACGAAGAGGATGATTCTGATTCGACCTCTCAGCAACCTCCAAGTAAATGCAAGATGGTAACGCATCATCCTCATGATCTGATCATTGGGAATACTGCCGATGGTGTTAGGACCAGACAATCTCTAAAAGAGAATACAAACAACCTGGCCATGATATCACAAGTTGAACCCAAAACAATTGATCAAGAAATTTGTGACAAATCATGGGTTGACGCCATGATGGAGGAGCTGTCACAGTTTGAAAGAAACAAAGTGTGGGATCTTGTGCCCCATCCTCTGGACAAATCTATCATTGGAACTAAATGGATATTTAAAAACAAACTGAATGAGGATGGAGAGGTAATTAGAAATAAAGCAAGACTAGTGGCACAAGGTTACAACCAACAAGAAGGAATTGATTATGATGAAACATTCGCACCTGTAGCAAGAGTTGAAGCAATTAGAATCCTCCTAGCATATGCCACTCATAAGGAATGGTTTCTTAAATGAGGAGGTATATGTTAACCAACCTCCTGGCTTTGTGGATGAAAAGAAGCCTAATCATGTATTCAAACTCTCAAAAGCTCTTTATGGATTAAAGCAAGCTCCTCGAGCTTGGTACGAGAGGTTGGGTTCATTTCTAAAAGAAAATGGATTTGTAAGAGGACATATTGATACCACACTTTTCAAGAAAACTCTTAAAGAGGATCTGTTAATTGTACAAATATATGTAGATGACATAATATTTGGATCCGCAAATGAAAGGATGTGTAAAGATTTCTCCAACCTCATGCAAAGTGAGTTTGAGATAAGCATGATGAGAGAATTGAAATTCTTTCTTTGTTTTCAAATTTGATGACTCTTCATCATATGCATATTTTTCATTGTTATTAGCCTTATTTATCTTTCATTTATTTGTTAATTTAAGGAGTTATTTGATATATTTTGTTGATTTTAGTTCTTTGATTTAATGAAATATTTATGTCCTTATTTCCTTGATTAAGTAGATATTTTTCGTAGTTTTGCGTTGTTTCTTTGTCTTAGTGCAGTGCTGAATTTTGATGAGAAATCAACATGACCTATATGGAGTATTTCAGCCATATCTGGAGTTGTCGATGTCCAATTGGAGTCAAACCAAGTGTAAATGAAAGCTAGGATCCATAGCTACAACTTTTAAACTCAGAATAGGAGAGAAATGCACTAAACTCCAGGCAGAAGATGTTGTGCGCTGGAAGCGCGCCCGAAGCGCGCCTAAAGCGCATTTCGCGCTAATGCCACTGCTGTTGCGCGCCTGAAGCGCGCGACGCGCAGTTTAACTCATTAAAACGCGTTTTGATCACTTTTTAGGTATCTTTTTTACTATTGGGTAGTGGGAAGACTTGTGCCCTAGCAGAGACACTCAAAGACGGTCGTTTGTAACATCATTGGAGCAGTTTTATCAAGAATCATTCATGAATCATTCTTGTAATTCTTCTTTCATCCCTATCTTTTGTATCTCTGTCATGAGTAAATAAACCCTATTTGTTAGGGATGAGTGTAACAAGATGAAACCCTTATTTTTCTGATTTGATTTCTAGTTATATGAATGAGTTTATTGAATTATTTTTCTCATCTTTGTGCTTAATGCTTTTTATTGCTTGATCAACATTAAAATGTTCTAGGATTTGTATTTTGAAACAAAAGTGGACTTTACGAATGCTTTAGATGAGAAATTCATGAATTTGTAGTCTAGGGATAGATGCAAGTCATGAAACCAATTAAATTAGTTGCAAAGGCAATAGTTTAAACAAGAGAATTCATGTACGGTAAGGCTTAATTCAAATCTTAAATCCACTAAAGAATTAGGGGTTACATTGGAATTAAATGTTCTGTCACTAAGACATTAGAGCAAGAATAATAAAGAGAATTCGATAATAATTTAATATAGGAATTCAGTAACTAGGATCAAATTAGACACCAAGGTTGGATACATAGTGAAACTCATCCCCGACATCTTTCTCATTATAAAGGATCAATTTTATTATTGTTGTTAATTTTAAATATTACTTCAATCAATTTGGGAATTTTTTGTTCAATTTTAGTAATTAAATATAATTCGATAGTAAAACGCAATCCTTGAGTTCGGCACTCGATACTACTGTTTTATTATGACTTGCAACGAATCAGTACACTTGCTAAAACGCTATCAAGTTTTTGGCGCCGTTGCCGGGGATTTCCATATCACTTGGTAAAGTTCTAAGTTTGGGGTTGCTCATGGGATAGCAACCTTTTAAGTTTGGGGTGGTGGTTCTCAAAAAATAAAAAATCAAAATGAAAAAAAAAACAAAAAAGAAATCAAAACAATAAAAAAAAAAAAAGAATACTTTGATAAATAACATCTTCTTGGTTCTTTTGTCAATGTTTGAGAATCTCCATAATGAAAATGTGAAAAAAAAAATGGTAGAATAATTTGAAAAATGTGTACCTAACTCCAAGTAGTAAAGCCTACTATCCCAAAATGTCCTACCCTTACCAAAGCCCCATTACAACCCGAAAGTCCTCCAAAAGTGTATGTGTTTGTTGCATTGTAAATTCATAACCCTTGCTAAACACTTGAGAGAAATTTTGGTGAGATTGTGTGAAGAGAGAGTTGAACTTGATGAATGAATGTAAATATACAAATTGTGTTGTTTTTTTGTTAGCAACCATGGAGCATGATGAATGTTTTGTAGTAGCTGGAACATTGAGAATTGAGTTTGATTTGATTTGAGAAATTGAGTTTAAGTTTGATTTAAACTCTACGAAATCTGAAATTAGCTGTTGCTTGTGGACAAGCAATAGATTAAGTTTGGGGTTGTGATGAATCTTCATCATATGCATATTTTTCATTGTTTTTAGTCTTATTTGTCTTTCATTCATTAGTTCATTTAAGGAGTTATTTGATATATTTTGTTGATTTTAGTTCTTGGATTTAATGAAATATTTATGTTCTTATTTCCTTGATTAAGTAGATATTTTTCGTAGTTTTGCGTTGTTTCTTTGTTTTAGGGCAGTGCTGAATTTTGGTGAGCAATCAACATGACCTATGTGAAGTATTTCAGCCAGATCTGGAGTTGTAGATGTCCAATTGGAGTCACACCAAGTGCAAATATAAGCTAAGATCCATAACTACGACTTTCATGAAGACATCAAAACCAAATCTGAAACCAAATAAGGAGAAAAATGCACTAAACGCTAGGCAGAAGATGTTGTGCGCTGGAAGCGCGCCTGAGGCGCATTTCGCGCTGATGCCACTGCCGTTGCGTGCCTGAAGCGCGTGACGCACAGTAGAACTCATTAAAACGCGTTTTTAATCACTTTTTAGGTATCTTTTTGACTATTGGGAAGTGGAGAGACTTGTGCCCTAGCAGAGAAACTCAAAGACGGTCGTTTCTAACATCATTGGAGCAGTTTTATCAAGTATCATTCATGAATCATTCTTGTAATTCTTCTTTAATCCCTATCTTTTGTATCTCTGTCATGAGTAATTAAACCCTATTTATTAGGGATGAGTGTAACAAGATGAAACCCTTATTTTTCTAATTTGATTTCTAGTTATATGAATCAATTTATTGAATTATTTTTCTCATCTCTGTGCTTAATGCTTTTTATTGCTTGATCAACATTAAAATGTTCTTTGATTTGTATTTTGAAACGGAAGTGGAATTTACGAATGCTTGAGATGAGAAATTCATGAATTTGTAGTCTAGGAATAGATGCAGGTCATGAAACCAATTAAATTAGTTGCAAAGGCAATAGTTTAAACAAGAGAATTCCTGTACGGTAAGCCTTAATTCTAATCTTAAATCCACTAATGAATTAGGGGTTACTTTGGAATTAAAGGTTCTATAACTAAGACATTAGGGCAAGAATAATAAAGAGAATTCGATAATAATTTAATAAAGGAATTCAGTAACTAGGATCAAACTAGACACCAAGGTTGGATTCGAAGTGAAACTCATCCTCGACATCTTTCTCATTATAAAGGATCAATTTTATTTATGTTGTTAATTTTAAATATTACTTCAACAATTTGGGAACTTTTTGTTCAAATTTAGTAATTAAATATAATTCAATAGTAAAATGCAGTCCTTGAGTTCGACACTCGGTACTACCGTTTTATTATTACTTGCAACGATTCAGTACACTTGTTGAAACGCTATCAAAATTAAACAACTAGAAAACGACATCTTTATCTCTCAAGAAAAATACACCAAGGATCTACTTAAAAAATATAACATGAGTTCGGCCAAGAATATGGGAACTCCTAGGCACCCATCCTCCATGTTACACAAAGATGATGAAGGAACTCCTATATCTGAAAAAGAGTACAGAGGGATGATTCCTTGTTATACTTAACATCTAGTAGACCTGACATAGTCTTTGCAGTTGGTCTTTGTGCAAGGTTTCAATCCTCCCCTAAAGAATCTCATCTTACTGCAGTTAAGAGGATTTTTAGATACCTTGTTGGCACTACCAATCTTGGAATCTGGTATAAAAAATGCTCAAATCTTGACCTCATAGCTTATTGTGATGCTGACCACGCGGGAGACAAAGTTGAAAGGAAGAGCACAAGTGGAGCTTTCCAATTTCTTGGTAAATCTCTCATAAGTTGGTCATGCAAAAAACAATGTACCATTCCTTTATCAACTACAGATGCTAAATACGTATCAGCTGCACAATACTGCTCACAATTACTATGGATAAAGAACCAACTAGAGGATTACTCTTTAAGGTACGCAAATATTCCGATCCTCTGTGATAATACAAGTGCTAATAATCTTTCAAAAAATCCCATACAAAATTCTAGATCTAAGCATATTGAAATCAAACATCATTTTATAAGAGATCATGTTCAAAAAGGGGACATATAATTAATTTTCATTGATACTAAAAATCAGTTGGCTGATATTTTTACCAAACCTATCCTGGACGATCGGTTCAAAAATATCTTGGAGGAACTCTCCATCATTAATTTGTCCAAAGTTATTTAAATAAAAATTTATTTATTAATAATTTTTATTTAAATTTTCTTATGAGGATCATATCTAAAAATTGAGAAATGTCCTCCTCTAACACAAGAGGATGAGCAAACTCTATTGATGTTTGGTCAACCTCAACACCATTGCTTTAATTTTTAGTTTGTGTTTACTGGTCAACATTATTCCTGCTAAAAGACCACATCTGATCTTTAAAATGAACCTAAGATTTAGAGGATCGCAAAACACCAAAAGACATGTGGTCTATTTTGGTAAAACTCCTTCTTGTCACGTCAGACAAGGCCTGCGCACGCTCCTCCTCTTCCATTAGCCAGTCTGTTTGGCGCGGCCTCCTTGGCTTCCGTCCAACATTTAATGCGCAGACGGCTAGTCATGACCATAATAGCCATTCCTATGCCCCTAGTCTGCCTACTCTATCATCATGGCTCCCTATTCAACGACTTCTTCACTGCCTCATTCCTCTTCCTCTAACGGTCACAATCTTTCAAACTCCAACCTCCTACTACTTAAACCTCTTTCCTCTCTCTCTAATAGTAACAACATTTCCAACTCCAACCTCTTACTTCTTAAACCTCTTTCTTCATTTTTTTTATTTCTCCAATTTCATACACCAATGGCTCGTACCAAACTCACTGCTAAGCGTAAACTATCTAATCAGGCTCCAGAAAATATTCACGATGATTACTCAAGCACTGAGTATGACAGTCAAGAAGAGGATCACTCTGAAGCAACTCTTCCTCAAGAACCTTTAAATATAATTCATCCTCCTCTGCAATCTGCAACCATCCTATCTCCACCTACAAATCTCAAATCAAAAATCCCCTCATCCACCCAACACCTCATTTGTACGCATCAGAAGATCCTCCAGAATCATGTTTGGGGCTGTTTCTTCAAGAAAATCGCTTCCACAAGACAATATTGTTCATGTTTTCAACTCTGATGACTCTGAGCAAACAATTTATGCACAATCCGTTCCTCAACCATCCTCTGCAAAATCCACTTCCAAAGCCTCTACTCCAAAAAAAAAATCTCAACCACCATCAACCAAAAAACCACGCTCATCCCCTTCCAAGAAATCTGCCAACGTCCCCCTATTTTACTCTCCAGCCTTGGAGACAAACTATTTTTCCAAATGGCAATACAAGTCCATGGTCAATGGCAAAATCATTGACCTTGATGCTTTGAAACAGGGAGGATTCAATGTGGAAGAAGTCCTTGATCAGCTTGGCTGGACGTCCTTCCTGCGCATCAACGAACCTCAATATCCTCGCCTTGTTAGAGCTTTCTATGCTGCCTCGAATGGACCCAAAGGTAATACTAGTTTTAGCATCGTTGTGCCAAATTTTAGATATTCGTGATGAAGAAGCACATTGCTTCTCGGAAAATTGGTATTCTCAGTGTAATATTACACGAACCTCTGTCCTCCATAACTCTATGATCAAACCTCCTAAACCTCAAGTAGCTTCAAATATTCTCCCTATGTGTCGTATCCTCCACAATATCTGCGTGCACTCCGTTGTGTCTAGGGCTAGGAGCTTTGAGAAAGTCACTCAGCTTGACCTCCTGCTCATCCATCATCTTATGTCTGGCACACCTCTTCACATGGGAAACATAATTTTTTGTTTCATGTTAAATTCTATTGTTTTGGGTCGATCAGCTTCCAACGGGATGATTCTGACCAAAATCTTCAAATTCTTTAACCTCCCACTTGACGATGAACAATAAGTTCATTTTAACAACACGTTTTCAATGAAGAATGTGAAATAGATGAGGCTTCAACCTCCTGACCAATCCCACACAAAAGTTTCCGCTCTTATAAAATCATCATCAACTTCACCACCAACATCCAAGAAGAAGAAAATTCGTCACTCATCTTCTAGAACTCCACTATATGAACCTGAAATTATCCAACCTCTAATCATTCAGGAACCTATCTTACCTACTGATCGCACTCCAACTCCATCTTATGACTCGGCTGATTCAACATTGCCTTAATCTCCACCGCTCCATATCTTTACTTCCTCTCATGAAGAAGTTCCTCCAGCTAAGGATGCCTTAGAAGACGCTCCTATACAACTTATGGAGGATGGTGAAGAGCTGTATTTTTATCTCAATTTATCTTACCATCAATTATCTCCAAAAAGCCCTCCTAAGGCTGTGACTGCTGAAAATTCTCAGAATTTATAGGAACTTTTCATGGTGCCTCCACTGAGTCCCTCACATCCTACTCAAGTACGCTTGGATACTACTCCTCCTCCTCCAAAAACAACACCCTTTACATCTGCTCCAATCATTGAAGAACCTTCCCAACCTCTGTCAGAGGTTATAGGTCACTTTAGCTCCATTGACTCATTTTTGGCCACAACCTGTGATCACTCGTCCAAAGACAAAGCTGGAAGCTCGCACAACAAGAGTTCGAGTGTAAATGATCAACCAAAAGACTCGAACCCAATAAGAGGACGGAAGGAAGGAGGAACCAAAAAGAAGTTGAGGCTTCTCAGGACAATAAGGAAGGATCAAAAGAAATTGGTTGTTAGTTTCACTAACTTCCAAAACACCATAGCTCAATTTGGCCTCATTCTTGAATGGGTCACCAAACATCTGGTTCCTACAATTGTCCCTGGAGACCATCCTCTTGAGCTACCAGCCCAACCTTCCTCTGTTGTTCCTAAGCCATCAACATCATCCTCATCTGATGATTCATCCTTTTTTGAGTGACATTGTGGCTCTTATATTTCTTTTTGCTGCTGGCTTAATTCAAGGGGAGATAGATTATGATCATCCAGTTGTCAACTTTTTGTTTAAAAGGATACTTTTTTGAAACATCTATTTCAATCCTCTTGTTTATGCTAGTTAATATTTATGTCTTTTGAACCACCATTTTGTAATATCAGTCTCATTAATATGAAGTCACTTTATGGTTCAATTCTATTATTTCAAAACTTTGGCATATGTTCACGAGAATAATTATTTTTAAATTAAAAAATATTACACATATGATTTAGGGGGAGCATAAACATTTTATCTCATAAATTTAAAATCATAATCTAAATAATTTTGTCATCATCAAAAAGGGGGAGATTGTTGAGACAAAATCTCTCTCAAATGGTTTTAATGATAACAAAATTGCTTAAAAGATTATGATTGTGGTTAATGACTAATCTGTGCTTTTGAGTGAATTGATATTAGAAAACAGGTTACTCATCATTAAGATAAAAAGGAGAAAAATCTGACTCAATCCATCAAGTTTTCAAAACTGGAGGATAGAAAGACAAGAGGATGAACCTTTAAGACGATGAACCTTCAAAGTTGCAAAATATTCATCACCACTGAAACAATGATTTTTAGTCATGAAGAGAAGATAAATTAGTATCAAAGAATGAATAAATAAAGCAATTTAAACAACGAGGCCAAATGCTAGATTTTACATGTATGAGGAAAGACTGCAAGAGGATGGATCTATAGTCCACATCATTCTCAAATGTTGAAAACGAACCAACACATCAACATACAGAAAGGTTGTAGCTAACAAGACAAAAATATAGTCTTACATGTCTTGAAGAATGAAAAAGGAAAAGGACAGCTCATGTCCAAGTTTCTAGGAGGTTTGAACCTCTTGCACAAGGATGGAATGAATCAGTCCAAGGACAGCTGGATGGAAATTCTGTAATTATGATCAATGACCTTGGACTTTTTGATTAAAAGTCCCCAACGGTCATAAAGTGTTTGACACATGGAAAAAACATCACAAGATCTCTATAAAAGGCATGAAGCTCTTCATTATCAAACACACAACAACTTTGCATATTGCATTTATTCCTCTATACTTTCTCTATACTTTCTATTGCATTTATTCAGCTTAAATTTCTATCCTCTGATTCTCATCCTCTCAGAGAGGATAGTGATTCAAAACACGTGACAAAATTTTTAAACAGCAATATCCTTATTCAACCCCCCCCCCCTTTTAGTGATATTTTAGCTACATCATTCCCCACCCGAATACCTCCAAGGTCTAACAATCAAGCTCATTCAGTTGTACTTCCCCGAAATCACTAGGCTTGTCAGGCCCTACCTATATGATGACAAAACGATCTCCACTTCAAAAAGTCTCAATATCTATTTTCTCCCCTCGTTGGCCTATGATACTCCATTAAGACCGTCATCTCAAGCACAAATATTCTCATCACAAATTCACAACACACTATCATTAATCATATCTCAACACATAAACTCATGACAATTTTATTGCATCACTATCATCAATAATAGATCATCACATAGACTTATCATAAATTTATAACATCATTATTATTAATTATACATCATCATAATCACATAAACTTATCAAAATGCATCCACCTTTCAAACATATACATAAAATTCATTTGACACCCAATATCACAATAATATCAAATACCCCACATTTAGAGAAATTAAATCAATCAACACCTTATAAATATTCCTATTCTACATTTTTACTCTCACAATTTCCATATTCGCATATTAATTAATTTATCCCTCAAATGGCTAATGTTGTACGTACTGAGCTCCAGAAGAATTGTTGGGAAATACGGCTTTTCCGTTCATCTCACAATATATTATACTCATGAATTCAAACGCTCTCTCACCCATTACCTTATTTTGACGCTTTCACACACAAATACGATTCCACAAGCAAACAACCTTTGTTCTTTGACTCTTTGTCCTTCAATAGATCTAACTCGGCAGTTTATAGGTAAACGTTAAAAATAAATTATGAGAAGACACTATAAAAACTAAATTTCGAAATTTGGTCTAGGAAACTTACCATAAATCAGAAAACCAATTAGTGGATAATATAGCCACTTTTCACACAATTATTTTGGCATTGGTTTCATTCAAATCGGACTTACGGTGAAGAAGAATTGAGCAAAATAACGAATTTCATAAACGGATAAGTCGGGTATTTTATAGAGAAATTGGGATGGTTAAAAATATGAGAAAGTGTATTTAATTGACTAACTAAATGAATAAAATAATATACTGAAATTTGAACGAAAACAGATAAAGTTTTATGGGACAGTTATCGATGATCGGTATCAATTTTCTTCTTTTCCTCCCAAGGTTCGGCTGCCTTATTTGTTCTCCCGGGGTTACTCTCCATTTCTCACGCCCTTCATTCTTCTTATTTTCAATTTATTTTTTATTATTATCTAATTAAGTTTTACTCTTACGTATTGACCTAACCCATAAAACACATTTTAGTTCTTTATTTTATTTTTTTAAAACGCAATTTCATTAATAAAACATTACTAATATTCCAAAACGAATATTTAATACAATAAAGTAGTTAATCTTTTAAAATACACTAATAACCAAAACTCTTATATTCAAAATAATAACTATAATTATTACTATAATATTTTTCAAATAGTCGCATTAAAATACTACCATCTTTATTAAAAAATTCAAAATGATAAAATAAATAAACATAACATCAATAATTTATATTAATTATTAAATCACAATAAATATGTATAAAATCATCATACCATAGCAACTATATAAAAATAAAGGAAATCAAAAATGATATAATTATTATTTCAATTTGATTATTTATAAAATAAATAATTAAAATAAGAGATACTTAGAAATAATTAAAATATAGATATATGCATGCACACTTAACTTTTGTCAAACGCACATGAAATCATCACATTAATTACTTACACGCATATACACGTAAAATCACATAAAATCTTATTCTTTAAAATATTACACCAAAATACTATTATTTTTAGAAAAATATATAAAATAATAAAATATAATATTTGTTATTTATATCACTCATTTAGTGAAATATGTACAAGATTAGAACATCATAGAAAACACACATATAAATAAAATTAATCAACATATATTATAAAATAATTTTAACACCAAATTAATTATTTAAAATCATATTTCATTAATAAAATAGTTATTTATAAAATTTGGGGAGTTACAAAGTATCACTGAGATACTTTAGTATAAACATGAATGTATTAGACACTTTTTTCATGAACATGTTAATTATCTTGAAGATGCAATAATCTTTTCTTGAATGATTGATATATGATATATTCTTTTTAATATGATATTCTTTCATTATTGAGTAGATACTTATGCCCTTGTTGGATATGTTAACTTGGAAATAATGTATTTTATTAAAAATGGGAATATGCAAAAAGGGTAATAAGGAAATTGTCCAAAGGTCAAAATAGAGAAATCCCACTCTTTTCCCTCACTTAGTCATTCCTGAGAAAAGCCTGGAACAATCATCTCATTCTTTCCTTTTCATTTCTGTAAACCGGGAGAACATCCCTAAACCGTACTGTTCATCATCTTCCTCAACTCCTCAATTTCTCCTTCTTTTTTAAAATCTCCAAAAACATTAGTTTACTAAACTTCATAAGATTGACCCGGACCAACTACATGTGCGGGTTCACCTCTCTACTTTCAATAATCGACCAAATCACATTGAAGAGAAGACAAGTATTAATATAGTATTTGAAAAAAATAACAAATACACTTAATAATTTGAAAATGTGGTTATATTTAAGCAAAATAAAATTTCCAACTAACAAGCAACATGGTAGTAAATAGCATAATAAATTGGTGCCCTTAATTGTATAGTACTAATTATACTCTGTCCAGAGCATAGAAAAGCCAGAGACTTATGGGGAAATTATGGCTTAAAAGATAAGCATTGGAAAAATGAATGAATGTAGTAAAGAAATAATAGGTCGGGTGTTGGGAGTGCTGGAGTTGATAGTGGTGTGTGAATGACACTGGCTTACTTGTTTCATAAAAATTCATAAAACACACATTCATTGGCATTCACATTCTATAAGCTTCACAAAACTCATCAACTTGTTCCCCATTTTTTTTTCTGGCTATTTATGTTTTGCAAGATTTCGTGACACCAATTTACAGCGTTATATTGCTGCTATTGTCTTCGCTTGCCGTACATATTTTAGTCTTCTCTAAATCCAAATTTATGCGGTTTTCAAATATGTATTGATTCCTTGTCCTTTGTATGTACTAACAACTCCAAATATAAGCCACTTAAATATTTTCTTTTTAAGAGTCTTAAGTTTAATCATGCTTGTTATTTATACTTCCTCCGACCTTAAATATAAAAAATTTGCATTAACAGAAGTTAATGTATTTAACCTAAATCAAATACATCAACTTTTATAACTTTTGTTTATATTTAATAGAAAAGAGAGTATGTTATTACTATATTAAGATAACAAGACAACCAATATCCAATACACTTATGACATACGCAAAACAGGTAATAAGGGAATTGTCCAAGGGTCAAAATAGATAAATCCCACATTTTTCCCTCACTTAAGTCATTCTCGAGAAAAGCCTAGAACAATCATCTCATTCTTTCCTATTCATTTCCGTAAACTGGGAGAACATCCCCAAACCGTACTGTTCATCATCTTCCTCAACTCCTCCATTTCTCCTTCTTTTTCAATATCTTCAAAAACATTAGTTTACTAAACTTCATAAGACTGGTCGTGACCCATTGCATGTGTGGGTTCAGCCCTCTACTTTCAATAATCAACCAAATCACATTGAAGAGAAGAAAATCAACAACAAGGAAAAAAACTCCAAAATAACTGGAGCAAGATGTGAAGACTGAAGAGGTAAAGGGCTGGGAAAGTTGATAACTACTCCAAATCAACTTAAGTCGAAGGGGAGAACTTCCATAGAAAAATGTGAGTTGTGTTACATTAACTTCTTATAGCATGAGGGTTATGTAAATTCATTCACTGAAACTCTTTACATCTTGTCAGAAACTGTTTTGGGGGCATTATGGGTTAGAAGAAATTAGAGCAGGAAGAAATGAAATTTTTAGCATATAGGTGATTTGAAACTGTACTCAAATGATTTTTAAAATGTCATGCATGTTTTTTGTTTGATCATTGCATGATTGTGGTGTTGGAAATTTAGGAACTCACAGGATTTTGAGTAAATGATTGTAGTTTAATGTGAGGATCCTGTTACTAAAGGAAAATTGCACGTGCCTTGAATGCTATTTCACCCTCAGCTCTATAGTTTTGCCTCTGGGTGTCATTCTGTAACTTTGGGGTTTTGCCTCTGGTTGTTGTTTCAAAAACCTAAGTATTTTTACCTCTAATAATTCTTTTCTATTTTGCTGCCTCTAATTTGTAACTCATGATTTTGGGCATCCTGCCTCTGATGATTAACATTACGTTTCTGGGCATGTTGCCTTTGATGTTATTATTCAACTCTGAGTATTTTTGCCTTATGCTTCTTCTTTTGTTTTTGCCTCTGATAGTTGTTTTATGGTTTCATGTATTTTTCTTCTAGTAAATTACTTCTGTTTTGCCTTTTGGAAAATGCTTTTATTTTCCCTCAGATGATACTCCTTTACTTTGCCTCTGATTTTTCTTCTTCTACCTTGCTTCCGATTTTCTCCTACCATTTTGCCTCTCTTGTTTCTCTTCTGTGTTTCCTGTGATCAAGTTGCCTTTGATTCACGTATCCTCTGATCATGCTGCCTCTAGTCCATGCATCCTCGAAGTTTGCCTCTGAACACGTATACTCCGATTCTTCCTCTAGACATGTATCTTCTGATTCTTCCTCTAGAAAAACATCATATGATTCTGCCTTTGGGCACGTATCCTCTGATTCTGCCTCTGGACATGTATCCTCTGGTTGTTCCTCAAGAGACATATCCTCTAATTCGGCCTCTGAACATAAATCCTCTGATTCTGCCTCTAGATACGTATCCTCTGATTCTGCCTCTAGAAACGTATCCTCTGATTTTGACTCTTGACATGTATCCTTTGACTCTGGCTTTGGTCACATATCCTCTAACTCCGATTATGCTGCCTTTGACCTATATGCTTCTGGTTATGCTACCTCTAATATGTTACTACAAAATATACCACCTCTGGTCAGTAGTTCTGCGTTTGGCTAAGTTTGCCTCTGGTTCCCAGCTCTGATCAAGGACTTAGGATTTGATTCCCACTTGATTTTCAATATATTTTAAGTTATTATAAGTGTTATGGAGTAATGATGCATTGCAAACATAATATTATCAAGGCATTGCATACTTAACATCTCTAGTGCATAACATTCTTATTAATCAAAGCATGCATGGTTTTATTCACAATGGAGCATTCGGGTTTGTTTCATGAATGGAACAACAGGTAAAGGAGAACAATCAGGACGCTGGTTGTGGTTTTGTCATACCACCTTTATCGATCAGGACTTAATTATCTTTGTGACTCACATCAAGACATTGGGTGACTATTCCTTGTTTCAATGAAAAGATCTGAGGTCATGCATGGTTATAAAAAAATTGAAGTTAAAAGCTTAATCAAGAGATGCTTGATAATTTATTGTGTTTTATGCATATTTATGAATGAAATATTTTTAAACTACCCCTCTTTTATTTTCAAAACTCACTGAGATTTTATCACACCCTTTATTTTTTATATACATTAGCAGCTAAAGATGACTGAGGCTCAGTCCTAGTATCAGAGGATGATTTACAAGCCCTGTTTTGGACTTAGTGTTTTATTTTTATTTGATGTAACTTGATGTATTAGGCAACAATTTTATAATCCCAGTACAGTTGCTGAAATTTAATTAAATAGTTCATTAAATTGAGTTGTAAACTTTGTTGTTTTAATGTAGTTACAAGTTACTTTAATGATGCTTATTATTGATATGTAATATTTGTTTTTTTATTGAGGTGTATTGATCCAATTGTCAAATTCTAGATAATAGACATTAACGGGTCTTACAATATCTATTGATTCTACCTCTAGACATGTATCCTCTAATTATCTCGAGATATTATTAATTATGTGATGGATTTCCTTTGTTTTTATTTATTTCATATGGGATGGTGATTTTATACTTGTTTATTGTGATTTAGTAATTAATATAAATTGTTGATATTATATTTATTTATTTTATGGTTAAGACTATTCTATAAAGATGGTAGTATTTTATGTGATTATTTTATAAAATATTATAGTAATAATTGTAGTTATTATTTTGAATATGAGGATTTTGGTATTTAATGAATTTTAAAAGATTAATTACATTATTTACTTTTTTTTTATAAAGTATTAGTTTTGAAACATTAGTAATATTTTAGTAATGAAATTGTGTATAAAGAAGTGTTTAAAAAAATTAGTTTTCATAATTGTTGATTTTTTATTTAAAAAAATTAAAAGAAAAAAGTAAAATGTATTTTTTGGGTTATGGCCATATGCAAGAGTAAAATCTAATTAAATAAATAAATAAAATTAGTTGAAAACAAGAACAAGGAGTATGAGAAAGAGATTGGAGCAGGACTGCAGTTCATTACAGAAACGGAAACAACAGTTTATTCTACATGTATCCATTTACCACATTTTTTATTTTATTGTTCGTTTTAAAAGTTTTTAAAATTTTATAAATACAATTCAACCCCTCTTGTGGTTTTATCTCCTCAATACTTTCTTATATTTCAGTCTAATAAATATAGTCACATTTTTGCTTATAACTGAGTTCAAATGGAAAAGTATTTTTACCTTTTTTCAAATTGATTAACTTAAATTTTTTATAGACAAATATGAGAAAATTAGTGGTTATGTTTGTTTTCTGAGTTTAAATCTAACCTCCTTCTTAAGCCTCATATATGTCTCCTAGCTCAACTTATATACTTGAGACATTGATTATCTTAATATCATTTGTAATAACCCAACTAATTAAAACTTAATAAAATACATGTGTTACACATAATATTATTAAATTTAGAAATGGGGATTTTTATTTAAACTTAAATTGATAAATAGGTGCATAAGAGTAATAAGGGATAAAGGATAAGGGACAATTTGGTGATTTTCTTCTTTTTTCCCTCTCATAAATTATTCACGGAATGACATTTCCGTCCGTTCTCTCCTCCTTCCTGTAAACCAATTTTGGGAGAAAACCCCATTTGTTACTGTTTACCTTCTTCTCCATATTCCCATTTCACTCTTCTTCCAAATCTTCCAAAACTAAAAGTTGCTAACATCCCCAAACATGCCCAGCACCATTGCATGCGGAAGTCTGTCTCTTCATCCTTGTGAATCATCCTCAAATCAGTGGAACAACTAAAACACGACCAGCCAAGAGGGATTCTAGCTGAAGCGGGGAATCTGAAAATAGAAGAATTCAAAAATGAGTTGGGACACAAGTTCCTTCTTCGTAGTACAATTATGAGAGTTCTTTACCTTTATCATGTGAGATTTGGGGATTAAATTTTATTACAAATTCTAAAAATGTTTAGAAAAAAAGGAATGGAAGAAAAGAACTAAAATAGTGAGAGAAAAAAAATTAGCACATAGGGAATTCATTGAAAATTTGAGTTTATCTATGTTAATTTAGAACATGCATTCAACTTATCTCTGTTTGTGTTATGTTGTGAATGAATTATGTGTTAGAAAAATTTAATTAGATGTGTAGACATTAATTTAAGGCCAGTATGCTTGTCGAGCCCGATTATTGCTCGTTACTGCTGCTGCCTCTGATGCGTATGCAAAACTGTGAGTTCTGAATTCTTTAAAGCAACCGTTTTGGGGTTATTACGGGTTAGGATAAGTTGAGTGTGAGCAAATGGAATTTTTCGCATGTAGATGTTTTAAAACTGCATCCAAATGATTTTTCATGACTCTAACGCTGTTATCATTTTCATGAATTTGATGTTGTTATTAATTTCATGACTCTGATGTTGTTATTAATTGTATGACTCAGATGTTGTTATTAATTTCCTGACTCTAATGTTGTTACTAATTTTATGACTCTAAAACTATTATTAATTTCATGACTCTGATGTTGTTATTAATTTCATGAATCTGAAGTTGTTATTAATTTCATGACTCTGATATTGTTTCTATTTCTGCCTCTAGTTCTAGTTTTGAATTAGGAACTTAAGATTTAATTATTACGGATTTAATATATTGCTAAGTTATTTTAAATTGTTTCGGATGAAGGATGCATTGCATACATGACATAATAAAGATATTTTATACAAAACATCTCAAGTTCAAGTCTCATTAATCAGAACATGCATGGCCTTATTCACAGTGGGAATCAAGTTGTTCCAGACATGGTTCAACAGTAAAAAAGAACAATCAGGACGCTGATTGGGGTTTGGCCAGACCACCTTTATCACTCAGGTCTCAATTATCTTGGTGACCCACGTCGAGATAATTGGGCAACCTTTCTTTGTTTACAAGGAAATGATTTTAGAGGTCATGTGTAGTTTTTCAGAATCATTCTAAAAGAATGATTTCAGTTCAGTTTCTAAAAAGAAAGTGAAGTTGAGAGCTTCGGCTTGAGATGTATCAGAATTTCATGCTTTATGCATTTTTATTTTATGACTATTATTTCAAACTTCCCCTCGCTTATTTTTAGAACTCGCTGAGATTTATTCTCACCCTTTTTATTTTAAAAATTTAGCAGCTGGAGACAATTCAGATGCAACTTAATATGGAAAACTCTAAATTTAATTGTTTAGTTATAATATATTCGAATCTTTGTTGTATTAAAAGGTTATGTAAAGGTTTTACTTGAGAAATTAGTTGGACTGTTGTACCTTATAATCTATTTGAACAATTGTAAACTATAATTGATTGGTAGTTGAATTACTTTAAATTGATTCGGACTATTCTTTATATTTACTTGCCTCTAATATATTAAGATGTATGGATTGAGATGTCAAATTCTAGATAATTGGTGTTGAGTCTTACATCATTGCATATAATTTTCAAATGACTTAAATGCAGATTTAGTCATTCAATTTCGTCTCATTTATGTTTTTGGTCCCTATTTCTAAATTTATGAATTTGATTCTCCATTTCTTACATTTTCTCCACATATGCATTTGGAGTTGATTTTTTATGATTTGATTAGTGGAATACTTGTGTAACAATTGAGTTTATGCCATAAAAATGAGTTTTTGAGGGAGAAACCATCTGGATAGAGTTTTACAACAAATTTAGTTGCTTTTTGTGACATAGATATTTTGTATATTTTGATGAACTATAAATAAATTAAATTAATTATTAAGCAAAAATTTACTTAGATAGTATTACCAACTAGAGGCTAAGGATTTATCAATTGTAATTAAGTGGTCTCTAATTAAGTCGTTAAAATAAATAGTGATTGTTTTTTGTACTACAGTGACCGAAAATTTTGTCATTGATAGTCGAATTTTTAGTAGTGAAATAACGAATCGTTCGCTTTGAAATAACGAATTTCCTATTTTTATTTCTTAAATTTTATGTTAATTTTACTTGTTAGTAACGAGGTAAAAGAGTCATCAAGTTCTAACTCAACTGACAAATATCGATATTGTTAGGTAGTACATCTTGTCACGGGATCGAAATCGAGACCTTGCAATTGTTTGTCAGTTTATGGTGTATTGACCACCTCTACTACCGACAAAGAAAAACTGAGGTAAGAGACTCTTTTGAAGTGTACAATTGTAAATATTTCATAAAATAATAAAAATGTCAAAATGTTTTAATTATTTTCATAAATGCATGTGTCTTCATTAATTATCATTTTATCTTCTCTTCATGACAATAACTCACTATAATAGACTCTTATCGAAGAAAAATAAACACTCATTATACAAAATGAAAATACAAGTAAAATAGCTGGTAAAACATAATAAAAGTAAAATCGAACAATATAACTTCAATCTATAATTCCCAACATGGTAATGAAAAAAAGGCATAACAAACAACACACTCAATCTCTTTGATAAAAGAAATGAACCAAACTTCAAATATCTCCATAGAAGAACTTCTTGAAAAGTTCCAAATGTGCAATTTGAAAATGCAAACACACAAGAACAGATCCATCTCCCTCAGAACTAAGAAGAATTAATGCCCTATCGTGTGGAGACACATTATTTAATCCAAAATAAACAGGCTTCCCCCAACCAAAATCAGCTTCATAAATAGGCATACTTATCCAACTAGTTAAATTAAAATTAGGATTCCCAAAATAAAGAGCTTTCTTACCCTCATGACCTATAAACAAACGTCTTGCATCATCCAAATGTTCAAAGCCTCTAATAACATCAATTTGTGACCTTATATACTCATCATTTACAACCTCAATTGATTCCCTTATCTTTTGTGAAACATAACCCAAAGGCTTTGATGTGATTTCTCCAACATACCCTTTTACTGCTGTTTGTGTCAAAGCATTGCCAAAATAGTTTTTAGGAAGAGGTGGAACCATTCTACTTCTTACATCAGCATTGAATCTAACAACACTTTCTTGAATCTCTTCAAGCTCACGTGCCTTTAATGCACATCTCCAAACATGTGCACTAATTGATTCAAATCTACTAAAAGGTCTTGACCCTTTTTTCATCATAGCTAGAACAATATCATTATTTTCATTGGCTTTTTTCTTCAACTTCTCAACTTGTTCAGGTGAAAGTCTCAACAACGGTTGTTTTTTTCATTCTTTCTTCTTCCGTGTCGGTTCTTCCAAGAATCAACGGCAGTGGCTTCAATTCTATATGTTCAAAACGTGGTTCCAAAGGGGTGTGTGAAAATTTGAGAATTGTTCTATCTATAAAAGGTAACTCATTAGGATCAATTGTTTCTCCTCTAGCTAATTTGGCCCATGAGTTGATGAATCTAATGGCTCTAGGTCCATCTGATAAAATGTGGTGCATGGAAACACCAATTGCACAACCTTCATTGTTTTTGAACTTTGTGAGTTGCACAACAAAAAGAGGCATTTCTTCAATTTGTTGAGTATTGTAATCGAATGTTGGAGAAAGCTCTTTGGTGGAGTCAGAGAATGAAAAGTCACCATAATCATGAATTGTTTTAGTTGTTTCGGCTTCTATTAAAACGACTCCTTTTGCATTGAGATTCAATTCGAGTCGAGCACCTTGTGTGTAACACAATCTACCAGCCATAGGATAGTAATGAACTAGAATTTTGCTGAGAGAGTTTTTCAATGTTTGTATGCTGTTTTCTATTTGGTTCTGTTTTTGGGGTTTGTAAATGTACAAAGTGGGTACGTGGCTGAGACGAACAACTTGATCCATATCGGGAAGCCATAAACGGCCTTGTGGGGTTGGTTCTTCAGGGATGACAGTATAACAAGTTTTAGTTGTTGCCATTTTTTTTCTTGTTCTATATTATGGTACGTTGAATCTAGGCATAGTATAGTGTGTATATATAAGAAAAAATTTGTTTAATATCCAACACTCCATCAACACTAACGGTGAAAAACAATAAAGAGAATCACGTGATTAGTGACATCTTAAATAAAGATAAATACTATTTCTTTTTCTCAAGGTATCAAAAGGGTTTATCGAGGTCCAACAACAATTTTTTTAAAATTATTTCTCCTCTGAATTTTGTAGTTAATAATGTAAATGTTAAAATATATTTTTGTCCTGTGGTGTATTGACTTTAGACGGAGATTGAATAGAGTTCTCATTTTTCAAAGTTTAATTTATTAAAAATTAATTTTAAAAATATTTTTGGTATTGCAATTAATCAATCTAATTAAAAGATGGCAAGTTAATGCAAGGAAATTGATATGATTGAATTATTTGTATATACCTTTATTCGATCAAATTGTGAAGAGTGCTGGAATCACTTAATGATTACACAAATGATAGAAATAAAAAGAAAACTGAAATTTCAATTATGAACCACATTTGTTAGGATCCATTTCAAATATATTTTTATTCAACAAATAAAAACATGAAATTGATTCGAAAGAGAGTTTTCATTGTTCTCGATCTTTGTATCATTCAAAAATAGAAAACTCAATTTTACGCATCTCTAAACTCCAATATATCAAATCTATAAAGAATACAAAAATTAAATTAGATAAGTGTAAGAGAAATACACAACGATTTATATTAATTCTTCTACTTCGTTCTCGCATGTAGAATACATTCAATCTCTATTAAAAGAGTGGAAGTTTCTTCCTTTATATTTCACTTTGAACGTTTACAAGATTCGTTAGCAATTGTTAAAACATGTACATCAATATTTTATTCTCTAAACACTCTGAACCAGATTTTTAGAACACACTTCAAAAGAATATAAACTCTTTATCTTAAAGAAGAAGACACCCCTCAACTTCTTACACGATAGAACCTAGAGACAATACATCTCTAGAACATGAGATTTCATTTTTTGTATTATATGATTCGTTTTCCATAATTTTTTATTCTTTTTTTAGAGGTTATCGGAGCCTTACGATTAATTAGAAATGATGACTAAGATTTGGTGCAAGTAAAATACTTACATATGATGTCAAGAGATCGTATCTAATAAAGAATAAGTTCAAATTTGTATTTTTTTTAAATATTATCGAAATAAAAATAAAAATAAAAATAACTACGAGAGAAACTAACACCTATGAAATTGAATATTCATACGCAAGATAAGTTCTCGTTGATAAAACTTCAAAATAATTTAACATACAAAAGATAAATTGTTCATAATGAGATTGAACTGTTTACACGGAACATGTTGTCGCTTATGATCAAGATTAAACTATCATACAATGAACTAGTTCTCATCGATAAAATTTTAAAAACACTATCATAGATAGAAAAAAAAATGTCACTGATGAGATTAAATATTTAATTATATTTTGCCTGTACAGTTATGCTTATTTTGAAAGGCTTCAGTTTAGTTTAGATATATAACAAATAAATGAAAAAGTTATACATTAATATTAATTTTACAATTCTCCATCTCTCATTGCTTCTAATCTTCTAAACACATTCATAATTTATATAAGTTGATATGTTATTTTTTTAAGCCACATAAAAAAATAATATCGACTTTAGACCATGCGAGCACAAATTTTTTTTTTACAAATTTTTATAATAAAAATGAGAAAATAAAATAGATATATAGAATGAAAAAAATGATTTTAATAACTAATCAGTTGTTTTTGAGCCATTAAAAAAATACCAATCTTCTTTTAAAAAGAGATTAATAGAAATTCAATGTCAATCTAACATAATTTTACCCAAATATCCAATAAAAACTTGTTATTTTGCCGAGTAACGTTACTTCGTAACTACTATCTAAAGAAATCGTCAAATACTAGGGCTTGTTTGATTGCGTTTTACTTTTTTTAGTTTTTGAAAAATATTTTATAAATAAGTTTTAGAAAACTGTTTTTAGAAAGAAAATTTTTAAAAAATCTGTTTGGCAACTCTAATTTTTTAATACAGTTTTTGACTAGAGAACTAAAAAAACTGAAAAATGAAAAGTAAAACACTATTTATCTGTTTTGCTTTTTTAGTTTTAAAAAGTATAATATTAAAAATAGTTTTTAAAAACAAGTAATCTAAACAAATTTTTAAATTTTAAAATTTTAAAATACTAAAATAGAATTTTTAGGATGTTAATCAAACAAATCCTAGATATTTGTTTTTATTTTTCTTTTGAAAAAGAAAAAAAAATATATGTGGCAAGTTATAAGACAGAAGATTGAGAAAGCAAAAAAATAAAACTGAGTGTTATAACTTATAAGCCGAAGGAAATTGAAATAAAATTTACAGTAAGGGGTCCGACATTTCTTACAGAAAAAACAAAACTTGGCCCACTGAATTGAATTTTCATTAATAACGTTCAGCTACTACTATAAGATAGATATAATGATTGTAAGCAAATAATAAGGTAGATAGGAATAATTCACTTATCAACTTTGAGCATGGATAATTCCGTTGGTGAGTTAAATGCGACAAAATATTAAGAAAGAGATCAAAGATTTAATATGTGCTATTAACATGCATTTCTCTCACTAACAATTAACTAATAACATTTATCGATAAAAAAAATAAAGGTTAAAAATCAGCAAATAAAAATTATAGGTTAAAATACAATTTTGTTTATCATCTTATTTTTAAAAAAAATTAGTTTGATTTTTTAGTAGTTTGTTGAGTCATTTATCTCTTAGAATTGTTTGAAAATTTTATATGTTAAAAATAGTTCTATATTATTTAGAATTGTAAAAGATAAATGAGTTCAATGTTATATATCAAATTCTCATTTTTCATAACAAATTACATCAGTCAAAAACTGATTGTCTTATTCTTATCTCTTACTTTTGTAATTTTAATTTGATCTAAGAAAGTTTGAATTGAAATACTTTTGTTCCAAAATGATCCCTTATTACATAAATGTTCAACGTGATCAATTTTTAGTTTTGAAAATGGTCTCTTATTTTAACGAAAAGAAATCGTTATATGGTCCCATTTTCTACAAAAGACAATATTTTCATGTTTGTGTGTAATTTCAAAGGATTGTTTCACCTTTTTTAAACAGATGTTACATCGAACTAGGTTAATTTCTTCATGTATATTTACTTGTAAAATGTCCAGCTCCTTTTATTATACTACACAAAAAGAAATTAATATTTGTTAAATACAGAGTATTAATGTGTTATTTTTATTAAAATATTCATTAATAGTAAATAAAATAATATTATTATTTCATACAAAATGTTTAATATCTTATCAATAAAATTTTATTTGTCAAAAAATCGATAAAATTTTATTCACAAATCTCTTAATGATAAATCATAATAGATATATCATGTGTTATATTGTTTTACTTTTAGCTTATATTTAAAGGTGATAAAATATGGATTGAATGACCATGAATTTGAATTGTAATAAATGAATAAATTAATTAATTAATACATTTACGATTTCAATATAACTTCTTAAAAAACAAATTCAATTCAATTTATCCATTAAAAATAAAAACCATCTAATTCATTTATTATCAAATTTTAATGGAAGGATATTCATTCGATCCACATAATAAATTTTTTAATTGTACCAAATTAATTGTCTATATAAACATTTTGACTACCATTTTTGCTTATATCAAATTGTCTAAATACATCAATTTTACAACTACCACTTTTACTTATATTTCATTCAAGAGTAGTATGTCTTCGTGCATTTAGCCAGATATTAAATTGTACACTTCTCAGTTTCATTAATGATAATGTTTCTTGAATTCTTGGAGATTGTTCTAATATTAATTTTTGAAAGGGTCATTGGTTATCCAAGCCAATTATTAATTTTAGAGAAATGCTAACAAGTGTCTCTAAGACATTTGTTAAGAATCCAAATGTGAAAAAAAAATGTTGTAAGTTGTGCGATTCATATTTTGTGTTTATAAAAACAGATATTATCAACTCAAAAGTAGTTTCTAATTTTTATTTTTATTTCCTTAACAAGTGTCTTTAAGACACTTGTTGACATGACCCTTCATTTTATAAACATTTCATGAACTCATCTTGTTGAGACCAAAGTCAAAGAACTTATTTTAAATGGGTTATTCTTGATTTTTTGACAAACAATTTGGGTCTAGCAGATAGATTAGACTCCCACAATATAGTGAATTTGAGTTTGATTCTCCAAGATAGATGTACTCACATTTAGTATCTGACGCGTCCTGAATTGAATTAGCTCTAATTAAGGGAACCTATGAAAGAAAAAAAAAAAAAACTAGTATATATACCTACTTATGTTAAAAATGATTAATTTGTCTGGACAGCTTCCAATTAAGTGATATGATTTTAAAGAAACCTTTTAATCTTTTTCATATTGATCACTCTATTCCTTGGGCTAAGAAGATTCGGAATGCTTGTGTCCCTTCTTCCAAATGATTCTTAATTTGGCATTCTTTTCATAATAACGTGCTTATAAATTATAATATTTGAGGTGAAATTCAATTGTCATTAAAATTATTATAAACAATTTTTCAAGTGTTGATTCATTATAGATGATCTATAGTAGAAACACTTCATACTAGTTCAAAAAGTTGTCCAACATTTCTTATACATAAATAAGAGGAAAAAATATTTGTATAGTCAATTTAAACTAATTTTACACTATGTAATAAAATATAGAATAGTTTGTTTTGAAAAGGATTAGTACATAGTTCTACAAGAGAAAAATTGATGGATTTTCATTGAATAGTGCCGAACTCTATAAATAAAATATGGGTCATGCCAGGAAGTGTCTTTATTTATTTATATCATAATAACTAAGCAAATATTTCTCCTAAACAAAATAGCAAATATTTCTCCTAAACAAAATAGCAAATATTTTAAGCTAAAATGAATGTAGTTATTTGAAGAGATTTCATATTTCTCAACAACGAATAGACACTAGCAGAGTAAATATATGTACTTTTTATATCTATATTATAAAAAAAATATACGTGTATTTTTTTTACGGAAAAATTGTTGATAGTTGATTAAAAGGGGTTTTATAACAAATTTTCTGTTGAGAGAGTTGGCAATGTGACTCTCCCTCAAGAAAATAACTATTGTCGAAGCACAATATTTAGGTAAGGACCTCTTCTTTTCATTTTTCAACGAAATGTGATGTTGATGCGGTGGTGAGACGGGAAGGTGCGGAAAGGAAGTTAAGAATGTAGCTAAACCTGTTGGAGCAATTATGATCTCAAACAACCCGAATGTAGTGGAGGAAAAATCAATAGTGAAAGCTAAATAAAAAAACACAAGCAAGATGGAAGAGACAAAATGAAGGGAGGAAGAAATCTGCCCAAAAATCAAAGATCTTGAAAAGGAACTTGGTAAAAGACAACTTGTGGAGGTGGCAATATCAAAAGGTACGCAAATGGATATCCTCATATGTGAGAAGAAATGAAAACAAGCTGTGGTGATGAAGGATCCTGATACACATAAGATACTAGATTTTGTGTTGGATGACCAACACTGCCTAAAACAATAACAATTCTAAGTTGGAACTGTAGGAGGTTGGGGAATTCCCATGCAATTTGAGCCTTGTCAAGGCTCATTCGGTTGGAAAACCCACTATGGTATTCTGGATGGAAACTTGAATGAAGGAGTCCAAAATGACTTCAATTCGACTCAAATGTGGTTTTGATTCATGCTTGGCTGTAAATTGTTTTGGAATAGGGAAAGAAAGAGATGGAGGAATAGATCTAATATGGATGGAGAATGTAGATATTACCATATCCTTTCATTCACTCAACCATATTGAGGTATTTTTTGATGATACATAGGAGGAGGAGAAATGTTTACTCACTGATATCTATGGTCATCTAGAGGAACAAAATAAAAAGAAAACTTTGCACTTAATAAGGAGCTTGGATCCCTAGGGAGCAAAATGGCTCTATTTTGGAGACATAAATGACATGGTTTCAATAGAGGACAAGAAGTGAGGGAACACAAGAAGCATAGGCCAACTAAATTTGGGAAGACAAATAGTTGAGGTATGTGGACTAGTTGACTTGGGCTTTGAAGAGTATCCTTTCACGTGGACAAATGGAAGAGTTGGGGTGGAGAACATTCAATGTAGATTGGACAAAGGTTGGGGCAATGGATCATTCATTAATAGGTTCTCACCTATTAGAGTTACCCATTTACCTAGATACGACTCAGACTGTGCTGCCATCTTAATTGAGCTTGATGCCTAAAACTGTAAAAAATAAAAAAATTAAAAAAAATTGTCCCATTTGTTTAGATTTGAAGAATGTTGGAGTAGAGATGGAAGATGTGAAGAGGTGATCACGAATACATGGCAAAACTCCCAACACCAAAGTACATGGAAATGTGCTAGCACAAATTATTTGGATATGAATTTTAAGGAGTATAACAACGGAAACATTAGAAAAGAAATCAAGAGGATCGAAGGTCTCCTCAAAGATAGAAACCAGTGGTCCGAATCGAGGGAGTAGATAGCTATAGGAATGTGTAGAACGAGAAACACATGAAAAGAGGGTTTGAATTGTGTTTTATTTTATAAAAAAAGGTTTTCAAAAAGATTAAAATAAAGCAATAAAATATAGCAGATAAAACTATAAGCAAAGAATAAAACAAGCCAGGTTATCTTTTGCAACTGGATGATCTTTTGCTAACTCAAAAAGATTATTTGGAAGCAGAGGAACCGAGCTGTGTGGCTAAATGAGGGAGACAAAACAACCAAATTTTTCCATGGAAAGGAAAATCTGAGAAGGAAGGTCAATGGTGGAGGAAAAAGGGTGATAAAACAGAGCAGATAAAAAAATAAACATAGAAATGGGGTTTAAATTGTGTTTTACTTTAAAATAATTTTAACAAGATTAAATTAGGGCAATAAAAACAAAGCAGATAAAAAAATAACCACAGAACAACAAAAGCCAATTTATCCTAGTTTACTACCAACACGGTAACTACTTCTAGCCCCTTCAATTTTGAAGGATTTAATCCACTAGTTCACCAATTGAATCAAACGTCCATTGAATACCTACTAGTCAACATGACTTTGTTCAAGTCTTCTCAACCTTCTATCTTAGTATAATCAAGTTATTGAGGAATGCAACCACTGTTGGGCTAGGTTACAAACATAAAAAGTTTACATGTTTTTCCGAATAACTCTCACAAGAGTGTGTTTACAAAGCTATGCTCTTAGAAAGTAAAATATCTCTCAACACTTAGAAAAATAATAAGGATAAGAACAAAGGTGGAGAAACGACAATATTGTGCTTTTCATAGTATTTTTTGTTATTATGTTCAGTGAAGATTGCACGTCTTTTTATAGAGAAACCTCAGGGTTATTAGGGTTTCTGACCTTTGTCGTGATTGCAAGAAATCAGCATGTATCATAATGTTTTGTATCAAATCTTCAAAGATTTATTCACCATTAAAACCTGTCCAAAATTTTCCTGATAATTGATTATGGGTATCTTGATAAGAAGACGGGAAGAGCAGAGGTTGCCATGATTAGAGTATGTCACATAGTTTTTAGACAAATAATGGATTCAAGATGTTGAACAGAGGATGATAAAATTTGACTTCTTCAAAACGTTAACTTATTATCAGAGAGTAAAATTTATATCAGATCATTGACTTGTATCAAAGTGTTGACTCTTTATTGGAGCAAGACGATCATATGCTTGTTACAATTATTAGATGTAGAATTATCAAAGCATTGCTTGCAAAAACAGAATCACCATAGGCATAATTGAGAATGCGTTCATCATACTCAAAATACGATTATTAGAGCATTCTGTTGTTGTTCCTTTAAATTGTCCAAACATTAGAGGATGCAGCATAAAGTCATTTAAGATTACATGATTAGGGAAGTGTACACTTAAATAAAAACATTAGTGCTTTATATTGTTCCCACAAAATAATTTTTGTTATCATCAAAACAAGGGTCATTGTTCATCAAACCAACTTCGATCTAACATAAAGGAGCTACAAAAGCAACTGGATGATCTTTTACAAACTGAAGAGATTATTTGGAGAGCTTTTATGTCATTTTCGTCATCCTTCGGCTTATTCTAATCCATTTAGGGTTTTTAACCAATCTTGTGCATCCAATAGGTGCATTTGTGTCATTGGTTTAACATTTAGGTCATTTTCGTTCTCCTTAGGCTTATTCTAATCCATTTTGGTTGTTTAATCAATCTTGTGCATCCAATAAGTGCGTTTGTGTCATTGGATTAACATTTAGGTCATTTTCATCGTCATTCGGCTTATTCTAATCCATTTAGGGCTTTTAACCAATCTTGTGCATCCAATAAGTGTGTTTTGTGTCATTGGTTTAACATTTAGGTCATTTTCGTCCTCCCTAGGGTTATTCTAATCCATTTAAGGTTTTTAACCAATCTTGGCCATCCAATTATTGCGTTTGTGTCATTAGTTTAACATTTAGGTCATTTTCGTCCTCCCCAGGCTTATTCTAATCCATTTAGGGTTTATATCCAATCTCATGCATCCAATAAGTGTCTTTGTATCATTGGATTAACATTTAGGTCATTTTCGTCCTCCTTGGGCTTATTATAATTCATTTAGGGTTTTTAACCAATCTTGTGCATCCAATAAGTGGGTTTGTGTCATTGGATTAACATTTAGGTCATATTCGTCATCCTTCGGCTTATTCTAATCCAATTAGGGTTTTTAACCAATCTTGTGCATCCAATAAGTGTGTTTGTGTCATTGGATTAATATTTAGGTCATTTTTGTCATCTGTCGGCTTATTCTAAATCATTTAGGGTTTTAACCTAAATAAAGATCTTTTGATCATTATGTGCATGTGTTTCAAATATAGATGTTAGAGGCTTGTCAAGCATATGGTAGTTCTAGCTTTCATGATGTGCTTTGTAACATCCCAACCCTTACCGTTATCGACGATGTTAATCACGACCTTCTCGCCCCCCTCTTTCCGACCGTTGGAAATAGCGAGTTTTTGCCTTCCTTGGGATTCGAACCCGGTACCTGGGGGATAACCCAAACACTTCAGTGGTTGAGAGAATTTTATATCTTGTGAGGATTCTATCACTTATGATGCATTCTTTAGTTAATTTATCCTCTTGCTTGCCTTGGTTTTGATGAAAACAAAAAACAAAAAAAAAAAAAAAACTGTTCATGAATGTCATATTCTTTGAAGTTTAAATTTTTTCTTTTGCTTACCACTTTGCATTCCTCAGAATATTTGTAATCGCATGCATTGCTTTGCTCGGAGTGCAAAAGCTTAAGTGTGGGGGAATTCGATCATAGCATTTGGGCACATGTTTCTAGCTTTTTACTTTAGTATTTTAAAAGCTCTTTATAGGTTAGAATAATTTTTTAGCTTGTTTCTAAACTTTGGGTCGAAATTGAATTATAATTTTATTATTTTCATTTGGACCCCTGCTCGCTCTGTAAGCCATAACTTGAGCTCTAAATATCGGATCGGTGCATGCAAGCAGGCGATGGAAAGCTAAAACTCAGAGCTAAAACTTTTGTGTTGGATTAAAATCTCAATGCCGAACTTTACTGGGCCTAAATTGCAGATTTCCTAATTTGGACTTTTGTAATAATTTTAAATTGCGGGCCACCTGTTTTTAAAGTCCAAAATCGAGTACTATATATTGGGAGTTTCTTTCCTCTCTTAGAAATGGTATTTTTTGGATTGAGAATCAGAAAGATATAAACACATTTTTTATTTTAATTTCATGGAAGGCTAATTTCATAAGATTAATCCACGAGTTCATAGTTTCATCAACACCTTGAGATTCAGGTTACACTGTCAATTTCATTTCACGATTCTATTTCTGTTTATTTGATTATATTTATATTCTAATTGCTTAAATTGAATCTCAATAAGATCGATTAAATTAGTTGACAAAATTCGGTTTCTAATTTATTGAATTATAATTTTTCGACGCTTGATCGTTAATTGTAATATATCGATGATTGTGATGCTTAATCCAGTCAAAGAAACCGATTTCACATAGAGTTGATTACGCTTGTTTGATTAATTCTATAGTCAAATAGGAATAGAAAAGTTACAAAACTGAAATTATGTGTGAAGCCTGTCAAAAAGGAAAACAAACAAAGAACTCCTTTACTCCTAAGAACTCAGTATCTACCTCAAATCCCCTTGAGCTCTTACATATAGATCTCTTTCGGTCAATAAAACAACCTTTCTAAGTGGAAAGTAATATGGCTTTGTTATAGTAGATGATTACACTAGGTGGACATGGGTAAAATTCTTAAGAAGTAAGGATGAATCCCACAAAGTGTTTATCACATTTTACAAACAAATAATGAATGAAAAAGGTCTTAAGATTGTCAAAATTAGAAGTGATCATGGAGGAGAATTTGAGAACAAGTTCTTTGAAAGTTTTTGTGATGAGAATGGAATCTCTCACAACTTCTCCTCTCCTAGAACACTCCAACAAAATTGAGTTGTAGAAAGAAAGAATAGATGACTCCAAGAAATGGCCAGAACCATGTTGAATGATATGAATGTTGCAAAACACTTTTAGGCTGAAGAAATTAATACTGCATGTTATATTCAAAATGGACTCTTAATTATATCTATTTTGAATAAAATACCATATGAATTGTGGAAAGGTAAACAGCCTAACATCTCTTATTTTAAACAATTTGGTTGTACTTGTTATATGTTGAACACTAAAGATAACTTTGGTAAATTTGATTCAAGATCTCAAAAGTGTACCTTCATTGGATACTTAGAAAAATCTAAGGCTTATAGAGTGTTTAATAGGGAAACTCATATTGTGGAAGAATCCATACATGTTAAATTTGATGACAAACCACTTGACCTTGAAAAGTCAAAGCAAGATGATGAAAATGCAGGTTTACCGGAACCAGAGGAAGCAGATGCAAATAAACTAGAAGAACTAGAAAAATTAGAGGATACAATCAAATAAGAAGAATATGATAAATCTTCAAAGGATGAATCTGATCAAGTCAAAATAGTCAAGATAAGTCAGAAGGAAGATTTGGATGGAAGTACAAGTCATCTCGTCCTGAAACTTTAATCATTGGAAGTGCAAGTGATCCTTTGAGGACCAAATTATCACTAAATGATACCACTTTGTTTGGCTTACTCTCATCAATTGAGCCTACCTCTATTGGTGAAGCATTGGCAGATGATGGATGGATTCTTGCAATGCAAGAAGAGTAAAATGAATTTAAGAGGAATGATGTTTGGGATCTAGTACCTAGACCAAAAAAGAACTTTATTGAAACCAAGTGGGTTCTCAGAAACAAGCTTAATGAAAAAGGAGAAGTGGTGAGAAACAAGGCAAGACTTGTCACACAAGGCTACTGCCAAGAAGATGGCATTGATTACACTGAGACATTTGCTCCAGTAGTCAGGTTAGAAGCTATTTGTATCATAATTTCTTTTGCAGCAAATAATAACATTACATTATTTCAAATGGATGTTAAAAGTCCTTTTCTAAATTGTTATATAAGTGAAGAAGTCTATGTTAAACAACCCCCACGTTTTGAAAGTTCTGAATTTCCAAATCATGTTTTAAAACTTAGGAAATCGCGAAAATGGTCTAAAACAAGCACCTAGGGCATGGTATGATGGACTTAGTAACTTCTTGCTTAAAAATAACTTTGAAAGAAGACAAATAGATAATACACTTTTTAGAAAATCAATAGGAGATGACATTCTTATTATTCAAATTTATGTTGATGACATTATTTTTGGATCTACTAATGACACTATCTGCCTAGAATTTTCAAAATTGACGCAACTTGAATTTCAAATGAGTACGATGGGAGAACTTAAGTTCTTCTTTTAAGGATACAAATTCAACAAAGTCATAAAGGTATATACATTCATCAAACTAAATATACAAAAGAGCTTCTTAGGAAGTTTAAGATACGTGATTGCAAACCTATGGCTACACCAATGCACCCTACTTGTTCACTTGAAAAAGATGATTAAAGCGAAAAATTTGACTAAAAATCTTATAGAGGAATGATAGGATCCCTACTTTACCTTACTGCTTCCATAGCTGACATCATGTTTAGTTTATGTGCAAGATTTCAAGTTGTTCCTAGGGAATTACATTTAACTGTTGTTAAGAGAATCCTTAGATACCTAAAAGGCACTACCAACCTTACCTTGTTCTACAAGAAATCTCCAAAGTACAAACTGAGTGGATACTGTGATTCTGATTATGCTGGAGATAAACTTGAGAGAAAGAGCACTAGTTGCAACTGCACTTTTCTAGGTGACAATTTAATATCTTGGCCAAGTAAGAGGCAAAACACCATTGCAATGTCAAAAGTAGAGGCTGAGTACATTTCGGCAACTGGTTGCATTTCTCAACTACTTTGGATGAAGCATCAACTTAAAGACTACAAAATCCTAGAATCCAACTTTCTAATCTATTGTGATAACACTTTTGCCATTTTTCTAACCAAAAACCTTATCTTACCTTCTAGAGCTAAACACATATAGATCAAACACTACTTCATTAGGGATTTTGTTCAAAAAGGGGTACTAAACATTCAGTTTGTAGACACTAAACACTAAGGGGCCGACATATTCACCAAACCACTACCTGAAAATAGGTTTGACTTCATCAAGAAAAACCTAAACCTTACCTTCATGTCAGACTGATGTTGTGATAACTTCAAAGTACTTTAGCCTTACATTAGTTTTTATATTTTCTTGTAATATGTTATATTCATGTTATTTAGAAAAAAAAGAACAAAAAAGTCTCACTTCCAAGTCTTTTTGGCTTATGACAAAAGGGGGAGACAAATATTTGATAAAGTGGGGAGAAAATGATACTTAGACTTAAGGGGAGCCCTGAGTTAGGGGGAGTCAAAGAAATATAAAGATAAGTTGTTATAAAAAATACAAGTATTGTCATCATAAAAAAGTAGAGATTGTTGGAACCAATTTGATTTTATACTTACAGTTTTTATGACAACAAAGGTATTTTATGAGAACAATATATTTTACTTTAAGGAGTATGAAAGAAGATATGGTCAAGATTTGTAGAAGATTTGATCACGATTTATCTACAATAAAATATGAACATAATCAATCTGAAGAATTTACAAACGCAATCTTAACAAAATACGAATAGAATCAATCTGAAGAATTTACAATCTCAATCTAAACAAAATAGGAACATAATCAATCAGAAGAATTTACAAACACAATGTACACAAAATACAATTCAGAATTAAACAATGATTAAATTGAAGCCTAAATTTTAACGATAAATAGATACTGAAGGTTGAAGAAAAAATAATCGAAAAGTAGAAAAGAGTAGTTTTAGAGTTCAAAGAGAGAAACACTTGTTCAAATGAGAAATATTCTCTATGTGTTCTTTTCTTAGAGTATGAGAGTTATTATAATCATCTTTTTTAAAAGCAAACAGTTAAAGTTGCAATCTTCTGTATCCAACCCGATAGTGGTTTAGCTCCTTCTTTAATCTGGGGTTGTCAGGTTGTTAGGAGAAGACTTGGCTTGTAGGGTCAAGGTGGTTAGTTCCTAAAAAATTTGGGGTTCTCAAGCCATTTGGGAAGACTGGCTTTGAGGTTTGGGGGCTTTGTAATTCAAGGTATTTGAATTAGTGGATTAAAGCCTTTTGAATGAGGGGACTAGATATAGCCAAGTTAGTGGTGAACAATGATAAATCTATGTGTCAAATTATTTATGCTTTCATTGCTTGCTACCTTTGAATACGATTGTTTCTACTCCAAGTAAGTCACCAAAATTGAACTAGTTTTTTTATTTATTTATAAATTATCAAAAAGTTATCAACTTTGGCAAATACAATTCAACCATTTTCTCGTTTTTGTACCTTCAAAACTACTCCAAATCAAATTTAGTCACAGGGGAAAACTTCCATAGAAAACTGATTTTTGTTACATTAACTTTTTTTAGCATGAGGGTTATGTGAATTGTTTCACTAAAACTCTTTACTTCTTGTTAGAAACTATTTTGGGGGCATTACGGGTTAGAGGAACTTAGAGCGGAAGGAAATGGAATTTTTAGCATATAGGTGATTTTAAACTACACTCAAATGATTTTTAAAATGTCATGCATGTTGTTTGTTTGATCATTGCATGATTGTTGTGTTGGAAATTTAGGAACTCACAGGATTTTGAGTAAAGGATTGTAGTTTAATATGCGGATCCTGTTACTAAAGGCAAATTGCACGTGCCTTGAATGCTCTTTCACCCTCGCCTTTGTAGTTTTGCCTCTGGGTGTCATTATGTAACTTTGGGCTTTTGCCTCTGGTTGTTGTTTCAAAAACCTAAATATTTTTACCTCTGATAATTCTTTTCTATTTTGCTCCCTCTGATTCGTAACTCATGATTTTGGGCATCCTGCCACTAATGATTAACTTAAGTTTCTAGGCATGTTGCCTCTAATGCTGTTTTTCAACTCTGAGAATTTTTGCAATTTGTTGTTTCCCTCTTGTCTTTCTGGTGATCAGGTTGCCTTTGGTCCATGTATCCTCTGATCATGTTGCCTCTGGTCCACGCATCCTCTAGTTCTACCTTTGAACATGTATCCTTTAATTCTTCCTTTGGACAAGTATCCTCTGATTCTGCCTTTGTGCACGTATCCTCTAATTCTGCCCCTGGACACATATACTCTGATTCTGCCTTTGGATATGTATCTTCTTATTTTTCCTCTAGACATGTATCCTTTAACTCTGTCTTTGGTCACATATCGTCTAACTCTAATTATATTAACTCTAACCTACCTGCTTCTGGTCATGTTGCCTCTCGTTAGAGTTTGATTCTAGTCATGCTGCCTCTAATGTGTTACTCCAAAATGCACCGCTTCTAGTTAGGAGTTCTCCGTCTGGATAAGTTTGCCTCTGGTTCTAGCTCTGATTAGGGACTTAGTTTTAAATTCCCACATTATTTTCAATATATTTTAAGTTATTATAAGTGTTATGGAGTAATGATGCATTGCAAACATAATATTAGCAAGGCATTGCATAACATTCTCATTAATCAGATCATGCATAGCTTTATTCATGGTGGGACATTAATGTTTGCTCTAGGAATGAAACAACAGGTAAAGGAGAACAATCATGACGCTGGTTGTGGTTTGGTCAAACCACCTTTACCAATTAGGACTATATTATCTTGGTGACTCGCATCAAGATATTGGGCGACTTTTCCTTGTTTCAATGAAAAGATTTGACGTCACGCATAGTTTTCAGAATCATAATGAAAGAATGATTTCGGTTAAGCTTTTATGAAAAATTGAAGTTAAGAGCTTCATCGTGAGATGCATCATAATTTCATGTGTTTTATGCATATTTATGAAATAAATATTTTTAAACTAGTCGTCCCTTTATTTTCAGAACTCTCTGAGATTTTATCACACCCTTTTATTTTTTATATACATTAATAGAGGAAGATCTGCAAGCCCTGTTTTTGACTTAGTGCTTTATTTTTGTTTGATGTAACCTGATGTATTAGGGAACAGTTTTATAATTCAAGTATTGCTGTTGTAATTTAGTTAAATAGTTCATTAAATTGAGTTGTAAACTATGTTGTTTAAATGTAGTTTACAAGTTACTTTAATCATCTTTATTAATGATATGTAATACTTGTTTTTGTTTTATTGAAGTGTATGGATTTAATTGTCAAATTCTAGATAATTGACAATGGTGAAGGTGCAAACACGAGAAAGGGGGGGGGGGGTTGAATTGTGTTTGCCAAAGTTGATAAATTTTTGCTAATTTGATGAAGGTTGGTTGGTTTTTATGAATTACTTAGATAAGAAGCAGTCGAGTTCAGAGGCAGCAAATAATGAAAGCATAAATAATTGGACACATAGATTTATCCATGTTCACCACTAACTTGGCTACATCCAGTTCCCTCATTCAAAAGGCTTTAATCCACTAATTCAAATACCTTGAATTACAAAGAACCTAACCCTCCAAGCCAGTCTTCTCAAATAGTCTAACAACCCCAGACTTTTGAGGAACTAACCACCTTGACCCAACAAGCCAAGTCTTCTCCAAACAACTTGACAACCCCAGATTGAAGAAGAAACTAAACCACTGTCGGGTTGGATACAAAAGATTGGAACTTTAAGTGTTTGCTTCTAACAAAGCTGATAAAACTTGGTCAAAGATTATCATCAATTATTAATATGAATCAAATCTTATTTTAGATTTTCATTAATATAAATTGTTGATATTATATTTATTTATTTTATGGTTATGACTATTCTATAAAGATGGTAGTATTTTTATGTGATTATTTTGTAAAATGTTATAGTAATAATTGTAGTTATTATTTTGAATATGAGAGTTTTGGTTATTAATGTATTTGAAAAGATTAATTACTTTAATTACTTTTTTTTATAAAATATTAGTTTTGAAATATTAGTAATATTTTTGTAATGAAATTGTGTTGAAAGAAGTGTTAAAAAAGATTAGTTTTAATAAGTGTTGGTTTTTTATTTAAAAAAAATAAAAGAAATGAATAAAATGTATTTTATGGGTTAGGTCTATATGCAAGAATAAAATATAATTAAATAAATAAAAATTGATTGAAAACAATAAGAAGGAATATGAGAAAGAGATGGGAGCGGGACAGCAAACAATTCATGTCCGAAACAGAAACAACAGTTCTTTCTCATGCTTTTGATTTACCATATTTATTATTTTATCGTCCGCTTCAAAAGTTTTTAGAATCTTATAAATAAAATTCAACCCCCCTCTCCCCTCTCTTGTGTTTTTCTCTCTTCAACACTTTCTTATATTTCAGTCTAATAAATATAGTCACAATTTTGCTTATAGAGTCCAAATGGAATACTATTTTCTTAGTTTTACCAAATTGATTATCTAAATTTTTTAATATACAAATATAAGTAAATTAGTAGTTATGTTTGTTTTCTAAGTTTAAATCTGAAATCTCCTTCTTAAGACTCATCAATGTCCCCTATCTCAATCGCCAACTTATATACTTGGGACATTGATTATCTTAACATCATTGCATATAATTTTCAAATGACTTAAATGCAGATTTAATCATTCAATTTTGTCTCATTTATGATTTTGGTCCCTATTTATAAATTTATGAATTTGGTTCTCCATTTTCAAAATATCTCTTACATTTTCTCCACATATGCATTTGGAGTTTATTTTTTATGATTTGGTTAGTGGAATACTTGCGTAACAATTGAATTTATGCCATAAAAACGAGTTGTTGAGTGAGAAACCATCCAGATAGTGTTTTACAACAAATTTTGTTGTTTTTTGTGATATAGATATACTGTAAATTTTGATGAACTATAAATGATTGTTAAGTAATAATTCACTTAGATGTTATTACCAAATAGCGGCTAGTGATCTATCAACTGTAATTAAGTGGTCTCTAATTAAGTCGTTAAAATGAATAGTGATTGTTTTTTGTACTATAGCGATCGAAAATTTGGTCATTGACAACCGAATTTCTAGTAGTGAAATAAGATTGGTTCACTATGTAAAAATATTTTCTATTTTAATTTCTTAAATTTTTTGTTAATTTTACTTATTAGTAAGGAGGTAAAAGAGTTCTCAAGTCCTAACTTTACTGAAAATGCCGACATTGTTAGTTAGTACATCTTGTCCCGGGTTCAAATCCAAGACTTTGCAGTTGAATGTCAGTTTATGATGATATTAATCATCTTTTCTACGAACAAAGAAAAATTGAGGTAAGAGACTCTTTTGAGATAAATAATTGTCAATATTTCTTAAAATAATAAAAATGTCCAAACGTTTTAATTATTTTCAAAAATGCATGCATCTTCATTAATTAACATTTTATCTTCTCTTCGTGATAATAACTCAATATAATAGTCTGTTATCAAGGAAAAATAAACACATATTTTTCGAAATGAAAATATAATTTTTTTACTAATTTAATTAAGCTTAAATTGCAAGCGACCAACAAAAATAGCTAGTGAAAGATAATAATAGTAAAATCATAGAACATAACTTCAATCCATAATTCCCAACATAGTAATGAAAAAATAACATAACAAACAACACACTCAATCCTTTGATGAAAGAAATGAACCAAACTTCAAATATCTCCATAGAATAACTTCTTGAAAAGCTCCAAATGTGCAATCTGAAAATGCAAACACACAAGAACAGATCCATCTCCCTCAAAACTAAGAAGAATGAATGCCCTATCATGTGGAGACAGAGCATTAAATCCAAAATAAACGGGCTTCCCCCAACCAAAATCAGCTTCATAAATAGGCATACTTATCCAACTAGTTAAAGTTAAATTAGGATTCCTAAAATTAAGAGCTTTCTTACTATCATCACCTAAAAACAAACCCCTTGCATCATCCAAATGCTCAAAGCCTCTAATAACATCAATTTGTGACCTTATATACTCATCATTTACAACCTCAATTGATTCCCTTACCTTTTGTGAAACATAACCCAAAGGTTTTGATGTGATTTCTCCAACATACCCTTTTACTGCTGTTTGTGTCAAAGCATTCCCAAAATAATTTTTAGGAAGTGGTGGAACCATTCTACTTCTTACATCAGCATTGAACCTAACAACACTTTCTTGATTCTCTTCAAGCTCACGTGCCTTTAATGCATATCTCCAAATATGTGCACTAATTGATTCAAATCTACTAAAAGGTCTTGACCCTTTTTTCATCATAGCTAGAACAACATCATTATTTTCATTGGCTTTTTTCTTCAACTTCTCAACTTGTTCAGGTGAAAGTCTCAACAAAGTAGCTGTCGTTTTTTTCATTCTTTCTTCTTTCGTATCGGTTCTTCCTAGAATCAACGGCTGTGGCTTCAATTCTATATGTTCAAAACGTGGTTCCAAAGGGGTGTGTGAAAATTTTAGAATTGTTCTATCTATAAAAGGTAACTCATTAGGATCAATTGTTTCTCCTCGTGCTAATTTGGCCCATGAGTTGATGAATCTAACGGCTCCAAGTCCATCTGATAAAATGTGGTGCATAGCAAGACCAATTGCACAACCTTCATTGTTTTTGAACTTTGTGAGTTGCACAACGAAAAGAGGCATTTCTTCAATTTGTTGAGTATTAAAATCGAATGTTGGAGAAAGCTCTTTGGTGGAGTCAGAGAATGAAAAGTCACCATAATCATGAATTGTTTTAGTTGTTTCGGCTTCGATTAAAACGACTCCTTTTGCATTGAGATTCAATTCGAGGCGAGCACCTTGTGTGTAACACAATCTACCAGCCATAGGATAGTAATGAACTAGAATTTTGCTGAGAGAGTTTTTCAATGTTTGTATGCTGTTTTCTATTTGGTTCTGTTTTTGAGGTTTGTAAATGTACAGAGTGGGTACGGGGCTGTTACGAACAACTTGGTCCATATCGGAAAGCCATAAACGGCCTTGTGGCGTTGGTTCTTCAGGGATGACAGTATAAGAAGCTTTAGTTGTTGCCATTCTTTTTCCTGTTCTATATTATGGTATGAATCTAAAAATATTATTGTGTGTGTATATATAAGAAAAATGTTTGTTTTATATGCAAACACTCCACATAAAGAATGATGTGATATCTTAGTGATATAATAATGATAAGAAATAAATTCACAGTTATTAGATTGAACAATCATACCTAATATAAGTTTTCATTGATAAAATTTTAAAATAATTTAACATTCAAATGACAAATTGTACTAATGAGATTGAACTGTCATACACCAAACACGTTGTCACTTATCAGCTTAAACTATCATATATTGGATAAGTCCTCACCGATAAAAATTTCAAAACATTATCATAGATGGGAAATACTGTCACTAATGAGATTGAATATTTAATAAATCTTATATCTGTAGTTATGTATATTTTGAAATACTTCGCTTTATTTTAGATATATAAAAGATAAATGAGAAAATTGTACATTAATATTAATTTTATAAGTCTCCATCTCTCATTGCTTTTAATTTTCTAAGTACATTCATAATTTATATAAGTTAATATATTCTTTTTTTAAGTCACATAGAAAAATAATATCGACTTTACCATACGAAGGCATAGATCTTTTACTAATTTTTATAATAAAAGTGAATAAAAAAAGATAAATAATGACAAAAATAGTTATGATAATGGATTGATTCTTTTTGAGTCATAAAAAAATACCAATCTATTTTCTAAAAAAAATTTAATGTTTAAAATAGTTTTACACAAATATTCAATAAAAATTCATTATTTTTGAAGAAAGTAAAAAGCAAAATACTTTCATGTTTTATTACTACAACCCTAAGCTGTTTATATAGGAAAAGAAATTACAATAGTAATATTGATGATAATGACAGAATTATAAAATAAAAATAAACATAATAATATAAAATAAAAGAGAATCAAATTTGATTTCTCTTGATTCTTCAACACCCCCTTCAAGTTGGTGCATAAATATCGGTCATGCCCAACTTGGCTATAAGTCGCTCAAAATTGGGTCTTGTCAAACTTTTTGTCAGGATATCAGCAATTTGCTGATTGGAAGTCACAAATGGCAAGCATATAATTTCAGCATCAATTTTTTCTTTTATGAAATGGCGGTCAATCTCAATGTGCTTGGTTCTATCATGTTGTACAGGGTTGTGAGCTATACTTATTGTTGCTTTGCTATGACATAACAATTTTAAGGGTGAGTCAACTTTCATTTTCAGTTTGTCCAAAAATTTACGAATCCATAAAAGTTCACAGATTCCTTGAGCCATTGCTCTGAATTTAGCTTCTGCACTGCTTCGAGCAACAACCCCTTGTTTCTTACTTCTCCAACTAACTAAATTTCCTGAAACATAGGCGCAATATCCAGTGGTGGATTTTCTATCAGTAATTGATCATGCTCAATCAACATATGTAAAAATAGAGACTTCTCTATCATTAGTTTTCTTGAAGCACAAACCCTATCCGATAAACTGCCTCCAAGTGTTCTTCATAGGGAGAATGCATGAATTGGCTTACAACACTCAAAGAGAAAGCGATGTCAGGTCTAGTGCGGGCTAGATAAATAAGTTTGCCGACTAACCTCTGGTATCTTCCAATCTCAACCGGAACACTGCCTTTCTCCCAAAGTTTAGCATTTAATTCCATAGGAGTATCTGCTGGTCTTCACCCACTCATCCCCGTTTCTTCCAAGAGATCTAGGATGTATTTTCTTTGAGAAACAACAATTCCCTTCTTTGTTCGAGCAACTTCCTTACCAAGAAAATATTTAAGCGTGCCTAAATCTTTGATCTCAAATTCTTTTGTCAAATTTTTCTTCAATCTTTCCATCTCAACAATGTCATCTCCAGTGAGAATAATATCATCTACATATACAATTAGAATTGCAATTTTACCAACATTAGAGAACTTCATGAATAGAGCATGGTCTGATTGTCCCTGCATATATCCTTGCCTTTTGACTGACTTAGTGAATTTTTCAAACCAAGCCCTTGGGGATTGATTGAGACCATAAAGGGATTTTTGTAGTTTGCACACATTTGAACCAAATTTATCTTCAAAGCCAGGTGGACTATCCATGTATACTTCCTCCTCCAAATCACCATTCAGAAAAGCATTCTTTACATCAAGTTGGTTACGAGACCAATCTAAATTCAGTTTCAAGGACAAGAGAACTCTAATAGTGTTTAATTTGGCAACAGGAGCAAAAGTCTTTGAGTAATCAATGTCATATGTCTGAGTAAACCCTTTAGCAACCAAGTGTGCCTTGTATCTTTCAACTATGTTAATAGAATTATATTTTACAGTAAATACCCATTTACAGCAAACAATATTCTTTCTTGTAGGTAACGTCATAACTCTCCAAGTTTGATTCTTCTCAAGAGCTCTCATCTCCTCAAGAACAGCTTCGTTCCACTTTGGAATTTTTAGAGCCTCTTGTATATTTTTTTGGAATTTCTACAGCAGGCAACTTAGAGGTAAATGCAGCAAATGAAGAAGAAAATTTTGAGTATGACACATAATTAGACAAAGGATACTTAGTGCATGATCTAACAGGTTTTCTAATTGCAATAGAAAGGTCTATAACAGGATACTCGACATGACTCTTAAGAACAGAAGAAGACTTACTTGTATCAAGATGATGTGTTGGATTATCTATTGGTTCGGAATCTTGGAAGGGTTGGAGAATGGGTCCTTCATTTCTCTGTTTATGGTTTCTTCTTTCAAAGACATTTCCCTTCCAAGTAGGGTCAATTGTAGTAAACCTACTTTGTGTCTCTTTATCTGAGTCATTATGTTGTGGCATTTCAGGTGGTCCTTCATTATTATTGAGATCAAGAATTTGATCATTGTGATTTTGATTTGAAATTGTCGCCCCCGAATCTGTCAAAACCTCATTCATAAGTGGATTGAGTTCCAATATGGATTATTGGGCATTTTGTGACAACACTATATCACTTAAAGTAATGATGTTTTCAAAAGTAAAAGATGAATCTTCCTTAAAATTTCCCCCCTGAAGATGAATGTCAGTAAAAAATATTTTCAACAAAAGTTACATCCATGGTGACAAAAATTCTTTTTGATTTTGGTTCAAAACACCGATACCCCTTCTGAGTTGGAGAGTAACCGGTAAACACACATTTTATAGCTCGTGGCTCGAGTTTGTCAAGGTGTTTATGTTCATGAACAAAAGCAGTGCAACCAAAAACTTTTAGTGGCAAATCAGCAGAGACACTAGTCAAAGGAAAATAATTTCGAAAAACATCAAGAGGGGTATGAAAATCTAAAACTTTAGATGGAATTCGATTAATTAAATATGATGCAGTTAAAACAGCTTCACCCCACAAATATTTTTGAACCTTATTTGCAAATAGTAAAGCTCTAGCAACCTCAAGAAGATGCATATTCTTTCTATCTACAATTCCATTTTGTTGGGGTGTATTAACACAAGAACTTTGATGAACAACCTCGTTTGCAAGAAAAAAATTGGACAAAAGTATATCAAAATATTCTTTACCATTGTCACTTCTGAAGACTTGAATATTTGTTTGGTATTGAGTGTGCACCATTTTAAAGAAAATTTTGACAACCTTTTCTGATTTTTCTTTCAATAGATAAACCCAACAAATTCTAGTATGATAATTAATAAAAGTTATAAACCATGTTTTATTAGAAAATGTGTTTATTCTATTAGGACCCCAAACATCACTATGAATAACTGCAAACGGTTTTGATTGTTTATATGGTTGTGTAGAAAAAGAAGAACGGTGTTGTTTAGCAAATTCAAAAGTTTCACAATGAAAAAGAATAACGGTGGTGTTTAGCAAATTCACAAGTTTCACAATGAAATAAAGATGGATCCTTCTTAGAAAATAATTTAGGAAACAAATGTTTCAAATACGGAAAACTAGGATGTCCTAACCGTAAATGGCATAACATAATATCATCATTATTAGAAGAGACAAAAATAGATTCAAAGCAGGTACTTGTTTTGGGTTGGTCTTTGAAGTCGAGTCCATTGTCCAGATAATAGAGTCCTCCACTCTCTTTACCTTTGCCAATCATCTTCCCCGTGCTCAAATCCTTAAAGGTGCAATGAGAATGAAAGAAGTTAGCTTGACAATTTATATCCTTTGTTAATTTAGTAATGAATAACAGATTACATGATAAATTAGGAACATGTAAGACATCTTTTAAGTTTAACACAGGTGACAGAATAACAAAACCTTTTCCTGCAATGGCTGAAAGAGAGCCATCTGCAATTTTAATTTTGTGCTTACCTGCACAAGGACTATAAGAAGAAAACAGACTCGACTCCCCAGTCACAGGTGACACTAAGTAGAGCAGTATTTGGAAAATTACCTCTATGAGCTATAGAGCAAGAAGGAGTTTGAGACTCAAGGAGTTTGTACAATTGATCTAATTGTTCCTTGGTGAAAGGAGATAGGCTTGAAGGAGACTGCTTCTCTTGATCAGAGGTACCAGCTTGAAGCGCATGACCTTCGTTTCTTTCTTTTTTTCCTTCCAATTTAGAGGTTTTCCATGGAGCTTCCAACGTGTATCACGTGTGTGCCATGGACGTCTGCAATGTTCGCACCATGGTTTCTTGCCATTTATTTTCCTGTCTTCATTCTTAATGACTAGGGCAGAGCTTTCAACCTCACCAACAGAAGGTGACTTACCCATCATAACACCTTGTCTCGCCTCTTCTCTTCTAACTTCTGAGAACGCTTCCCGAAGTGATGGTAATGGAATCTTTCCCAATATTTTGCCTCGGACTTCATCAAGCCGCTTATTAAGTCCAACAAAGAACATGAATACTCGGTCGTTCTCCTATCTTTTAAGAAACAAAACATTGTCTTCACAACACTTCCAATTATCATCATAGCAGAGATCCAATTCTTTCCATAGTGTCATCAACTCATTATAACAGGTAGTGACATCTCTATCTCCTTGTTTTGCATGCCACAATCGTGATTTGAGATCAAAAATTTGAGAAGAATTTTGAACGTCATAATATGTTTCTTTGACAGCCTCCCAAACTTCCTTCGCAGTAGGCAAAAACATAAAAGGTTTTCTAATCGTTGATTCCATATTACTAAGCAGCCAAGCAATAATAACACAGTTCTCAGATTTCCAAAACCTGTCATTCGGATCAGTTGTGGCAGGCATTTGCACCTCTCCTGTGAGGAACCCATATTTTCCCTTACCGTCTAGTATCAATCTTGCGGTTTGAGACCATTCGACATAATTTTTTCCATTGAGTTTCAGGATTTCAACCTTGAGGGTATTAGAAGTTCCCTCGTGGCCAAAAAAATTTGGAAAAACCATTGTTAGATAAACCATTCCAGCCGCCGTTGTCACTGCCTAAACCAATATTGCCGACGTTGTTGACTACTTCTGATTTTACACCCAAACAATCGTCGTTGTTGACTATTGATTTTTCACCCAAACCGTCGTTGTTGTTGGTGCCACTACCCATAAGGGTTGTCTTCCATGGGGTATTGTGTGCCATTAGGTAGATAAAAAATAGGTTGGGTCAACCCTTTAGTTTAGTTGGTTGGAGCGTCACAAAGTCGGAGGTGGACCGTGGTTGGATGTTGAACCCTTTTAGATTTGGATCCCCAACCCCTACTGGTTGTGGAACCCTAACAAAAGCTCTTGATACTATGAAGAAAGTAAAAAGCAAAATACTTTCATACTTTATTACTACAGCCCTAAGCTATTTATATAGGAAAAGAAATTACAATAGTAATATTGAGTGATAATGACAGAATTATAAAATAAAAATAAATATAATAATATAAAATAAAAGAAAATCAAACATGATTTCTCTTGATTCTTCAACAATTTTATTATATAACTCTATTTTATAACGACATTCTAAATAAATAGTCCAATGTTAGATTTTTATTGAACATTAATGAAAAATTAATTTAGATTAAAAGATGGATTTTCCTTTTCTCTTTTGAAAAAGAAAAGATAATATATGTTGCAAGTTATAAGACAGAGGATTGAGAAAACAAAAAAATAAAACGAGTGGCAAGTTATAAGGGTCCGACATTTCTTATAGAAAAAACAAAACTTGCCCCACTCAATTTAATTTTCCTGTCTTTTCCTCTCACATATCAATATCATTTTAAAACTAAAATTTTGTTTTAAAATAATTTTCATTTTTTAATTTCTTTTTCAATTGTACTCTTCAATTATTATCAGATACAATACTTCCAATGTGCTAATTATATTTTATATTTAAGATAATAAAAAAACACAAATAGTAAAATCATAATAAAAACACACAAATTATATATAATTGATATAAATTTAAAAATTAATATATAAAATAAAAATATTTGGATTTAACAAAATAGTCATGTGATCCCAATACAACAAACTAAATTTCAAATTCTAATTGTAAACTTATTTAATTATTTATGATATCTAAAATATATTTAGTGTAATTTCTTCGTGTATATTTACTTGTAAAATGTCTAGCTCACACTACGCCAAAAATGACATTTTATAGCGCGTCTTTTACAGCGCTTATTAAATACAAGCGCTATTGTATAATTTTTTTTAAATAACGGAGGATACAACAACGCTTTTTTTTACAAGCGTTGTAAAAAAAAGCGCTGTTGTACGGTCATATAGGGTCACATACGCTTGCACATAATGTTTACAACTCTTTTACAGCGCTTTTTTAGAAAGCGCTGTAAATTGAAGCGCTCTCACATAGCCTTTTACAGCGCTTTTTGAGCGCTTTAAAAATAAGCGCTATAAAATGTAGCGCTCCCACCTTATGTTACATAGCTTTTAAAGCGCTTCTTGTTGAAGCGCTGTAAAAGCCTTGTGCTTTCACATAATCAAATGACCTATTACAGCGCTTTTGATACAAGCGCGGTAATAGGCTTGCCCTTTCACATTTTTATAGGACCTATTAGAGCGCTTTTTGAACAAGCGCTGTAAAAGCATTCATTTTAAATAAATAACATTCACTTTAAGTAAATAAAAACAAATTTAAAACAAATTTAATACGTTGTCCAAACCCTACGAACCCTCATCTCCTCTACCCTGCGAACCCTCCTCTCATCTACTGTGCGCCCCTACAAATTGATTTACCTTGCTCCTCCTTTAAAACAAATTGATCAACGTTGTCTCAGGTACTATATTTTATTTATTTTTTGTTGTCACTAATTCAAAATGATAAATTGTTACATGATATTAGATATGTTCTCATGATATATATGTTCTGTTTTGATATATATGTTCTGTTTTGATATATATATATATGTTCTCATATAAGAACATATATATGTTCTGTTTTGTTACATGATATTAGATATTACTATGCGCCCATCTATAAGATAAAATGATAAATTGTTACATGATATTACTATGCGCCCATCTATAAGATATGTGTATTATATATATAGGTCATATATATCATACTTGAAATCATGTTTATTGTGTAACTGCATTTATATATATAGGTCATATTAATGGACCGGAAATGGATGTCTGCCAATCGATTGACAAAAGAGTATGAAAATGGAGTGAAGGAGTTTATTGTGTTTGCAGTGAAGAATGCAAAAGATCCAAATAGAGTCGTTTGTCCTTGTTTAAAATCTTGTTTTGGAAAACGCGTTAGAGCAGATGAATTGGAAGTACATTTAGTATGGTATGGAATTGATCAAAGCTATACATGTTTGATAAGACATGGTGAGAAAATCAATGGAAACACCCGCACAGATACATATGTTTCAACTGATTTCGACACAGATACATATGAGCCGGACCGAGTTGAGGAGATTGCAAAAGCAGTTGAAGAAGATCTTCGTGATTGTCCTAAAATGTTTGAGAGCTTGTTGAGTGATGCAGAGAAACCATTATATAATGGTTGTACTAAATTCACAAGATTTTCGGCGATATTAAAGTTGTACAACTTAAAAGCGAGTAATGGATGGTCTGATAATAGCTTCACAGAATTACTAACACTCTAAAAAGATATGTTGCCAGATGATAATGAACTTCCCAGTCAAACCTACGAGGTTAAACGAATTTTGTGCTCTATTGGTATGAGTTACGAAAGGATTCATGCGTGTCCTAACGATTGCATTTTATTTCGAAATGAATATGAATTACTAAAGGCGTGTCCAAAATGCAATGTCTCTCGATATAAGAAGAAAGAATCTACTCCAGCAAAAGTCGTGTGCTATTTTCCTATAATACCAAGATTTAGGCGCATGTATCGCAACGAAGAAGATTCAAAACACTTGACATGGCATGCAGATGAAAAAATTAGAGATGGAAAGTTTCAACGCCTTGCACTTTCTACAGATGGAATGAATCCACATGGTCTTCAAAGCATCTCACACATCACGTGGCCTGTGATTTTGTTGATTTATAACCTACCTCCATGGTTATGTATGAAGCGTAAGTTTATAATGTTGTCTCTGTTAATTTCTGGACCCAAACAATCGGGGAATGATATCGACGTATACTTGGCTCCTTTAGTTGAAGATTTAAAAATTATGTGGGAGACAGGTGTAGAAGTTTATGACGGGTATAAGAAAGAATGTTTCAATTTGAGGGCTATGTTGTTCGGCACAATCAATGATTTTCCAGCATATGGTAATTTATCAGGATATAGCATTAAAGGTCAGTGTGCATGTCCTATATGTGAGGAGAGTACAAATTGGATGCAGTTGAAACATTGTAAGAAGAATGTATTTCTTGGACATCGTAGATTTTTACCTTATAGTCATCAGTATCGTGGGTGGAGAAATGCATTCAATGGAATGATCATTTTTTTTATACTACACCAAAAGAAATTGATTTTTGTTAACTACAAAGTATTAACGTGTTATTTTTATTAAAATATTCGTTCATAGTAAATAAAATATTATTGTTATTTCATACAAAATAATTAATATCTTATCAATAAAATTTTATTTGTCAAAAAATAAATAAAATGTTATTCACAAATCTCTTAATGATATATCATAATAGATATATAATTTGTTATATTGTTTTATGTTTAGACTATATTTAAAACTGATAAAATAGATTGACTGAATGAATAAAAATTTGGATTGTAACGAGTTCATCAAAATAATTTATTAATCCATTAACAATTTCATTATAACTTCTTAAAAAAATTCATTTCAATCTATCCATTAAAAATTAAAACCATCTAATTCATCCATTATCACATTTTACAACTATCACTTTTATTTATATTTCATTCTAAAATAATATTTATTCGTGCATTTGGTTATATATTAAATCGTACACATCTCAATTTCATCAATGATAATGTTTCTTAAATTCTTGGAGATTGTTCTATCATAATTTTTGGAAAGATCATTGATTATCCAAATCAATTATTAATATTAAGGAAACCCCTTATCTTCAAGAAGAAAACACCCCTCAACTTTTTACAAGATAGAACCTAAAGACAATACATTTCTAAAACACGAGGTTCTTTTTGTATTATGTGATTCGTTTTCCATAACTTTTTATTCTTTTTTTAGAGGTTATAGGAGCCTTAGTATTAATTAGAAACAATAACTAAGATTTAATGCAAGTAAAAATACTTACATAGGTGTCAACAAATCCTATCTTATAAAGAATTAGTTTAAATTTGTATTTTTTAAATATTTTCGACATAAAAATGAAAATAACTATGAGACAAACTAACACTTATGAGATTGAACAATTATACGTAAGATAAGTTCTAATTGATAAAATTTCAAAATAATTTAACATACACATGATAAATTGTTTCTAATGAGATTGAAATATCTTATACGTGACAAAGTGTCACTTATGTGATTAAACTATCATACATGAGACAAGTACTTGTTGATAAAAATTTATAAACACTATCATAGAAGGGGAAAATTGTCATCGATAAGATTGAATATTTAAAAAGTTTTGTCTCTGCAATTATGCTTATTTCATTTTAGTTTAGATATATAACAAATAAATAAATAAAAATTGTAGATTAATATTTTACAAATCTCTATCTCCATTACTTCGAATTTTCTAAGAAGAATCATATTTATGTAAGTTGATATATTATTTTTTTAAATTATATAGAAAAATAATATCGACCTTAGACCGTGCGAGAGCACACGTTTTTTTACTAATTTTTATAATAAAAGTGAGAAAAAAGATAACCATTGTTATGACATGTTGAGGTGGACCGACATTTCATAAACCAAAAATTTGAGACCAAGATAGTTCAATTTCCATTTTTCAAATTTGGAGACCAATTGGCAGATATATATTTAATAGGTTGTAGATGGCAGGGATTTTTACAACTCATTCAATAAACATGTCTTAAAGAAAAAACAGAACTTGCCCCACGGAATTGAATTTTTCTGTGATTTCATTAATAACATCCAGCTACTACTATAAGATAGATATTAATGATTGTAAAAAAAAAAAACGATAGATAGGCAAAATTCCCAAAATATTGAGAAATATATCAAAGATTTAGATTTCAAAAACTCTATTTTAATATTTAAAAATTTAAAAACTAAAAAATTTGTTTGGATTACCTATTTTAAAAACTGTTTTGTAAAATTATTTTTAATATTATACTATTTAAAACTAAAAAAGCAAAACAGATAAATGGAGTTTTACTTTTTATTTTTCAGTTTTTTTAATTTTTTAGTCAAAAACTGTTTTAACAAATTAGAGTTGCCAAACAAATTTTTTTAAAATTTTCCTTTTAAAAGCAGTTTTCTAAATTTTTTTTTGTTAAATAGTTTTCAAAAACTAAAAGGTGAAACACAATCAAACAAGCCCTTAATATATGCTATTAACATATTTCTCTCTTACTAATTAGCTAATAACATCCGTCAATTAAAAATAAATAAATAAATAAATAAAATAAAGGTCAAAAATCAGCAAAAAAAAATTAAAGAATAAAATACAATTTTGTTTCTCATTATTTTTTTTGGCTTAAATGCAGTTTTAGTCCCTCTATTTAAATTGATTCGCAATTTTGGTCCCCATATTTCTAATTTCACAATTTTTGTCCCCCTATTTTAACTGATGCGTAATTTTGGTTCCTCTATTTCTAATTTCGCAATTTTAGTCCCTCTATTTTAATTAATTCGTAATTTTGGTTCCTTTATTTATAATATCTCAATTTTGGTCCCTTTATTTCTTAAAATCGAGACATTTTGTAAATCTAATTGATCACATACTTTTTTTCAATAAAATTTAATGCATTACATTTAAAAAACATATATAACATTTAGAAAATATTATATATTTATTTAAAAAAATATTATTTTATAATAAAAACTATATAAAAAATAGTTTTTAATTATTTAAAACTAATTAATTCTAAAAATAGTTTTATTATTATTTTTTTAAACTGATTTCAAAATTTATTATTTTAAAAACTTTTTTTTTGAA
>JBBPBP010009777.1:37938687-37949517 GCA_037974735.1 Cicer chorassanicum | reverse complement strand
TATATATATATATATATATATATATATATATATATATTTGATATAAATATAAAAAGTAATAAATAAAATAAAAGATTTGAATCTAACAAAATAATCATGCGGTCGCAATGCAATGAATTAAATTTCAAATTTAAAATGTAAACTTATTAAGCTACTTACAATATCTAAAATATGTTTAGTGTAGTTTCTTGGTATATATTTACTTGTAAAATTTCCAACTCCTTTTTATTATACTACACCATATTTGTTAAATACAAAGTATAGACATGTTATTTTTATTAAAATATTCCTTCATAGTAAATGAAAAAATATTATTATTTCATACAAAATGTTTAATATCTTATCAATAAAATTTTATTTGTCAAAAATTCAATTAAATTTTACTCACAAATCTCTAATTGATATATCATAATAGATATATCATGTGTGTAATATTGTTTTATTTTTAAGTTATATTTAAAGGTGGTAAAATAGATGGATTGAATGCATACGGATTTGAATTGTAATGAACTCATCAAAATAATGGATTATCACATTAAAAATAAAATCCATCTAATTCATCCATTATCACATTTTAATAAATGGATATTCATTAAATCAACATAATAATTATTTAATTGTAACAAAATAATTGTCAAGATACATCAATATTTCAAGTTCCATTTTTTCTTACATCAATATTTCAAGTTCCATTTTTTCTTATATCAAATTGTCTAGATATATCAAGTTTACATTTATCACTTTTGTTTATAATTCATCAGAGTAGTATCTCTTTGTGCATTTGGCCAGACATTAAATCGTACACATCTTGAATTCTTTGAGATTGTTCTATCATTAATTTTTTGAAGGATCAATGGTTGTCCAAGCCGATTATTAATTTTAGGGAAATGGTAACAAGTGTCATTGGGGCACTTGTGAAGAATCCAAACGTAAGAAATAAATGTTGGAAAATTTTCAAATTATAAAAAGTAGTATTTTCAACTCCAAAGTAGTTTTTAATTTCTATATTTTTTTCCTTTACAAGTGCCCCTAAGACAATTGTTAGCATGACCCTTAATTTTATAAGCATTCCACCAACTCTTCTTCTTAGAGGCCAAAGTCAAAGAACTTATTGTTAATGGTCATTGGGTTATTCTTGATTTTTTTTTTACTAATACTTTGGTCTAGTAGAAAAGATTAGACTCCCACAATATAGTGAATTTGAGTTCGATTCACCGTTGAGAGATGTACTCGCATTTAGTGCCCGACGCGTCTCGAATTGAATTATCTCAAATTAAAAGAATCTATGAGAAACCCAAAAAAAATCAGTATAACTTCTTATATTAAAAATGATCGATTTGTCTGGACATCTTCTAATTAAGTGATATTATTTGTAAAGATTCTTTTAATTTTTGAACCATAATGATCACTCTATTCCTTGGGCTAAGAAGAATTGGAATGCTTGTATCCTTCCTTCGAAATGATTCTTAATTTGGCATAGTTTTCATAATAAAGTGCTTATAAATGATAATATTTGAGGTGAATAAATTCAATTATCATTAAAATTATTATAAACAATTTTTCAAGTATTGATTCATTATAGATGATCTATAGTAGGAACACTTGGCACTAGTGCAAAAACTTGTCCAACATTTCTTATACCTAAATAAGAAAATATATATGTACAGTCAATTTAAGTAAATTTAAACAAATTTTACGCTATTTAATAGAGTTTATAATATATAGTCCTACATGAAAAAATTGTTCTCAATTAATAACGTTGAACTCTATAAAATAAAATATAGATCATGCTACAAAAGAAATTTATACTGAAAAACACAAAATTCAAAGTATAATTACAGAGTTTTAATGATTACAAAACTACAAAAATAGTAAAAGCTGATAGTCAAAAGCAGGCCATATCTACAGTGGTGAGCTGACTTGATAATGCGTTTTTTCACATGTTGTTGTCGGCCCCGAATAATGCTGATTCCTTTTAATAATTCAAAAGCAAATAATGCTGCTTCCTTTTAATAATTCAAAAGCAAATAATGCTGATTCCTTTTAATAATTCAAAAGTAATGTTGTTCTCCGCTATTATTCAAATACCTTCTACCCCATAGCAATCATCTTCATTAAGTGGAGTAAAACTTTGGGAAGATTCTTCTGAGTCTTCATTATTGATGTCTGACTCCGTAATGGCCTTTTTTAATTCTTTAAAAAAATCTTTCTTGCTTGAAGAAGCAGATAATTCTGCCATAAATTAAGCATTTTCAGCTAAAAATTGGCCTTCTCTAATATCTTCTCTTGGTTTAACTAAATAATTCTGATTTTTAATAAACCAAGCTTTAAGGACATCCTCAGTTAATAAATCTGGGTTAAACTTATTCCACCATTTTATTTTTATGACTCTAAGCATCCAATTAGTATCTGTCTGAGGAATTGCTTGTTCCTTTTTGTAAGTCAAGGCCGTTATCTAAGATACTCCGAAACTTGCATGGAACATTAATAATTTTGTATGGTCCTGAAATTTTGTTTCTTGATTGAATAATTTAAAAGCTATATTTGCAAATTATGGATAGATTTGAGGCTCGGGGTCCCATTCGTTAAACCATCTAACGAACCATAATGGAAAATTTAATGGGATGTCTTTCTTAAACCATATGAACCATGAATGTTCATAAGGTTCAATTAATAACATTTTTGTCCAAGCGTCCATGTAATCATGATACGAATACTCTTGAGGAGTAAATTTTCTGGTAAATTTCCTAGTTGAAGAGGGATGTTTATTCCAGTCTAAAGGAGATAATACCTTTACAATTTTGAATTTAGAAAAGATAATTTTTTGTTTGTCTTGCTTATCATAATTGTGAGTAATTTCAAATGAGTCAGTGTCTACTAATATGAATTCGTAGAACAGTCGTGTTTTTTGGGGATTATTACCTAGGAAAAACAAGACCTTAAATACCCTATTATACGCTATTACAAAAGCCTTTGTAGGAGACCCATTACAATTACAAGAAAGAGCTGCAGACCAATTAGTAAACCTTTACTGTCCAACCATGTCTGATTACCGATGGTATAAAGACATGTTTTTATCTAAAGTCTACATGCGTCTTGATTGGAACGCAGATTATTGGAAAGAAAGGTTCATAGCAGGATTAACAAAATTATTTAGTGAAAAAGTTAAAATGAACATTAAGTCAAAATATGATGGTCAAATACCTTATGGGTCATTAACATTAGGTCAGATATCCAATTACATCGTAGAAACTGAAATCAGTATTTGAACTGATTTCAAATTACAAAATAAAATGAGAAGTGAAGTTACACAAAGTAAAAGAGAATTAGGATCGTTCTGTGAACAATTCGGAGTAGAACCTATTAGAGCACCAAGTAAGCAAATCATGAAAAGACAAAAACAGTCTTACAAACCTTATCAAAAAAGAAAAGTTTATAATAAAAAGAAAAGTTTATAATAGAAAGAAAAGTTATATTAAACAAGAAGATTATACCCCACAAAAATCTAATAATAAAAAACACAAATACAAAAAACCTACTAAACAGACATTTGTCAAACAAGATGTCTAATGTTTTAAGTGCGGGAGGATAGGTCATTATGCAAAAGATTGTCGCGTAAAACAAAAAATTAACGAAATTAATAATTTAGAAATTCAAAGTGAATTAAAAGAAAGTCTAATTAACATTTTAAAAGATATTATGTTAAACGATGAATCTTCATCTTTGGCAGAAGAATCATCCTTTGAAGAAGACAACATTAATCAAATTACAGATAATTCATAGTCAGAACAAGAATCTGAAAACATTTACAGATTAGGTCCTGAATTATGTACCTGTGAAGATTGTGCCAAAACCATTAATGTTATTACAACAGATCAAGTCAATTCCTTGATAGAAATATTAAGAACTATGCCTGATTGAGAACAGAAAAATAATTATGTAAAACAAATGCAAGATATTATAGAAAGAGAACAGAAATTAAAAGAAACAGTTAGTAAAGCAAAATTTAAAGAAATTATGAATAGGTTTAAACCAGTACAACAAGTAACTATTAAAGATCTTCAAAATGAAATTACTTTAATAATACAAGAAATTAACTCATTAAAACAAAATAATATAGATCTAAATATTAAATATTTAGAACTAAAAGGAAAAGATATATTACATCAATACGAACAACCGGAAAGCTCTAATTTAGAAATAGAGCCAGAAAAGAACAATGATTCATATTTGTTTATGTTGAATAAATTAATAATACATAAGTGGTACTGTCCCATTACATTTATAATTAAAGGTCAGAAATCTGAATTTACAGCATTAATAGACTCAGGAGTTGATTCAAATTGTATACAAGAAGGATTAATACCCCCTAAGTATTATGAAAAAACTTTAGAACGATTAAGCGGAGCTAATGGCTCTCGATTAGGAGTAAATTATAAATTACCCAATGTAAAAATATGTAAAGAAAAAATTTGTTACCAAATATCCTTCTTATTAGTAAAAGACATTAAAGAAAAAATAGTATTAGGAAATCCCTTTTTAGCATTAATTTACCCTTTTACTGTCACATCTGAAGGAATTACTAACATAGCTTTAGGTTAGGAAATTAAATTTAAATTTGCAATAACACCTAGAATAAAAGAACTAAATATACTACAAGAAAGATCCATTTCAGCTATTAATACAATAGAATTAAAAAGGAAACAAATAAATATGATAAACCAAGATATTTATTACAATAGAATTGAAGAACAATTAAAAAATAAAAATGTACAAGAAAGGATAAAAGAAGTCCAAATTAAATTCAAAAAGGAAATATGCGCAGAACATCTAAACGCGTTCTGGTCTAGAAAAAAATATGAAGTTTCATTACCTTATGAGCCCAATTTTAGTGAAGAAAACATACCCACTAAGGCTAGGCCCATACAAATGAATAGTCAGTATTTAGAATATTGTAAAAAAGAAATACAGGAGTACTTAGACAAAAAATTAATAAGGCCCAGTAAGTCTCCTTGGAGCTGTGCAGCCTTTTATGTTATGAATTCTGCAGAGTTAGAAAGAGGAGCCCCAAGGCTAGTCATTAATTATAAACTTTTAAACAAAACATTAAAATGGATTAGATATCCTATACCTAATAAAAGAGACTTAGTAAGTAGGTTACATTACTCTTCAATATTCTCTAAATTCGATATGAAATCAGGTTATTATCAAATCCAAATTAAAGAAGAAGACAAATACAAAACAGCGTTTGTGGTACCATTTGGACATTACGAATGGAACGTAATGCCCTTCGGACTAAAAAATGCACCTAGCGAATTTCAAAATATTATGAACAAAATCCTCAACGATTATCAACAATTTGCTATAGTTTATTTAGATGACGTATTAATATTCTCAAATAATATTAATCAACATTTTAATCATTTAGAACAATTTTTTAATGTTATAAAAGAAAATGGATTAGTAATCTCGGCTAAAAAGATGAAATTATTCCAAGATAACATTAGATTCTTAGGATTTGATATTTATAAAGGTACCATTAAACCTATAAACAGATCAATAGAATTCGGAGATAAATTTCCTGATGAATTAAAAGACAAAACACAATTACAAAGATTTTTAGGATGTATAAATTACGTGTCAGATTTTATACCTAACCTCAAGATTATCTATGCACCCTTATTCAACACCTGCTTGGAATAGTGAGATGGCCGATAGCGTCAAGAAATTAAAAACCATTATAAAAAAGTTACCCTGCTTAGGAATACCTGACCCACAGGCATCATTAATAGTAGAAACTGACTCTTCAGACTTAGGATTTGGGGGTATATTAAAGCAAAAACCAATGGGAAGTGATAAAGAACAAATAGTTAGGTATTATTCTGGAACATGGAACCCAGCCCAATTAAAGTACAATACAGTTAAAAAGGAAATTATAGCAATCGTATTATGTATTAATAAATTTCAAGATGATTTATTTCATAAGCATTTTTTATTAAAAACTGATTGCAAAGCGGCAAAAGATGTTTTACAAAAGGATGTTAAAAATCTTGTTTCAAAGCATATTTTTGCCAGATGACAAGCATTACTTGCATGTTTTGATTTCAGCATAGAACTTATTAAAGGAGCAAAGAACTCATTACCAGATTTTTTAACAAGAGAATTTTTACAGGGAAAAGCAAAATGAGCCACAAAGATAAATACGGACCTCCCATTACCAAAGAAGAAGATAAAAATCCTACATTAAAACAAGTTTTGGAAACTCCTCCTCCATTACCAATCCAAAATAGGTACACCACATTAACCCCCCTATCATTACCCTCATTTTACCCTTCTTCGTCATTAAATCCTAGACCTGTTAGACCAACCATTAGATCACAATTAATCTCTCCCTTAGAATTCCCATTAAACACTCCCAAGCAAAACCAACCTGAAAAATTACCATTCTACACACCACTTACTAATATTACCTGCCCATTTATAGAAAAGGTTAATAGAAAGGTACTTTTTCTAATAGAACCCGAATATGAAACCAATAAATTCTTATTGCAAATAGTTGCTCAATATTTTCCCCTAGACTTTCATTATCTTCCAAATCATCCCCAAAAAACCCAACTGTTCTGCGAATTCATATTAGTAGACACCGACTCAATTGAAATTACTCACAATTATGATAAGCAAGACAAACAAAAAGTTATCTTTTCTAAATTCAAAATTTTAAAGGTATTATCTCCTTCAGACTGGAATAAACATCCCTCTTCAACCAGGAAATTTACCAGAAAATTTTCTCCTCAAGAGTATTCGTATCATGATTACATGGACGCTTGGACAAAAATGTTATTAATTGAAACTTATGAACATTCATGGTTCATATGGTTTAAGAAAGACATCCCATTAAATTTTCCATTATGGTTCGTTAGATGGTTTAACGAATGGGACCCCGAGCCTCAAATCTATCCATAATTTGTAGATATAGCTTTTAAATTATTCAATCAAGAAACAAAATTTTAGGACCATACAAAATTATTAATGTTCCATGCAAGTTTCGGAGTATCTTGGATAACGGCCTGGACTTACAAAAAGGAACAAGCCATTCCTCAGACAGATACTAATTGGGTTCTTAGAGTCATAAAAATAAAATGGTGGAATAAGTTTAACCCAGATTTATTAACTGAGGATATCCTTAAAGCTTGGTTTACTAAAAATCAAAATTATTTAGTTAAACCAAGAGAAGATATTAGAGAAGGCCAATTTTTAGCTGAAAAGGCTAAATTTATGGCAGAATTATCTGCTTCTTCAAGCAAGAAAGATTTTTTTTTTTAAATTATTTCTTTTGTTTTAAACTTATGTTTTTAAAATCATAATCATCAAAACGTTGGTCAGCTGTGGTTTATTTTGTTGGTAAGCCGTAAAACCCAAAGAGTGAGGTATGTGTTCCCAGAATAGTTATATCAGTGGTCCTGTGAGAAGAGAAAGATTTTGAAACTTTAAGTTTAAACTATAGAAATATGGCCCAATTCCTTAGAACCTTGAGCGAGCTAAGATCTAGAAGAAGAGATAAAACCATGATACCTTCTACTTCTTTATCCATAGAAGAATTAGACGGTAGAAATGACCAAGACAATTATCAGAACAAAGAATTACAAATAGCAGAAATAGAAAATAGATTACAAAATTGGAATATGCTTGATATTAAATATAAAGAAATATATAAAACTAGTACTTTTGACAAATTTTGATCTCAGGAAATTAGTCATACATTAGAATCCTCCAAATCAACAGTTGAACATCATGAAACTATTAATTTGTTAAATGAAGAAATATCAAACAAGGATTTCAATATATTCACTTAGGATTAATACAAGTTGCTGTTAAACCATTACATAAGTTAGGACTAAATACTCCCATATTATTAGCATTACGTGATAATAGAATTAAAAGATTTAATGAATCCATTATTGCTATATTAGTATCAAAGTTAAACGATGGTCCTGTTTATTTTAATTGTTATCCAAATTACTCTATGAATTTAGAAAATAGATTTACCAAAAAATCTCTAGTTATTAATATTCAATGTATGGATGATTTGTTTTATGAAGGAGTATCTAATATTGATATATGCTATAGAATGAAATATAAAGTTTCAAATATAAATTATAATTTTACGGCATTAAGAAGTACACCTAAAAATGAAACTGTAATTATTGAAGCGAATCTAAAACGTTCTAATATTACAACTCCTAAAAAACTAAAGTTTTCTAATATTATTAATAAACTACCAGAAGAATGGGTATTAAAAGAAATTATGCCAACACCAAGAATAGAGTCTAGAAAACCTAGACAATTTATTTTAGAAGAAGATGGAAATATAAGAATTAGAATGAATAGAAGTCAGTCTTTTATATCTAATAAATCATTAAAATATTTATTTGAGACAAGTTCTAGAAAATTAGTAGATTCATCATCTACCATTAATATTAACTTAACAGGAGTAGATTTCGTACCTTCAATACCTCAACCATTATATGAGCCTTGCCCAGATTGTCAAGAATCAGAGTCACCAGAGATGTCTCCAACAACATCTCAGATAGTAGGAGTAATTGAATTAGAAGAAGAATTTGAGATAGATAAAAAATGGTTAAGAGAAGATTTCAAAGCAGATTATAATATAAATAAAAGAAAGTGGTATTTTAATACTTTCTCAAAAGAAATGACAAGTGATTATAGAGAAAAATATTATCAGTATCTTAAAGAAATCAGATTAAATATTTATTTCTTTAACTGGTTTGAAGATTATTGTTTAAAAAATAATATACAAAACCCTTTTATTAAAAATAATTACATAAATGTTAATACTAAAATAAGTAATAAATGGAAGACTATAGATGGTAAAATAGTGAATCTATACACCCTCCATTAGAAGCAATAAAAATAGAAAAGAATGGACTTATATTTGAAGCTTCACCCTTTAAAACCATTAAACATTAGAATCCTGAAAATAAAGAAATAGGAAGAGTCCAAACTCAATTAAACTTTAGTAATCAATTATTACATACTATGGCTGAACAAATAGATAGAGTAGAATCACAAGTAAGTAAAAATCAACCATGTACGTCTAGTGAAATTAATTCATATAAGGATTATAAATTAGATCTTTGTATTTGTGTTTTTTATTATTAGATTTTTGTGGGGTATAATCTTCTTGTTTAATATAACTTTTCTTTTTATTATAAACTTTTCTTTTTTGATAAGGTTTGTAAGACTGTTTTTGTCTTTTCTTGATTTGCTTACTTGGTGCTCTAATAGGTTCTACTCCGAATTGTTCACACAATGATCCTAATTCTCTTTTACTTTGTGTAACTTCACTTCTCATTTTATTTTGTAATTAGAAATTAGTACAAATACTGATTCCAGTTTCTACGATGTAATTGGATATCTGACCTAATGTTAATGACCCATAAGGTATTTGACCATCATATTTTGACTTAATGTTCATTTTAACTTTTTCACTAAATAATTTTGGTAATCCTACTATGAACCTTTCTTTCCAATAATATGCGTTCCCATCAGGACGCATGTAGACTTTAGATAAAAACATGTCTTTATACCATTGGTAATCAGACATGGTTGGACAGTAAAGGTTTACTAATTGGTCTGCAGCTCTTTCTTGTAATTGTAATGGGTCTCCTACAAAGGCTTTTGTAATAGCGTATAATGGGGTATTTACTGAGTCTTCTTCTATTGGTATTCCATTATTATCCATTTTAATTGCTGTTAGCATGACAATTTTTTCTTCTTCGGTAACTATATTGTCCCACCAACCTTTTAATTGACCCGTAAATCCAGTGATTAATAATAAGGCCGCCTTTTTGTCAGTATTTTTCCCTGATGTTTTAAAGGCAGTAGCTGCCATAGTCATGGCTTGAATAATATTTAATATGTTTTGTTCGCTATGTCCATCTATGTTCCAATCAATAATGGAGTCTCCACTATAGGCTGCGGAGGTCATGTAATAACTTTCTTCAAATTGTAAGTCTAGGTAGCTAGGTCTAGGGTAATAATTTCTAGTTTTTCCTAGGTAACCAATATTTTTCATATTTTTAATATTATTAATTTCTAACTCATTAGGATCTTGTGATAATACGTTAATTTGAGAATTATTTGTGATAGTTAACTTTTTTAATTGTTCTATTAATTCATCTGAGCTATTTTTTAACTTTGCTTCTTTTAATTATTTTTCAGGTACATTTATTAATTTATAGATAGGTCTTTTTGGATCTAATTTATAATCTTTATATGAATTAATTTCACTAGACGTACATGGTTGATTTTTACTTACTTGAGATTCTACTCTATCTATTTGTTCAGCCATAGTATGTAATAATTGATTACTAAAGTTTAATTGAGTTTGGACTCTTCCTATTTCTTTATTTTCAGGATTCTGATGTTTAATTATTTTAAAGGGTGAAGCTTCAAATATAAGTCCATTCTTTTCTATTTTTATTGCTTCTAATGGAGGGTGTATAGATTCTACTATTTTACCATCTATAGTATTCCATTTATTACTTATTTTAGTATTAACATTTATGTAATTATTTTTAATAAAAGGGTTTTGTATATTATTATTTAAACAATAATCTTCAAATCAATTAAAGAAATAAATATTTAATCTGATTTCTTTAAGATACTGATAATATTTTTCTCTATAATCACTTGTCATTTCTTTTGAGAAAGTATTAAAATACCACTTTCTTTTATTTATATTATAATCTTTTTCGAAATCTTCTCTTAACAATGCCATGAACAGTAAATAATTACGGTAAAAGTAAA
>JBBPBP010009777.1:37895204-37938301 GCA_037974735.1 Cicer chorassanicum | reverse complement strand
TAAAATTTCCAACTCCTTTTTATTATACTACACCAAAAGAAATTGATATTTGTTAAATACAAAGTATTGACATGTTATTTTTATCAAAATATTCCTTCATAGTAAATAAAATTATATTATTATTTCATACAAAATGTTTAATATCTTATCAATAAAATTTTATTTGTCAAAAATTCAATTAAATTTTACTCACAAATCTCTAATTGATATATCATAATAGATATATCATATGTGTAATATTGTTTTATTTTTAAGTTATATTTAAAGGTGGTAAAATAGATGGATTGAATGCATACGGATTTGAATTGTAAAGAATTCATCAAAATAATGGATTAATCCATTTACGATTCAAATATAACTTCTTGAAAAAATTCAATTCAATCAATCCATTAAAAATAAAATCCATCTAATTCATCCATTATCACATTTTAATAAATGGATATTCATTAAATCAACATAATAATTATTTTAATTGTAACAAAATAATTGTCAAGATACATCAATATTTCAAGTTCCATTTTTGCTTATATCAAATTGTCTAGATATATCAAATTTACATTTATCACTTTTGCTTATAATTCATCAGAGTAGTATCTCTTTGTGCATTTGGCCCGACATTAAATCGTACACATCTCAATTTGATTAATGATAATGTTTCTTGAATTCTTTGAGATTGTTCTATCATTAATTTTAGGGAAATGGTAACTAGTGTCGTTGGGGCACTTGCGAAGAATCAAAACTTAAGAAATAAATGTTGGAAGTTTTTCAAATTATAAAAAGTGGTATTTTTAACTCCAAAGTAGTTTTTAATTTCTATTTTTTTTTCTTTTACAAGTTCCCCTAAGACAATTGTTGGCATGACCCTTAATTTTATAAGCATTCCACCGACTCTTCTTCTTAGAGGCCAAAGTCAAAGAACTTATTGTTAATGGTCATTGGGTTATTCTTGATTTTTTTACTAATAATTTGGTCTAGTAGAAAAGATTAGACTCCCACAATATAGTGAAATTTGAGTTCGATTAAACGTTGAGAGAAGTACTCACATTTAGTGTCCGACGCGTCTCGAATTGAATTATCTCAAATTAAAACCCAAAACAAATCAGTATAACTTCATACGTTAAAAATGATCGATTTGTCTGGACATCTTCTAATTAAGTGAGATTATTTGTAAAGATTCTTTTAATTTTTGAACAATAATGATCACTCTATTCCTTGGGCTAAGAAGAATTGGAATGCTTGTATCCCTCCTTCGAAGCGATTCTTAATTTGGCATAGTTTTCATAATAAAATGCTTATAAATGATAATATTTGAGGTGAATAAATTCAATTATCATTAAAATTATTATAAACAATTTTTCAAGTATTGATTCATTATAGTGATCTATAGTAGGAACACTTGGCACTAGTGCAAAAACTTGTCCAACATTTCTTATACCTAAATAAGAAAAAATATATGTACAGTCAATTTAAGTAAATTTAAACAAATTTTACTCTATTTAATAGAGTTTATAATATATAGTCCTACATGAAAAAATTGTGGATTCTCAATGAATAACGTTGAACTCTATAAAATAAAATATAGATCATGCTACAAAAGAAATTTATACTGAAAAACACAAAATTCAAAGTATCTTTATAACACTTGTAAAGAAATTAAAAAAAGAAATTGCATATTTCTCAACAAAGAATAGACACTAGCAAAGTAATTATATTTACTTTTTGTATCTATAACATATTATAAAACTAATATACATGTATTTCATTTTACGGAAAAAATACTGATAACTAATCAAAAGGGGTTTTATAACAAACATGGTGTTGGGAGAATTGGCAATGTGACTCTCCCTCAAAAAAGTAACTATTGTCGAAGCACATTGATCAGTGCTTTTGAGACAGGGAGGTGTGGAAAGGAAGCTGAGAATGTAGCTGAACCTGTTGTAGCAGTTATGATCTCAAACAAGATGGAAGATGGAAGAGACAAAATGAGGGGAGGAAGAAAATCTACCCAAAAATCAAAGATCTTGAAAATGAACGTGGTAAAAGACAGCTTGTGGTGGTGGAAATATTAGAAGAAATGCAAATGAATATCCTCTAATGTGAAAAGAAAAGAAATCAGAATGTAGTGATGAAGGATCCTTATACACATAAGATACGAGAGGTGGTGTTGGATGACCAATACCGCTTAAAACAATGACAATCCTAAGTTGGAACTATAGGGGTTAGCGAATTCTCGTACAGTTCGAGCCTTGTCAAGGCTCATCTGGTTGGAAAACCCCATTGTGGCATTCCTGTTGGAAACACAAATGAAGGTTTTCGAAATAACTTCAAGTAGACTCATATGTTGTTTTGGTTCATGCTTGGTTGTAAATTGTTCTTGAATAGGGAAGGAAATAGCTAGATGATTGGCTCTAATATGGATGGAGAGTGTAGATATTACCATATCCTCTTATTCTTTACACCATAGTAGGGGATTTTTTGATGATACAGAGGAGGAGGATAAATATTTCTTCACCGGTATATGTGGCCATTCAAAGGATCAAAATAAAAAAGAAAACTTTCCACTTAATTAGGAACTTGGATCTAGATGGAGGAAAGTGGTTCTGTTTTAGCGACATAAATGACATGGTTTCAATTGAGGACAAAAAGGGAGGGAACATAAGAAGCACATGCCAACTAAATTTGGGAACACAAATAGTGGAGGTATGTGGACTAGTTTACTTGGGCATTGAAGGGTATCATTTCTCGTGGACAAATGGAAGAGTTGAGGTGGAGAATATACAATGTAGATTGAACAAAGGGTGGGGAAATGAATCATTCATTAATAGGTCTTCACCTATTAGTATGACCCATTTACCGAGATACGATTCAGACCATGTTGCCATCTTAATTGAGCTTAAAGCCCAAAACTGTGATAGAAAAAAAAAAAAGATTGTCCAATTTCTTTAGATTCGAAGAGTATTGGAGTAGAAAGGGATGATGTGAATAGGTGATCAAGAATACATGGAAAACTCCCAACACCAATGCACATGGAAATTGGCTAGCACGAAAAAACTGGATATGATTTTTAAGGAGTATTACACCTGAAACATTATAATAGAAAATCAAGAGGAATGAAGGACTCCTCAAAGATAGAAACCAATGGTTCGAATCCAAGGAAGATATAGCTATAGGAAAGTGTAGAACGAGAAACACAAGAAAGGAGGGTTTGCATTATGTTTTATTTTATATAAAAAAAAGGTCTTCAACAAGATTAATAAGAAAATCAATAAAATAGAGCATATAAAACTATAAGCACAAAATAACATAAGCCAATTTATCTTTTGCAATTGGATGATCTTTTGCAAACTGAAGAGATTATTTAAAAGCTGAGGAGTTGAGTTGTGTGACTAAAGGAGGGAGACAAAACCGCCTAATTTTTCCATGGAAAGGAGAATTAGAGAAGGAAGGTCAATGCAATTTCAAAATTAAAGCATGAGAGTGGGGTATGGTGGAGAAAATAGGAGGATATTTGTAGAACGAGAAATACAAGAAATGGGGATTTAAATTGTGTTTTATATTAAAATGTTTTTAATAATATTAAAAGAGTGATATAAAAAAATAAACACATAAAAACACAACCAAATTTATCTTGGTTCATTATCAACGTGGTAGCTACGTCTAGTCCCTTCAATTTGAAGGATTTAGTCCACAAATTCACCAACTTAATCAAGTGTCCACTAAATACTTATTAGTCAACTTGATTGTATTCAAGGCTTCTCTGTTGGAACCATGTTCATTTTATACTTAGAGTTTTTATGATAACAAAAGTATTTTATGAGAACAATATATTTGAATTCGAAGATTTGATCAAGATTTGTAGACGATTTGAAGAAGATTTGATCAATAGTTATCTACAACAAAATATGAACAGAATCAATTTGAAGAATTTACAATCTTAATCTAAACAAAAAAAGGAACTAAATCAATTTGAAGAATTTACAAACACAATCTGAAGAAAATACAATTCAGAATTAAACAAGGACTAAATTGAAGCCCAAATTTTACTATAAATAAATACTCAAGGCCGAAGAAGAAAATCATTGAAAGGCATAAAAGAGTAGTCTTAGAGTTTAAAGAGAGAAATAGTTGTTCAAGTTAGAAATATTTTCTTAGTGTTCTTTTCTTAGAGTGTGAAAGTTATTATTATTATCAGCTTTTCTGAGTCCTCTGTTTGATGGAGAACGTTTTGAGTATTGGAAGGGCAGGCTGAAAAATTTCTATATTTCACAAGATCCTAAACTTTGGGACTTAGTGGAAGATGGGTATATTGCTCGGAAGAATACTGATGGTATTGAAATTCCAAGAAAATAGATGAACGCTAATCAGAAGAAGATGTACAAGATGCATCATAAGTCTAGAACATTCATGATAAATGCAATCACCTTCAAGGAGTTGGACAAGTGCACCAACAAGGAGATAACAAAAAGTATTTATGATAGTCTGATTCTGACCCGTGAAGGAAATAAGCAAGTTAAAGAAGCAAAGGCCAACTCCTAATAAAAAAGTATGAGTTGTTCAAGATGGAAGAAGATGAAGACAATGAAACAATGTTTTCCAGATTCTAGATCCTGGTCTCAGGACTAAAAGTACTTGAGAAGAGTTATACTACTGATGATCATGTGAAGAAAATTCATAGGAGTTTGACAAGCAAGTGGAGACCTAAGATCACTGCCATTCAAGAAGCAAAGGATCTGAATACTCTTAAGCTAGAGGAATTAATCAGCTCTCTCAGATCACATGAAATTGAGCTTGGAGAAGATGAGCCCAAGAAGAAGAACAAGACTCTGGCCTTGAAATCCAAGCAGAAGAAGGTTCTAAAGGCAACATCAGAATCAGATGATAGTGATATAGATGATCAGAATCTGAACTCAGAGGAAGAGGAGATTGCCTTCATATCTAGAAGAATTAAGAGGATGTGGCATACCAAGAGGAAATTTTTCCCTCAAAAAGATTCCAAGCAGTCCAATAGAGGAAGGAATGAAAATTTCTACAAGAAAAACATTATCTGCTATGGATGCAATGAACTTGAACATATCAAGTCAGACTGTCCAAATCTGGAGAAAGGGAAACACCAGAGGAAAAATTCCATACCCAAGAAGAAGATTCTGATGGTTACATGCGATGATTCTGATGAATCCTCTGACGATGAACAAGTAGATTTGGCTCTAATGGATCATACCAACTCTGCCTCTAGATCCAACACAGATTCTGACTTTGGAAGTGAATCAACAGATGAAGACATTGAGGTATTTTCTGACTTTACTCGATCTGATTTAATTACTGCTATAAATTATTTTTTAAGTAAGAATCACAAATTGTCTTTAAAACTGAAAACACTTAGAAAAGAAAATGCAAACCTAATTGAAAAAGTTAATGTGTTGAAGAACCAAACTGTTGAGTTTAAAACAACAAATGCAACTCTGAAAACTGATATTACTGAAATTAAAACAAAAAATGCAACTCTGAAAACTGATATTGCTAAACTTAAGGCTGAAAACCTAACTCTAAAAAATAATCATAGTTCAACATCAATTGAAAATACCACATGTAACTCTGATAAGCATGAAGAAGTATTTCAAGATTTTCTTGCTAATGGTATGGAAACAAGCAAATATGCTTCTATGATTTATGGAGTTAGTAGAAATGGTAAAAGAGGTATGCGATTTGAAGAAACTGTAACTGAACCTAAACTTATTCCCTCTGATATCTTGTGTACTGTTTGGTCTAAGAAAGGTCACTCAAAATTATCTTATCCCATGTTAAATACAAGGAAAGACAAGAAACCTATTCAAGACTAACAAACCAGGACCCAACCAAATTTGGGTACCTAAGAACAAAATTGTCTATGTTGCAGATATCCTCAGCAATCAAGTTAAAACACCAATCATGGTACCTGGATAGTGGATGCTCGCGACATATGACGGGAGAAAAATCTATGTTCCAAGAACTAACACTGAGCAAAAGAGGCACAATGACTTTTGGTGAAAAGCAAAAAGGCCAGATCATTGGTCAAGGTACAATTAGTAATGATACTTCCCCTTCTATTAAAGATGTTTTGTTTGTTAAAGTTCTTAAGCATAATTTATTAAGTATTAGCCAGTTAAGTGATAATAATTATGATATTATATTCAATCAAAAAACGTGCAAGGCAATTACTCCTAAGAACTCAGTCTCTACCTCAAAGCCCCTTGAGCTCTTACATATAGATCTCTTTGGGCCAGTGAAAAAAACCTCTCTAAGTGTAAAGAAAAATGACTTTGTTATAGTAGATGATTACACTAGGTGGACATGGGTAAAATTCTTAAGAAGTAAGGATGAATACCACAAAGTGTTTATCACATTTTGCAAACAAATAATGAATAAAAAGGATCTTAAGATTGTAATAATTAGAAGTGATCATGGAGGAGAATTTGAAAACAAGTTATTTTAAAGTTTTTATGATGAGAATGGAATCTCTCACAACTTCTACTCTCCTAGAACACCTCAACAAAATGGAGTTGTAGAAAGAAAAAATAGATCACTCCAAGAAATGGCCATAACCATGTTAAAAGATATGAATGTTGCAAAACATTTTTGGGTTAAAGCAATTAATACTGCATGTTATATTCAAAATAGAGTCTTAATTAGATCTATAATGAATAAAACACCATATGAATTATGGAAAGGAAAAAGCCTAACATATCTTATTTTAAACAATTTGGTTGTACTTGTTATATGTTGAACACTAAAGATAACCTTGGTAAATTTGATTCTAGATCTCAAAAGTGTACCTTCATTGGATACTCTGAAAGATCTAAGGCTTATAGGGTGAATCTGATCAAGTCAGAAATAAACAAGATCAGTCAGAAAGAAGATCTGGATGGAAGTACAAGTTATCTCATCCTAAAACTCTAATCATTGGAAGTGCAAGTGATCTTTTGAGGACCAGATCATCACTAAAAGAAGAGTTAAATGAATTTAAAAGTAATGATGTTTGAGATCTAGTACCTAGACCAAAGAAGAACATTATTGGAACCAAGTGGGTTTTCAAAAACAAGCTATATGAAAAAGGTGAAATGGTAAGAAACAAGGCAAGACTTGTTGTACAAGACTACAGTCAACAAGAAGGCATTGATTACACTGAGACATTTGCTCTAGTAGTCAGGTTAGAAGCTATTCGTATCCTACTTTCTTTTGCTGCAAATAATAACATTACATTATTTCAAATGGATGTTAAAAGTGATTTTCTAAATGGTTATATAAGTGAAGAAGTCTTAGTATGGTCTAAAACAAGCACCTAGGACATGGTATGATAGACTTAGTAACTTCTTGCTTAAAAATAACTTAAAAAGAGGACAAGTATATAATACACTTTTTAGAAAATCAATAGGAGATGACATTCTTATTATTCAAATTTATGTTGATGACATTATTTTTGGATCTACTAATGGCACTCTTTGCAAAGAATTTTCTAAATTGATGGAGCTTGAATTTCAAATGAGTATGATGGGAGAACTTGAGTTCTTCTTAGGGATACAAATTCTGCAAAGTCAAAAAGGTATATAAAAAAAGGTATATATATTCATCAAACTAAATATACAAAAGAGCTTCTTAGGAAGTTTAAGATGGGTGATTGCAAACCTATGGCTACACCAATGCACCCTACTTGTTCACTTGAAAAAGATGATTCAGGCGAAAAAGTTAACCAAAAAACCTATAGAGGAATGATAGGATCCCTACTTTACCTTATGGCTTCCAGAACTGACATCATGTTTAGTGTATGTGCAAAATTTCAAGCTGACCCTAGGGAATCACATTTAACCGATGATAAGAGAATCCTTATATACCTAAAAGGCACTACTAACCTTACCTTGTTCTACAAGAAATCTCCTAAGTACAAACTTAGTGGATATTGTGATTCTGATTATGCTGGAGATAAACTTGAGAGAAAGAGAACTACTAGCAACTGCACTTTATTAGGTGACAATTTATATCTTGGTCAAGTAAGAGACATAACACCATTGCAATATCAATAACAGAGGCTGAGTGCATTTCAGCAGCTAGCTGCAGTTCTCAATTACTTTGGATGAAACATCAACTTGAAGACTACAAAATCCTAGAATCCAACATTCCCATCTATTGCGATAACATTTCTGTCATTTGTCTAACCAAAAACCCTATCTTACATTTTAGAGCTAAACACATAGAGATTAAACACCACTTCATTAGGGACTTTGTTCAAAAAAGGGTACTAAACATTCAGTTTGTAGACACTAAACACCAATGGGCTGACATATTCACCAAACCACTACCTGAATACGTTTGACTTCATCAAGCATAACAGAGTAGCCTTACAGTTCAAAGAGAGAAACACTTGTTCAAGTTAGAAATATTTTTTGAATTTCTTTTCTTAGAGTGTGAGAGTTATTATCATTATTATCAGCTTTTTAGAAGCAACTTCTCAAGTTCCAATCTTTTGTATCCAACTGGATAATGGTTTAGTTCCTTCTTCAATCTGGGGTTGTCAGGTTGTTAGGAGAAGACTTGGCTTGTTGGGTCAAGATGGTTAGTTCCTCAAAAGTCTAGGGTTGTCAGGCTGTTTGGGAAGATTGGTTTGGAGGGTCAGGTGCTTTGTAATTCAAGGTATTTGAATTAGTGGATTAAAACCTTCTGAATGAGGGGACTGGATGTAGCCAAGTTAATGGTGAACCAAGATAAATCTACTTCAAGTAAGTCACAAAATCAAACTAGTTTTTTATTTATTTATAAATTATCAAAAAGTTATCAACTTTGGCAAACACAATTCAACTCCCCCTTCTTGTGTCTGCGCCTTCATTCTCAACCTTCTAGCTTAGTATAGTCAAGTTGTTGAGGAATGCAGCCGCTGCTGGGCTAGGTTACAAATAGAAAGTGTTTACTTGTTTTTTTCTGAATAACTCTCACAAAAGTGTGTTTACAAAGATATGCTCTAAGAAAGTAAAATATCTCTCTAACACTTATAAAAATAATAGGGTTAAGAACAAAGGTGGAGAGATGACGGTATTGTGCTTTTCGTAGTATTTTTTGTTATTATGCTCAGTGGAGATTGCCCGTCTTTTAATAGGGAAACCTCAGGGTTATTAGGGTTTCTGACCTTTGTCTTGATTGCAAGAAATCATCATGTATCATAATGTTTTATATCAATCTTTAGAGATTGATTCACCATTATAACTTGTCCAAATTTGACCTCATAATTGGTTATGTGTATCTTTATAAGAGGACGACAAGAATAGAGATTGCCATGATCAAAGTATGTCACATAGTTCTTCACACAGATAACAGATTCAAGATGTTGAATAAATGATAATAAAATTTGACTTTTCAGAGCTTTGACTTATTAACAAAGAGTAAACTTTATATTCGAGCATTGACTTGTATAAGAGTTTTGACTTTTTTACTAGAGCATTGACTTGTATCAGAGTGTTGACTTTATATCTGAGCATTGACTTGTATCAAAGTGTTGACTTTCTATTAGACCAAGACAATCAAATGCTTGATACAATTATCAGATGCAGAATTATCGGAGGATTGCTTGCAAAAACTGAATCACCCAAGACACAATTGAGAGCACGTTCATCATACTCAAAATACTATTTCCATAACATTGTCTTGGTGTTCCTTTAAATTGTCCAAACATCAGAGAATGCAGCGTAACTTCATTTAAGATTACATGATTAGGGAACTACACACTTAAGTAAAAACATTAGTTACAAAATAAACTTTGTAATCATCAAATTAAGTAAGGGTTATAGTTCTTCAAAGCAACTTGGATTTAACATAAAGGAGCTACAAAAGCAACTGGATGATCTTTTACAAACTGAAGTGATTACATGGAAGTACAGGAGTCGAGCTGTGTGGCTAAAAGGTGGAGACAAAACCACCAAATTTTCCCATGGAAAGGCCAATTAGAGAAGGAAGGTCAATGCAATTTCAAATTTAAACCATGAGAATGGGGTATGGTGGAGGAAAGATGAGGATATTTGTAGAATGAGATTAAATTGCTTTTGGAAAGATTAAAATAGAGCGACAAAAATAGAGAAGATAAAACAATAAACACAAAACAACACAAAAATGGCAATTTTACATCAAATATATGACAACAAGCAAATTACTCATGTTATAATAATAAAAATTGAAATTTTATAATTAAGTTTATCAAGGCAAAAATATTACTAAAAGAAAATCAAAACATTATAGTTTAATTCTTTTAGACAAACATAAAATCAACATATTTTTTAAAGACATAAAGACATCATATTAATATCTTTCAAACCATTAATTTAATATCTAGCCTAACCTTGCATGGGGAAAAACCCTTACCTTGGGTGCTTTACTTCCTAGCAACACGTTTTAAGCCCCACGAATCAAAGAACAAGGTAAAAAACAATTTACTTGAGATGGTAATAAAAGAAGAAAGAAAATTGTACTTCGACTTGGAGATGATAATGATGGTGTGAGAAAAAGGAAGGAGACTATGTTTCTCTTTTTTTTTCCATTCTTTAGTTTGTGATGGAAAATTTGGGAAGTTAGGAGAACACAAAAATAGGTATGGGAATAGAATAGGAAGGTGCGTAGACTACCTTTTAATTTTTTTTTGCTAATAGTTATGACACCAAAAATTGCCTAGAATTCTTTTTGTAGAGAATTAAAATAAAATTATAATCTTGGTTTAAAAGAGAGGGAGGCGTGTGATATAACAAAGAAGGATGGTCTTTTTTTTTGTCATCTCTTAATTGTACAAAAAAAGATAAGACCTTAATTCAATTTGTAATCTTCCTTTCAAAAATGAATTAATGGTGTTAAGAATGAGGGAATGTACATTATCTCCTCTCTTAATTTGTTGAGACAAGGACATAAAGTCTACATTATGTCAAGACAACCCCATGAATTGTCATAAAATCTTGCCATGAAGGAGAGTAAAAGGAATGAGGTAAGTAACATTTTTTTTATACTAAAGATGGATGGACCAAAAATATTTTTAAGCAAGAACACTCATAGATGAGAGTCTGGTCAATAAATCTACTATCTCCTAGGTCAAATCCTTATTTGGTCCAAAATAATATTACAAACCATACAACTTGTATAAATTCTAATTTAATTAAATAATTCAACTAAAATTATCATCAACTAAAATAAATCTAGCAAGACAAAAAATATCACTGCAGGTCACGCATAACAAAATAAAATCAACACATCAATTACTTGATTATCGAAACTAATCAAATAAACAAAATACGCAATAGTCCATTTAGGAAACAATCATGCCATAAGTTGTTCTCACGCAATTGTCACGCCAAAACAATTAAATAAAAATAAATGTTATAATTATTCAGGTAAAATATAGGGTGATAAAATTTAATTTAATTTCTTTACACAAAGAATAAATTATTAATTAAATAATAAATCATGACAATTACTAAAAAGACTCATATATAATATATATGAAAATATTGGAGTGTTACAATAAATAAAATAAAAACATTTGGATCTAACAAAATAGTCATGTGGTTGCAATGAAGCGAACTAAAATTCCAATTCTATATATAAACTTATTTACATTACCTAAAATATGTTTATAATATGTTTATATGTTTAGTTTAATTTCTGTGTATATTTACTTGCAAAATGTTTAGCTCCTTTTTATTATACTACACCAAAAGAAATTGATATTTGTTAAATACAAAGTATTAACGTGTTATTTTTATTAAAAATGTTAATTCAAAGTAAACAAAATAATTTATTATTTAAAACAAAATGTTTAATATCTTATCAATAAAATTTTATTTGTCAAAAAATCAATAAAATTTTACTCATAAATCTCTTATTGATATATCATAAATAGAAATATTATGTGTGTGATATATTTTTTATATATTTTATTTTAGGTTATATTTAGAGGTTGCAAAATACACTACACCAAAATTTGCATTTTATTGCGCTTATTAAATAAAAGCGTTGTTGTATAATATTTTAAAATTAAAGGATGATACAACAACGCTTTTCTTACAAGAGCTTTGGCAAAAGCGCTGTGGGAGGGTCATATAGGGTCACATAGCGCTTGCACATAATGTTTACAACGCTTTTACAGCGCTTTTGATAAAAGCACTGTAAATTAAAGTGCTCTTACACAATGTTTACAGCGCTTTTAGAGAGTTTTGTATACAAGCGCTGTAAAATATAGTGCTCCCACATTATGTTACAGAGTTTTTAAAGCGCTTTTTGTAAAAGCGCTGTAAAATACAAGCACTTTCACATAATTAAAGGACCTATTAGAGCGCTTTTTATACAAGTGCGGTAAAATGGTGCGTATTTCATAAAAATCATTCACTTTAAATAAATAAAAACAAATTTAAAATAAATTTATTACGTTGTCCTAACCCTACAAACCCTCATATCCTCTACTCTGCGAACCCTCCTCTCCTCTACTGTGCGCTCGTCTACTGCTCCTTTAAAACAAATTTAATACGTTGTCTCAGGTACTATATTTATTAATTTGTTGTTGTCACTAAAACTGATAAATTGTTACCTAATAAATCATATAAAATCTGTTTGTTTTTGAAATTTGTTCGATCTGTTTTGTTTTGGAATCAGACTTGGACCTTGGTTTCCATTTTCCAATATTAGATATGTATACTATACATTGGTATAATGTTATCAGTAGCTTATTATTTGTGTAACACTGCATTTATATAGGTCATATAAAATGGACCGAAAATGTATGTCTGCCAATCGATTGTCAAAAGGGTATGAAAATGGAGTGAAGGAGTTTGTTGAGTTCGCAGTGAAGAATGCAAAAGATCCAAATTGAATCATTTGTTTAAAATGTTATTTTGGGAAACGCGTTAGAGCAGATCAATTGGAAGGACATTTAGTATGGCATGGAATTGATCAAAGCTATACATGTTGGATAAGACATGGTGAGAAAAAAAAAAGGAACACTAATGTTAAGAATGGTTCGACATATGCTTCAACTGATTTCGAACAGATAAATATGAGCGGGACCGAGTTGTGGAGACTGCAAAAGCAGTTGAAGAAGTTCTTCGGGATTGTCCTAAAATGTTAGAGAGTTTATTGAGTGATGCAGAGAAACCATTATATAATGGTTGTACTAAATTCACAAGACTGTCAGCGATATTAAAGTTGTAGAACTTAAAAGCGAGTAATGGATGGTCTGATAAAAGCTTCACAAAATTATTAACACTCTTAAAAGATATGTTGCCAGATGATAATGAACTTCCCAGTCGAACCTATGAGGCTAAACGAATTTTGTGCTATATTGGCATGAATTACGAAAGGATTCATACGTGTCCTAACGATTGCAGTTTATTTCGAAACGAATATGAATTACTAAAGGCGTGTCCGAAATGCAATGTCTCTCGATATAAGAAGAAAGAATATACTCCAGCAAAAGTCGTGTGGTATTTTCTTATAATACCAAGATTTAGGTGCATCTATCACAGTGAAGAAGATTCAAAACACTTGACACAACATGTAGATGAAAGAATTAGAGATGGAAAGTTTTGACACTCTGCAGATTCTCCATAATGGGCAAAAATATATCACGAGTATCCTAAATTCGGGAGAGAGTCAAGAAATCTACGACTTGCACTTTCTTCAGATGGAATGAATCCACATGGTCTTCAAAGCATCTCATAAAGCACGTGGCCTGTGATTTTGTTGATTTATAACCTACCTACATGGTTATGTATGAAGCGTAAGTTTATGATGTTGTCTCTGTTAATTTCTTGTACCAAACAACCAGGTAATGATATCGACGTATACTTGACTCCTTTAATTGAAGATTTAAAAATATGTGGGAGACATGTGTGGAAGTTTATAAGGGGTATAAGAAAGAATGTTTTGATTTGAGGGCTATGTTGTTCGGCAAAACTAACGATTTTCCAGTATATGGTAATTTATTAGGATATAGTATTAAAGGTCAGTGTGCATGTCCTATATGTGAAGAGAGTACAAATTGGATGCGGTTGAAACATTGTAAGAAGAAAGTATTTCTTTGACATCGTAGATTTTTACCTTATAGTCATCAGTATTGTGGGTGGAGAAATGCATTCAATGGAAAATCAGAGGAAGATACTGCTCCTTTAGCACCCACTAGATATCAAATATTTGAAAAAGTACAAGGTTTGACCAATAAATTTGGCAAACCTTTTGCGGGAGAGCTTATCAAAACTTTGTGGAAGAAAAAGTCAATTTTATTTAAATTGCCATATTGGAAGTCATTGTATATAAGACATTTCCTCGATGTGATGCATATTGAAAAAAATGTATTTGATAGTGTTATTGGTACGTTACTCAATGTTCCAAGAAAGTCTAAGGATGGCATCAATGCAAGATTGGACTTGGTCGATATGGGAATAAGAAATGAATTGGGTCCCATAAATAAAGGAAATCGCACATATCTACCTCCAGCCGCTCATACTCTATCTAGAAAGGAAAAAATTGTTTTATGTAAATTTCTACACGAAGTTAAAGTTCCAGAAGGATACTTTTCAAACATTAAAAATTTAGTTTGTATCAAACACCTCAAGTTAAAAGGTTTCAAGACCCATGATTGTCATGTTCTAATGGAGCATTTTCTACCAATAGGTATACGTTCCATTTTACCTGAAAAAGTTCGACGAGCCATAACTAAATTATGTTTCTTCTTCAAAGAAATTTGTAGTAAAGTGATCGATCCTCAGAAATTACCGACATTGCAAAGGGAAATTGTTGTTACTTTGTGTGAGCTTGAAATGTATTTCCCACCCTCGTTTTTTGATATAATGGTTCACCTTACTATTCATCTTGTTAAGGAGACACAACTTTGTGGGCCAGCTTATATGAGATGGATGTATCCAATAGAACGATATATGAAAATATTAAAAGGGTACGTAAAAAGTAGAAGTCGACCAAAAAGTTGTATTGCTGAATGGTACATTGTCGAAGAAGCTGCTGAATTTTGTACCAAATATCTGTCCAATGTTGAATCCATAGGGCTTCCCATGTCTCATCATTCGGGAAGAATATCAGGAGAAGGGATAATTGGAAAGAGAGTAATGACTATATCACGGACAGAATGGGAGCATGCACAATTGTATGTTTTGCACAATGATGATGAGGTTCAACCGTATGTTACAATACACATGGATCAATTATCTAGTTTGAACATGAATAGGAATCAAAATTGGATAACACGAGAGCAAAATCGAAGTTTTATAACATGGCTAAAAAATCCCATTAACTCAAAGTTTGATATAGACCCCGGTTCAATTTCACAGAGATTGAGGTGGCTAGCAAATGGTCCGAGTTTACATGTCTTTTCTAGCACCGGTTATGTAATTAATAGCTACACATTTTATACCAAAGAACAAGATGATCAAACCCCTATGCAAAATAGCAGAGTCACTCTCGTAGCTGAAGCGATGCATATCTCAAGTGCAAAAGACAAAAACCCAATATAAGCAAATCTATCATATTTTGGGGTTATCGAGCACATATGGGAGTTAGATTACACAATGTTCCGTGTGCCCATATTTGGTTGCAAATGGGTCAATAATAATAATGGCGTTCGGATTGATGAGTCAGGGTTCTTGCTTGTCGGTTTTAATAGGGTGGGATACAAAGATGAGCCTTTTATTTTAGCGTCGCAAGCTCAACAAGTATTTTATGTCACTGATCCTGTTGATGATAAATGGTCTGTTGTCCTATCGACCAATAAAATAAGTGATGATAACAATAACGATGAAGATGATGGTAATGATCTTTTCTTTGCAACATCACAACCACATGAGATTGATCAACTGATGATGGTTTATATCTTAGAGATGATCATGATGAGGGAATTTGGATTAATCCATCGTTTTGTATCGTTAAGGGACAAAATAAATGTGAATCCCACCAGGAAAAGAAGAAGGGCATCATAAGGTGTTTAAGTAATCTGAACTGAGTTCATGTAATTTAAGTGTTTGATCTGCCAGAATTCAACATTTTAGTATTTAGCTTGAACTGTATTTGATTTTCTGCTTATACTGATTTTCTGCTTATATTTAGCTTGATCTTAGTGTTTTATACTAAGTTCATGTAATTTAAGTGTTTGACCCGCCAGAACTGATTTTCTACTTATATTGAACTTGAACTTGAAAAAGCTTTGTTTGAGTACTGGGCATTTTTCTTGAACTTGAACTGATCCCAATATGAGCTGATCATGTAATTTAGCATTAATATATAGGTATTTAACTAATTATTTGGAAGAAAAAAAAATTCAAATATAGGAATTTTACTAATCATTTAGCATTTTACAGAAGCTGAACTTATATTGTAATTTAACATATTTAACTTGAACTGAACTGAACTGAACATAAACTTGTAATTTAAAAGCGCTCTTGTCAATAAGCGCTATAAAAAGGATTTTAAAAAATAAAATAAGGAGGTCTTTTAAAGCGCTTTTTGGACAAGCGTTGTAAAAGGCTTTTAAAAAAAATAAGGAGGTCTTTTAAAGCGCTTGTTCTATAAGCGCTAAAAACGATTTGTACAAAATAAAATAAGGAGGTCGTTTACAGCGCTTTTGGACAAGCGCTGTAAAAGGCTTTTAAAAAAGCAATGTAATAGACTTTTAAAAAATAAAATAAGGTCTTTTACAGCGCATTTTCATAAAGGCGCTGTAATAAGGTTTTATAACTAACCTGATAATAGTAAATCGCTTCAATTTTCTCTTCATTATGTACTCTTCCCTAAGAACTTTTGGCATTGCAAAACCTCCTCCTCTTCATTTTCCTTTTCATTACGTACTCCATACGAACCCTACTGTCCCTACGAACCCTATTGCGAACCATCTCCATCTTCGTTACTATCCTACGAACCCTCATTACGTACTCCATACAAACCCTACTATCCTACAAACCCTCTCCATACAAACCCTCTCCATTCGTATTTCTGCGCACTCTTCTCGCTGTTCCTACTTAAGCGAAGCCGTAACCCTACAAACCCTACGTATTATTGCACAATCTTCAGATATTGTATTTATTAATTTGTTGTTGTCACTAAACTGCATGTTGAACTTATACTGCTACTTAGACTACTGCATGTTGAACTTGTTGAAGTTATACTGAACTTATAATTATAATGTGTGAAATGTGTAGATAAATGAATTCCAACAATGATTTAGATCGTCAAAATGAGGAAGTTGTCAATACTACGAGTTATGAAAACGAAGTTAAACGTGGTGCAACTATTATGCAAAAGGTCATCAAAGCAATAAGTAACGAAATTAAATTTGAGGTATAATATACTTTGTTTAGAATTTATTTTTTTATCTTTTTTGAAAGCATGTACTTTCTCTATGAGTTTATTAGGTGAGATGGAATGAAAGTGGCCAGCCAATTGAGCCCAACAGTTCCATGATGGTAAGTTATATTAGTGTAGTTGTTCGTCAGGATATCCCTATTACAATTCATGTGAGATAAAGCTTTGAAGGATGCTAAAGAGATATTGTGGAATGATATACAAGTAACTTTTTTACTCCACTTTTTTGTTACTTATAATTTTTTCCATTGAAATACTTTTACTCAAACTATATCTTTATTTGGTTTGCAGTCGGCTTTTAATGTTGATGAGGTGAGAAAAAATTACGTGCTTAAAGTTGCTAGAAAAATACAAAGTGGATTTAGATCTCATTTGTTAAATTGCAACTTAAGAGATCGCGATGGAAATGTGAATGTTGAAGCTCCAAAAATATATAAACACTACATATCAAATGAAGAATGGAGCGCTTTTGTAGCTAAACGTGCAGACTCCGCTTTTGTGGTAATATTAATTTATTAGCATTTGTGTTTTATTATTCATATTCATAGCGTATTTTTTTACACGATTGTTATTTTTTTTATATAGAGTATAAGTACGGAAAATCGCGAGAGGGCAAAAAATCCAATGCATCCATACTAAAAATCGTGTATGGGGGTATGCACGTTTAGAGCAAAAAATTGTAAGTAAACATCACTTTTATATAATGTGGTACATTATAAACCTAACTAATATTTTGTTTATGATCTTAACGAATAGCTTTTGTTTATGTCTTAACGAATAGCTACAAGAGACGCAATCCAATCAACCATTAGGTCGTCATATTATGCTGAAAGAGACTCGTTTGAATAAAGATGGAATACTTGATAATGAAAATGTTCAACAAGTGATAGAACAATGTGTAAGTATATTATCACTTTAATATTTTTTAATATTGTATTTTAAAAATGATATTGAACTTATCTTTTTAATCCTACATGTATTATAGGAGAATTTAGAACAATGTTCTGAAAATCAAGAGGAGAATAAACAAGTTAGTTTAAGGGACATACTTGGTAAAGTATTTAATGTTCCTAAATATTCTTGCCGTGTGAGGGGTAAAGGATTTGGCGTAACTCCAAACAGCTATTTTTCACATGAGAAGCGCACAAATCCATCTAATGAGGAAGTACTAGATAAGCTGAAAATCCTAACAGAGCAAGTGACATTTTTGGTGAAGAAGAATAAGGAAAAGCAATTTTCGGAGTGTCAACGTGAAATACAAATAGAGAGTGAAAACGCTAGTTGCAACATTGGTCGTAAAAGTCTTCCATAGGTAATTAATTACTTAATAAAATAAGAAATTCATTCAACCTTATTGTTTCACATACTTATGTATTAACCATCGATTTAGGGTATCTCATATTGCGTCCTGTATTTATCCTCCCCAACTCATCGCATGGCTGGAAAAAGAACATTGTATAATACCTTCGGAGAAGTATTACACAACACTCTGATCCCTGTCGGCCATGTTAAAGTTTCACCCGTGATTGCTTTTGAACCAAATGCACCATTGCCTATACCCGACAACGATGGAGATATGAAGTTTTTGGGAGAAGCAATAGGTAGTTACGTGGCATGGCCCAAAAATCTTGTCGGCCTAGATAAGGTAAGTTTAATTGATATGTATATTTAATTGTATGATATATGATTATGATTGATTATATTTAATTGCTGATTTTTTCCGCTGTTAACTTTAATTTCACATTTATTTAGATTCTTACAAAGTCTAAAGGGAATGATAAGAAGATTCCTCGCAATGAGTCAGTCACTTCACCAGAAAAGGTTTGACATATACATAACAAACTGATTAGCTTACTATAATAACTTACGAACTTCACCAGAAAATGATTAGCTTACTATAATAACTAACAAACTGATTAACCTCATTTTTTCAGATTCAATCAAAACCCGCCGCATCGCAAATCTGCCAGAAATTAGTCGCACCACAGATGCATGTTCGTGGTAAAAACAAATCTAGCAAAATTCAAAAACTGGATCGTGGAAAATCTGGCAAAACTCAAAAACTAGATCATGGAAAATCAGTTGTTGCTCCTAAAATAAGTCAACCACGGCTTTCTCGATTTGGGTCGTGTCTTGACATACAAGCAAAAATGAATATGGACAACAATGATTCACATATCATACATATGAGAAAGGTATTTTCAGAGATGAGTATGAAGAATTACTTGATAAATAACACATATATGAACTTCTCAATCATAAGGAGCTGAGTGCTACTGTCATCAACATGTACATTAGGTAAAATACTTTATTTAAGATAAAAATTACTTTTAATTGCATCACTACCACATTTATGTGCATGCGTAAACTGTATGATTGATTTTCATTCTTATCTCCGCATAAGTTGTCCATGTTTAAACTCGATTCAGTTAACGTAAAGAAATATGTTGTTGATATACTTTTGGAAAATAAAGAGAAGGATAAGTTGTTTCTTGCGCCATATAATTCAGGGTAATTATAAATTCTTTATCTATATCTTTTTTAATTTATGATACTTAATTTATCAGTTGTGTAACCAAAGTTGCCAACCAAATTTTTGTTGTTGTAGGCAACATTTGGTGTTGTTTGCCATCAATGCCACCTCTGAAATTATATACTATTTAGATCCAGTGCACGGTCATTATAACAATCACTCGGATATAAAGAATATCTTTGATGCGTAAGTAATATTCATTTATTTCTTACATATATAAATAATGTGTTTGGTAATTGAATAATAATCACATTTATTTTATAGTGCTTTACAAGTTTTCCGCGCTCAAAGGGGTGCTACAGTGTCGAAGCATAAGTCAAACAACATCACATGGATTTCAATAAAGGTTTGAAATATTTGTTATAGAACTTAATTATACGCCTTTAAAATTTCATTTACGTATATGTTTTATTTTATAGTGCCCTCGTCAAACTAACAACATAGACTGCGGATACTATATATTGTGATTCATGAAGGAGATTGTTGATATGAATCGAAATATAATTCTAGAAACGGTACGGTATTTTCATTATATTTTGATTTTCATATATAAACTATGTATATATTTTATTTTAACTTATTTATGTTCAAGTGTTATATCGCACAGTACTTTGATGATTCCAATTCAACATACTCTGAAAGTGATCAAACTAAAATAAATAAAGACTGGTGTCAGTATGTTATCGAACTGAAAGTTATTTAATTTGTTGGAAAATTGGCATGCTGCATGTTGTGAAATTGGCATTATTGCTGCGACTTTGACATTATTGTAAAGCTGACATATAATTCATTATTGTAATGCTGACATTATTGTGAATATATATATATATATATATATATATATATATATAAAACTGTTGTGAATATGTAAAAAATATAGTACTTGATGTGAATATGAAATTGCTGTACATGTTTAAATGAAATTGTTGTTGCTATGAAAAATATAGTAATTGTGTCAATATGTGCTTGATGAATATGATTTTGGAAAAAAATTAAAAGACAGCGCTTTCTTAAAAAAAAATGCCATAAAAGACCTGTTTATACAAACAAGCTTTATTTTAAAAATTCCATTAAAAAATGTCAATCCGGTTTACAGTGCTTTTTATTAAAACTAGTATAAAAATGAACCTATTACAACGTTTTTTTTTAAAAAAATGCTATAAAACTAGTATAACAATGCACCTATTACAGTGCTTTTTTGAATAAGCGCTGTAAAACTAGTACAACAAGCAGCGCTTTTTAGAATAGAAAACTAGTATAAGAATGCACCTATTCTAGCGCTTTTTCACAAAAGCGCTTTAAAATGTGTATAAGAATGCACCTATTACAGCGCTTTTTTGAAAAAGCGTTGTAAAACTAGTACAACAAGCAGCGCATTTTAGATTAGATTTACAACGCTTTTTTCAAAAAAGCGCTGTAAAACGGGTATAACAAGCGCGCTATATATGCACCTATTATAGCGTTTTTTTTTATGAAAAGCGCTGTAAAACTACTCTAAGAGAAGTGTTGAGCGCTATATATTACAATGCTTTTTTGTTTTAAATAGCGTTGTTGTATCTTTTAGTAGCGCTATATACTACAGCGCTTAAAAGCGCTGTAAAGGGCTTAAAAAAAGCATGTAGAATGTTATTTTTGGCGCAGTGATAGATGGATTGGATGAATATGAATTTGATTAATCGATTTAAGAATCCACCATATGCTCTTAAAAAAAATCTAATCCAATCCACCCATTAAAAATAAAAACCATCTAATTCATTTATTATCACATTTTAATGGATGGATATTCATCCAATCCACATAATAATTTTTTAATTGTAACAAAATTATTGTCTAGATACACTAACATTTCAACTATCATTTTTGTTTATATCAAATTGTTTAGATACATCAACTTTGCAGCTATTGTTTATATTCCATTCTAAAGTAGTATCTCTTCGTGCATTTGGCCAATTATTAAACCGTACACATCTGAGTTCGATTGACCATAATGTTTCTTGAATTCTTGAAGATTGATCTAACATTAATTTTTGGAAGGATAGTTGGTTGTCCAATCTGATTTTTAATTTAAAGGAAAAGCTAACAAGACACTTGTTAAGAATCCAAATGTAAAAGAAAAAAATGTTGGAAGTTGTGCAATTCATACTTTAAAATTATAAACCCCTTATTTTCAAAAAGAAAACACCCCTCAACTTCTAATAAGATAGAACCTACAGACAATACATCTCTAAAACACGAGGTTTCATTTTTGTATTATACGATTCGTTTTCCCTAACTTTTTACTCTTTTTGTAGAGGTTATAGGAGCCTTGGATTAATTAGAAATGATAACTAGGATTTAGTACAAGTATAAATACATACATATGGTGTCAACATATCCTATCTTATAAAGATTTTGTTCAAATTTTTATTTTTATAAATATTATCGACATAAAAATTAAAATAACTACGAGACAAACTAACACTTATGAGATTGAACAATCATATACAAGATAAATTTTCATTGATCAAATTTTAAAATAATTTAACATACACAAGATAAATTATTCCTAATGAGATTGAATTATCATGCACGGGACATGTTGTCACTTATGTGATTAAACTATCATGCATGTGCCCAGTTCTCACCGATAAAAATTTAACCCTACGCCAAAAATGACATTTTATAGCGCATCTTTTACAGCGCTTAATAAATACAAGCGTTGTTGTATAATATTTTAAAAATAACGGAGGATACAACAACGCCTTTTTGACAAGCGTTGTTGTAGGGTCATATAGGGTCACATAGCACTTGGACATAATGTTTACAACTCTTTTACAGCGCTTTTTAAAAAAGCGCTGTAAATTGAAGCGCTCTCACATAGCTTTTACAGCTCTTTTTAAGCACTTTAAACACAAGCGCTGTAAAATGTAGCGCTCCCACCTTATGTTATATAGCTTTTAAAGCGCTTTTTGTGAAAGCGCTGTAAATTACATGCGCTTTCATATAATTAAATGACCTATTAGAGCGCTTTTTATACAAGCGCTGTAAAAGGTTTGCGCTTTCACATAATTAAAGGACCTATTAGAGCGCTTTTTATACAAGCGCTGTAAAATCATTCACTTTAAATAAATAAAAACAAATTTAAAACAAATTTAATACGTTGTCCTAACCCAACGAACCCTCATCTCCTCTACTCTTTGAAACCTCATTTCCTCTACTGTGCGCCCATCTACTGCTCCTCCTTTAAAACAAATTGGATACGTTGTCTCAGGTACTGTATTTATTAATTTTTTGTTGTCACTAAAACTGATAAATTGTTACATAATAAATCATATAAAATCTATTCTTTTTTGAAATTTGTTGATCTGTTCTGTTTTGAAATCAGACTTGGACCTTGGTTTCTGTGACACCCTAAACCCCAAAATAACATTTATAATAATTTATACTAAATTATTTGAAGAAAACTCGCAGTGGATGAAGAAAATTTGTTCAAGAAAATAAAAACTTTTATATCTATTTTAGGATATCACGTTTCTCTAAATACACATGTAACAATTCAACTTTGCTCCTCAATTAAAATTCAATGAACTTGATTAAACTAGAATTTCTTGATTTAATTCCCAAGACTTACTAGTACTAAGGTTTTCATATAAAAAATCATTTATAATTACATAAGTAAAATACACATTACAACTCTTAATTCTAGGTATCACCTATCAGAGCGGGGTTCCTCCCAAACTTGAACTTCAAGACTCATTAACCTGTAATAACTGCGATTTCACAAATGCAGGGCCAAGTTGTGACACCCTAAACCGAAATTGATATAAAAAGTAAAATTCACTAGTTTTGAAATAGATTCGCAGCGGTCCAAAAGTAGAGTATAAAAAGTTTCTTTTAAAATATAAGGATTAGGACGTCACACTCGCACTTACACAAGACCTTTGCATAAAATTTCTTAATAAAAAAAAAAAATCATTTAACATCAAATATAGCTGAGTTTTATTAAACAAATATTTCTGATATAAAAACATGTTCAAAACTTAGAGACAATTAATTTTTATCTTCGAATAAAAGATCGAATATAACACAATTGTTCAATATAGTTTACAAATCAAAAATTAGTTCCTAACTCGATAAAAAACAACGAATTACTCCCACCAAGTATCACCTATCAGAGCATGGATCATCAATCGATAACTTGAAATAACTGCGCTCTCGCAAGCGCCAAACACCAGCAACGAGGGGTGAGTTTCGAAATTATGTAATAGTATAAAATACACGAGGAGAACACGCAATTAGTCAAAACAACACAAATAAAGAGAACATTCAAGAACATAATATCAAAGGTTATTCTAATTCAATCACAATAAAACAGTTACAAGGATGAAATGTTATACATGTCCTATACTCTATACTTCATCATTTGGTACCATTCTACTCTGAAGTACTTGGTTAGGAGGCCTGATACTATGCCACTACAAGAGTGGACGGACAATTCATGAATGGCCAAGTCCTCATAGATCCCCTCAACTCAACCCGAGACACATATACGCGACGGTCGGGGTACTCTTGTGTTGCACGGTAGCTCCCGGCCTTAGGGAATAACCCACTAATCCACTTAGAAATTCCCCACTAGATGTATCCCCAAGGTCTATCAGTCTTACCTTACGGTTCGACTGTAGCCCTCCACGATCAGGCTCATTCAGTTGTACTTCCCCGAATCACTAGGTTTGTCAGACCCTCCCTATATGATGACAAAATAATCCTAACTCCAAAATCTACAACACATATCTCAGACTTACTCGATCATCACAACTCAATAAGTTTCAGTTTGACTTCACATTATTCATCATTATATATGTATATCAGTCAATCACAATAAAATCCCAATATTTGGTTTACACTACTCACAATACACAATCCAGTTTCATCAATCACATAATAAGGAATCAATTAGGTGACACATTCAAGTAATATCACAATTTCAATCAAGTTACAAGAACACTCAAGTACATATCATTCAGACAATATCAATCGGCATAAGATCTCATAAAATCATACAATATGCAATCTTGATGTGAATAAATTCACGACAATTCTATAGGTTGCTAAATTATATTTTAGTCTTCACTATTACCATTCATATATTATTAATTAATTATTATTACTCAATAGGGCTCGACCGTACGTAGTAAGCCCTGAATGAATATCTGGGAATTACGGTATTCCTGTTCATCCCACGTTACTTAATACTCATAAAGTTGAACCTCATCTCACCCCTTACATTAGTTGAAGATTTCTCCCAACGAAGTCGATCCGCTGATTTAATGTGTCGCGTCTTCGCCAACCACCGTCTCTATTAATCCGTGGAGTATTAAAATAACACAACAACAAAATTACAAATTAATTACTTGTTAAAAATGAATAATTAACTAGCCTACTGTTTGTACTAACATCCACATATATATTTAGTATTACACATATGTATGATTATATTAATATAGGCATGATTTTTAATATTATTATTATTATTAAAAGAGAAACAGAGTATGTATTTAGGCATGATTTTTGACGTTAACATAGTTGATAGTATGTCAATATAGTTGTCGCGGCCTAAAATTTCGAGCGTATCTCGAATTCAATGGAGTCATCACCAAAGTTTATTTTAAAATAGGGAAAATATTGGAAAACCCTTAAAAATAAAAATAAAATAAAAAATGGTATTTTAAACCAAATTTTGAGTTCGGGAGTCGATTATGTGTAGGGAAGGTATTAGCACCCTACGACATCCGTTAAAAAACGGTTACCTATAATTAATTGTGCAAAATTAATATTAACTTAAATATATTTATTTCTCCTTTTTAAAATGCAAACATAATATTTCTATGAAAATAATCTAATGATAAATATACGTTTAAAATATAGAGAAAAAAAAGTTTTTGTTATTATGCTTGACAAGAGTGCGATCTTGCTCCTACGTATCTCCCGGTGCGATGGAGAAATCAAAGCTACGTAGTTCTCGGGTAAAAAATACGGATGTGTAGATTATTTTTAAAGAAGATTTGTTTTGTTGTTGATAAAAAAAAAAGTTTTAAAAAATAACTGGTTTGATTTGAGTAATAATTTAAAATGCAAGCTTGAAGACTATCTAGTCGTACAACTCGTGTCTCAAAAAATTTAAGGAGTAAAAAGATGTCACATCTAATTTAATCCTTTTAAAAATATTTTTATCATTTCTGATTTTAAATATTAAGTTTTAAAAATATCAAGTAGTATAAATGGTATCTCGAAAAATTTAAGGAGTAAAAAGATGTCGCATCTAATTTAATCCTTTTAAGAATATTCATTGTTTTAGTTTTAAATATTAAGTTTTAAAAATGTCAAGCAGTACAATTTGTGTCTTAACAACTCAAAGATTAAAAGATGTCGCATCTAATTAATCAGATTTTTAAAATAAAAAAATATTAAATTAATTTACTTATAAAACGAGTTTTAGAATTATTAAGTTATACAACTTGTATCTTAACAACTCAAAGATTAAAAGATGTCGCATCTAATTAATCAGATTTTTAAATAAATAAAAATTTAAATTAATTTATTTATAAAAACGAGTTTTAAAATTCTTAAGTTATACAATTTGTGTTTTAAAAAAAAACCGAGTAAAAAGATGTCACATCTAATCTAATCCTTTTAAGAATATTTTATTGTTAGTAATTTTGTTTAATACTAACAATCATTATTTTTTTTTTGTAAGAAAGATAAACTCCAAATTTACACCAAGGAGTAAACTAGAATTGTACTATGAATAAAATATTTTTGACAGAGTAAAAAAAATTTAAAGAAGAAAAAAGAAAAAAAAAATTAACAAGTGGGCATGAGTGTAGAAATTGGTCTATTTAGTAACAATAACAAGCCTTTTAATAAATAAAAAAAATATGATAAGAATAAAAATAAATAAATGAAATAGATATTATAAATGAAAGAAAAGATAAGGTTAACCCTAAATCAAACTAAAACTGGTGAGAAGAAAATAAAGGAGGGAATCGGCTGTATATTTGCAACCGAATAAAGATGATGCTTCATTTTTAAAAGAAAACAAATAAGAGAGAAAGAAAAGGGTAGACGGAAAGAATACCAAGCAAAATGAGTTAAGCACTCTGATGGTGGTTCGATGGTGGAGCGACGGCGGAGCAATGGTGGTGGAGCGACGGCGGAGCGATGGTGGTGGAGCGACGGCGGAGCGATGGTGGTGGAGCGACGGCGGAGCGATGGTGGTGGAGCGACGGTGGAGGTTGCGACGGTAGTGATGTATTTGTGTTTCTTGCTCTTTATATTTTTTCTATACTCTTCTCTTTTTATTTTTCTTGAAAAAAAACCTTTCCCTTTGTTTTCTTCTTTTTTTTGTCTCAATTTATTGTCTCAACTTATAGTTAAAACGATGAATGTTTATGTTTATTAGATAAATCTGAACTCTGTATTTTGTATTGTTTTTTTACTGGATTTTGTGTTGCTTTGTAACAAAATTTAAGCAATGTATCATTAAAGGAAAAAAAATCTTCTACCTATTTTATTGAGTGCACAGGCATTACAAATAATTTATTTATTAAGCTAAAAACTAAATCAGATGAGCCAAATAACTAGTCTATAGGACGTTTATAATAGGGATCTTAATAAAACCAAGAAAATAAAAGAATACATGGCTATTTTGAAACAACATTCAAAAGGAAGAATATGTATGTTTCTGTTTTGCAGGAAGTTTGTGTGTTGTTTTCCAGGAAGCTTGCGTTGATGTGCCTGGAACAGTGCCAGGAACATGTTGCGTGAACAGGATGTTGTGTTGGCAGGGGTGTGTTGTCAGGGTTGAGTTGATGTGTGCCTCAGATCAAATAAAAGAAATTTGACCCAATTAAAATGAATAAAATAAAAATTGGCATATCAAATGTGTCAACCAAATAAAATAAAATTGGCATAAAGACCAACCAAATAAAATAATATTGGTATACAAATGTGACTAACCAAATAAAATGAAAATGAAAATTGGCATACTGGCTAACCAAATAAAATGAAAATTGGCATAAGTGGCTAACCAAACAAAATAAAATTGGCATCAGATTTGTAAAATGATGATTTTTTTTAGATTTTTGATAATAATTGTAAAATAATTATTAAACATATTATTATATGCTTTAGAGTTATTTTTAGTAAATCGGACAAAATTGATATAAGGACCTAAATTTTGTATAAATTATGAAAGTAAATTAATTTTGAAAACAGAAAATAATTTGATATGTAATGTAAAAATGTAACATAAAAAGATTTTGTGTAAATTATGAAAGTAAATTAATTTCAAAAACAGAAAATAATTTGATATGTAATGTAAAAATGTAACTTAAAAGGGTTGGTGATTGTGAAAAGCATCATCGTAGTTTCCGATGGATGGTTGATCGACAAAAATAAAAACATGATCGTCTTCGGATTGGTTATCGATGCGTAGATCGATGTAAATAAAATGATCGACGTAAATAAGATGATCGTCTTCGGATTGGTCACCAATGCGTAGATCGACATAAATAAAATGATCGTCTTCGGATTGGTTACTGATGCGTAGATCGACATTAATAAAATGATGACCATAAACAAACATGTAGGTCCAGCTTAGAAAGTAAATAAAGAGAGAGATTTATTTTTTTGTTTTATATACATACATACATACATATATATATATATATATATATATATATATATAAAATAAACAAATAAAAGAGAAATATGTTTATGGTGTTTAAGGTAATTGCAATGCAAACGTATAATGAACAATGTGACACCAAAGTTGTTGAGTATAAATAAAGTATAAATATAAGATATGTATGACTCATTCATTATGCATTGCACAAGGTTGTTGAGTATATTTAAAATGTGAATGAAGATGCATAGATCATGCGTGACTACATGAAAAATGTAAGATGCGTGCGATGTAGATAATTTTTTTTATTTTTGGTTCCCCGATCCTTATGCGACTTTATATGCCTACAAGATTCAATGGATCAATGAAGATAACAGTCGTTCTTTGCATCATGACTCTAGTATATCTTGTATGACTTCTCCCTTTTTTTTTTGATACCCCATATATGTTAAGAATATATCGAGTTCTCGTGTATATATTTTTCAAATGTCAAATTAATTAAAATGTTTTTTTTTAATTTTATATTTACACATATTTCAAATTCCAAAAATTTATCATCATAAAATTACATTTTTTAAAAATACTAGAACCAAAAAAACATGAGGCTGAATCAGCTTAGAAAGAGGGTACTGTATAGCATCGAATGACAAGATTGGAAAATGTACATTCATTACTTTGAGAATAATACAATTGAACTAAAGGTTACAATGTAGGGATGAATGTGTTTAGTTTTAGTTGGAGAGATAACAAGGCTAGTCATTCCTGTAATTTAGGACTTCTAAGAGTAATAAAATGCCCCAGTTTGAACCACTTGATCTTTTTGTTATCCCTAACTTTTACATGGACCGCTCTTTCAAGTTTTCAATCCATCGGGATGCTCTAATTTTTGCCTAGGTCGCCTTTTCAGGTTTTTAACCTAGCAAGCCCATTTTTTTTCAATTTTTTTTTCAAGCATAATACTTTTTGACTGCATCTGAATTTACTAGAAGTGGAAGCTCATCTCCATCCTTCGTAGTTCGAGGTCCATTTTCCACGAGAATCCCTTTTTATGGGTAGTATTTTCTTTAACACTAAGTATCCTTCTTGAAACTCTCGAGGACGAACTTTTTTCTCATATGCTTTTTTAAGTCGTCTTTGATATAGTTGGCCATGGCACAGAGCTATCATTCTCTTCTCTTCTATGAGATTCAATTGGTCATATCGTGATTGAACCCACTCGACCTCTTCTAGTTTTGTTTCCATCAGGACTTTGATCGAGGGAATTTCAACTTCAATGGGAAGTACCGCTTCCATTCCATACACCAATGAGAAAGGAGTTGCCCCTGTTGAGGTGCGAACAGAGGTTCTATAACCATGTAATGCAAAGGGAAGCATTTCATGCCAATCCTTATATGTCTCCACCATCTTTTGTATGATCTTTTTTATATCTTTATTTGCTGCTTCTACAGCCCCATTCATTTTTGGACAATATGGCGAAGAATTATGGTGCTGAATTTTGAAATAATCACACAACTCCTTCATCATTTTACTATTCAAATTGGTCGCATTGTCAGTGATGATCTTATTTGGCAAGCCATATCGGCAAATCAATTCTCTTTTGATGAATCTGACAACCACACTTCTTGTCACATTGGCATAAGAAGCGGCTTCAACCCATTTTGTGAAATAATCAATAGCTACTAAGATAAATCGGTGTCCATTCGAAGCTTTAGGCTCGATGAGTCCAATAACATCTATCCCCCACATTGAAAATGGCCATGGTGATGTTAAAATGTTCAGAGAGGTGGGTGGTACATGTACTTTGTCAGCATAGATTTGACATTTATGACATTTCTTTACGTAACTAAAGCAATCAGACTCCATGGTCAACCAATAGTAGCCAGCCCTTAAGATTTTTCTCGCCATAGCGTGCCCATTTGCATGATTTCCGAAAGAACCTTCGTGAACCTCTTAAATGATTTTCTCTGCTTCCGCTTGATCCATGCATCTGAGGAGAACCATATCATGATAAAGCACCTCACCATTTAAGAAGAAGTTCATTGACAACCTCCTTAAAACCTTTTTGTCGTTCTCTGAAATACGCAATGGATATTCCTTATTCTCGACATAGGATTTGATATCATAAAACCATGGCTTGCCGTCAGAATCTTCTTCTATTGATAAACAATATGCAGGTTTATCCATTTGTTGATTTTTTATGACCGGCACGTCCTGACTGGTGCTTATTTTGAACATTGACGACAATGTGGCCAGGGCATCAGCTAATTGGTTTCCTTCTCGAGGGATATGGTGAAAAGTAATCTTCTCGAATTGTTCTGTCAATTCTTTGATATGGGTATGATACGGAATCAATTTGGAATCTCGCGTTTTCCACTCTCCTTTCATTTGATGGATGACCAACAATGAGTCTCCATATACCTCGAGAATTTTTGCTGTTGATTCAATAGCAGCTTTAATGCCCATAACACATGCCTCGTATTCTGCAATATTTTTTGTGCAATCAAAACACAACCTAGCAGTAAATGGAGTTAACTGGTTCTCTGGGGAAATCAAAATGGCTCCAATTCCATGTCCTAACGCATTAGAAGCACCATCAAACACCAATGTCCATTTTTCTCTATCAGATGATTCAGTCTCTTCAAATAAAGTCATTATGCCTTCATCGGGGAATTCACACTACATTCATTGATAATCTTCTACAGGTTGTTGAGCCAAGTACTCTGCTAGGGCACTTCCTTTGATAGCTTTTTGTGTAACGTATACCAAATCATATTCTGATAACAACATCTGCCAACGGGCAATCCTCCCAGTAAGAGCAGGTTTCTCAAAGATGTATTTAATTGGGTCCATTTTATATACCAACCATGTAACACCCCAAATTTTATAATAAACTATTTTAATAATGAAATATGATTTTAAATAATTAATTTGGTGTTAAAATTATTTTAGAATATATGTGATAAATTTCGTGATTCGTTTTCGTTATATGGGTGCTTTAGATGACATGCTACTATTATACATATTGGACTACACGAGTAATCTAAACAACAAATATTATACTTTATATATTTTTCTAAATAGTATTTTAGTGTAATATTAAAAAAAAACAAAAATAAGATTTTAGAAGATTTTACGTGTATATGTACGTTTGTAATTAATGTGATATTTCCTTGTATGTTTGACTAATGTTAAATGTGCGCATATTTATATTTTAATTAATTCTAAGTATCTCCTATTTTAGTTATTTATTTTATAAACAATTATCTCGGAATAGTAGTGATATATTGTGTTTGATTTCCTTCATTTTTATATACTTGTTATGACATAGTGATTTTATATATATTTATTATGATATAATAATTAATATAGAGTGTTGATGTTATATTTATTTATTTTATAATTTTGACTATTCTCTAATGATGGTAGTATTTTAATGTGAATATTTTATAAAATAAGTATAATTATAGTAATTATTTTGAATATGAATCTTGGTTATTAATGTATTTTAAAAGATTAACTACTTTAATGATTTTATTTTATAAAATATGGGTTTTGAAATATTAATAATTTTGTGCTTATTTTCTTTATATGTGTGCTTGTCAAGTTGTGCCTATTTTATATATATTCCATTGATTTAGTGGCTTATATAAAATATTGATGTTATATTTTTTTTATTGTAATTTTAACTATTCTCATAATATAATAATCTTTTAATTTGATATTTTGAAAGATATTATTATTTTAGTTGCAAATAAATAAATTAAAATAAATATTTAATTAGTTGGACCTTGTGAAAAAATAAAATAAAATGGAGTTCAATGAGTTAGGTTAACAATAACTAATATGTTAAAAAAAAAAAATCAAATATACCCTAATATGAAAGGCTACAGTAGAAAGATATAAAGGGAGAGAAAAGGCAGCGGCCATACTAAGAGAAAAGAAAAGAAATCGGTTCTGGCGATCGACAACTGTCAAAAAAAACTTCCTCCGTTTTCGTTCAAATTTCAGTATGTTATTTAATTTATTGAGTTAGTCAATTAAACACATTTTTCCAGATTTTTAACAACCCCAATTTTCCTCTAAAATACCCGACTTCTCTGTTTGTAGAATTCGTTATTTTGTACCGTTCTTCTTCACCGTAAGTCCGATTTGAGTGAAACCAACGCCAAAACGATCGTGTGAAAAGTGGCTATGTTATCCACTTATTGGCTTTCTGATTTATGGTAAGATTCCTTGACCGAATTTCGAAATTAATTTTAGAGTGTCTTCTCATAATTTATTTTTAACGTTTACCCATAAATTGTCGAGTTAGATCGATTGAAGGACAAAGAGTCGGAGAATAAAGGTTGTTTGATCTTGGAATCGTATTCATGTGTGAAAGCGTCGAAATAAGGTAAGGGGTGAGAGGGCGTTTGAATTCATGAGTATAATATATTGTGAGATGAACGGGAAAACCGTATTTCCCAACGATTCATCCGGGGCTTGCTACGTACGGCAGTAGCCATTTGAGTGATAAATTGATGAATGTGCAAATAAGGGAATTGTGAGACTAAAATTTGGAATAGAAATATTTATAAGGTGTTGATTGATTTAATTTCGTTGAATGTGTGTTATTTGATATTATTGTGATATTTGTTTTATTTTTGTTAAATGTGTGATATTTAATATTATCGTGATATTGGATGTCGAATGAATTTGGTTCATATGTTGGATTAGATGAGTTTATGTGATGTGATAATAAAAGATGTGTGCATTGTGATAATTTTATGTGATGATGATGATGTATGATTAATAATTGTGATGTTATAAATTGTGATAAGTTTGTGTGATGATATATGATTGATGATAGTGACGCTATAAATTTGTGATGAGTTATGTAATGATGATGATGTGTGATTTATAATAGTGATGTTATGAATTGGTGATGAAAAGATTGAAGTAACCTCTAATGAAATAATTGTGATTCTAATTTTTGTTTGAGATGATGGTCTTAATGGAGTATCATTGGCCACCGAGGGGAGAAAATAAATATTGAGAATTTGTGAAGTGGAGATTATTTTGTCATCATATAGGTAGGGCCTGACAAGCCTAGCGATTTCGGGGAAGTACAACTGAATTGAGCCTGATCGTGGCGGTCTACTGTTGAGCCTTAAGGCAAGATTATTAGACCTTGGAGGTATTCGGGTGGGGAATTCCTAGGTGACTTGGAGGTAGCACTCCAAATGTCGGGAGCTACCATGCAACACACGTTTACCTCGACTGTTGTGTATATGTGTCTCGGGTTGAGTTGAGGGGATCTATGAGGACAGGGCCAATTTGAATTGTCTGTCAACCAGAATGGTGGCATAGTATCATGGCCTCCTAACCAAGTACTTCAGAGTTAGAATGGTACCACATTGTGAAGTAGAGTCTAAGCTCATGCATATCATTGCATTTTTGTGTAATTGTTTGTTGTGATTAATATGTATTGTGTGCGATGATAATTTCGTAGATGATTTGATGTTATTGTGAAATGTATTGATTTCCCTTGGTTTTGACTTTATAATGTTATGTTTTTCCTTGAAAAGTGTTTGTCTAACGATACGGTTTATTTATGATTAATTGCGTGTTCTCCTTATTAATATTATACTATTAACATGATTTCAAAACTCACCTCCTTCGTTGTTTGTGTTTGACTGGCTTGGCCCTGCGTTTGCGAAATCGCAGTTGTTACAGGTTAATGAATCTTGAAGTTCAAGTTGGGAGGAACCTCGCTCTGATAGGTGATATCGGGAATAAGGGTTGTAATTTGTATTTTACTTATTTAATTTCAAACGACTTTTTGTATGAAAACAATATAAGTACTAGTAAGTTTTTAGAATTGAATCAAGTAATTATACTTAAATCAAATTTTATGGAGATTGCACTATTTTATAGGAGGAAAAAGTTTAAAGTATTCCTTTTGATTTTTGAGAAACATGATATTTTAAATTAATTATCAAAGTTTTTATTCCCTTAAAAACGTATTTGCTTTACCTTCTGCGAATTAAAGTTAAAAATTCTATTATAAATTATTATATATTATTTTGGGGTTTAGGGTGTCACATTAGTGGTATCAGAGCAGGTCTGTCCAATCAGGTCGAGTGGGTCAAGTGTCGGTTTAGTGTTAGTCAAATGTTAGTTGTGCCGCTTTTGTTTTTCTTGAGTAATAATTATTTTCACTAACATGTTTTTTTGGTTCCCCATTGTATTATTGTGTTAAATGTTATATGCTTTTCTATTATTATACATATTTTTGAGATTACTAATTAACTGTTTATTATTTGTTTACCCTGAGTGTTATGGATTCTAAGTTCCTACCTAAGTAAGTAGATAAACCATGATATTACTTGTTAAGATTTGAGTTAATTTTAATTGTTGACAAGATCTTGTTGGTTACTTGTTGAATGATCTTGTTGCTTGTTTCTTGTCTATCGAACTATGATTTTGGCACTTTTGTTTTATGTGAATAGTTGGAAATAATAATTTTAATTGACCACCTGGATGTTTCAAGTTATTAATCTCATTCATGTAATCTTAGTTATCAAATGTCATACCTCACCTGTTAGTTGTTTTAAAGTTTCATTTTCACCCTTAGTCAATTTAAAATATTGAATCCTGATATGAATCTGTTTAAAGTGTTTGATCTAATAACTAATTGATTGAACCATTGATATTCGTATTAACTATATATTTAAAACTTCAAGTATTGACTTTTACTAGGTTACAAATTATTACTATTTTTGTTGAAACTCAATTTAGAGAAAAAAAAAAGGATTTTTCTTTCTAAACTTTGAGTTAGATAGGAATTATGTCCCTTATGCTTACAATTGGTAGTGGGACTGTGTGGAGGCGGTACTTATCCCCTAGGTACCGGGCTCGAATCCCACGGAAGGCAAAAACTCGCTAGATTTCCATGAGGGAAAGGGGGAGCGAGAAGATCGTGAGGTAACATCGCCGATATCGCTGGAGGGTCGGGGTGTTACAAACCAAGTTGTATGACACAACATGTATTGCCTCAACCGACGAGCAGCCCATGCTAATGCGCAACATGTTCGTTCAAGCAGTGAATACCGTGTTTCACAGCTGGTAAACTTTTTGCTCAAATAATAAATAGCATGTTCTTTCTTACCAGATTCGTCATGCTGCCCCAATACACAACCCATTGACTCGTCAAGTACTGTTAAGTACATAATAAGTGGTTTCCCAGGAACAGGAGGCACTAAGATTGGAGGTTTTGACAAGTACTGTTTAATCTTTTCAAAAGCTTTTTGACAATTCTCATTCCATTCAACCTTTTGGGGCACAAGAACTTGAAAATTGGCTCGCATGTAGCGGTGAGATGCGATATGAACTTGGCAATGTAATTCAATCTACCCAAAAAGCCACGAACTTCTTTTTCCGTGCGTGGAGTGGGCATTTCTTGTATTGCTCTTACTTTATCTGGGTCCACTTCTATCCCTTTTTGACTAACGATAAAACCAAGTAACTTGCCTGATCTTACACCAAAAGTGCATTTAGCAGGGTTTAAACGGAGTCTGAACTTCCTTAGTCGCACAAATAACTTTTGAAGGTTAACAACATGGTCTTCTTTGGTCCGAGATTTGGCAATCATATCATCCACGTAAACCTCTATTTCCTTATGCATCATGTCATGAAACAAAGTTACCATTACTCTTTGATAGGTTGCCCCAGCATTCTTTAATCCAAATGGCATCACTTTATAACAGAAAGTTCCCCATTGTGTGATGAATGTGGTTTTTTCCATATCCCCGGGAGCCATCTTAATTTGATTGTAACCTGAGAAACCATCCACGAAGGAGAAAAGAGAATATTGAGCAGTGTTATCCACTAGGACATCAATATGAGGCAAAGGAAAATCGTCTTTAGGACTAGCTTTATTTAAATCCCGATAATCAACGCACATTCAAACCTTTCCGCCCTTCTTTGGAACTGGGACAATATTAGCAACCAATTGAGGATATTTTGCTACTGCTAAGAAACCAGCATCAAATTGCTTCTTGACCTCTTCTCTAATTTTAAGTGACATATCAGGCCTCATCCTCCTCAATTTTTGTTTAATTGGACCACATTCGGGCTTGAGTGGTAGCTTGTGTTCAACTATGTTAGTATCTAGCCTAGGCATATCTTGGTACGACCATGCAAAGACATCCACATAATCAAATAAAAGTTGAACCAACTTTTCTATTTCAGTTTCTTTCATAGACATTCCAATTTTAATTTCTTTCTTATCATGCTCAGTCCATAAATTGATCACTTCAACAGGTTCTTGATGGGGTTGGATTATCTTGGCTTCTTGTTCAATTAAACTTTCTAGTTCTGGGGGAGGCTCAGAATCGTCTTCACAATCCTCATCAGCGTGATTAATTGGGCGTTCAAAATTACAAGAAGGGTTCTAGCGCTGCTATTTTCAACATATTCGTTTTTGATTCTGCATTGTTTAAATTAAGAAGAAAAAGGAAAAAGAAAATATGAATAAAGATTGCCAAAAAAAACAAAAGCAGTTGAAGAATTCAAAAATGCATTGTTTAAATTAAGAAGAAAAAGGAAAAAGAAAATATGAATAAAGATTGCCAAAAAAGAAAAGAAAAAAACAAAAGCAGTTGAAGAATTCAAAAATGCAGTTATTGATAATAAGTACGGAATTGAAATACATGCGCCCTAATTAGTTATCCTTATAGCCTTGGGCAGAGCAAAAAGTGTTAAAATACATAATTACTTTGAAAATGAATTAACAAACACGGGAAACTCGATGATCTTCCAATTCTTTAGACTGGTGTTTGGAGGACAAGGGTACACCAATTTGAGGGTATCATCTTCAACATGATCCTCTTCTTCCGCAACAGCCACATGGTCAGCATATACTATTCCCGCGCTCTGAAAGGTTTGGTGAATGTCACAAATAGAAATCTTCTGTGAATTCAGTGTCTGATTTTCCAAACAAGCCATCCTGCTTTCGCTTTTTTCTTTCACAGCCTTTTCTTTGTTAGCTTTAGTAGGTACATATCCCAAACCGTACCTATCGTTCTTTTCGGGTATATCTAACAATTTTCCCAATTTAACAAAAACTCCTCCTTCCAACATCGATTTGGTAGACTTTAAGGAGGTGGTAAGCAACTTTGGTTCTTTTAAAGGAGATCCTTCACCCATGAAGACAACATTGGCGATTTCTAATGCTTGAAAGGAAGTCTCTATGGCTTCCTCTGTGTCTTCAATGTAGCCCGTAGAGTATAGATGACTAAATATCATATCTTCTTCCCCAAATATTATCACCAGTTTATTGTTCACTATAAACTTTAGCTTTTGACGGAGAGTGGATGTCACTGCTCCAGTAGCGTAAATCCACGGTCTCCCTAAAAGGCAACTGTATGCTGGTTTAATATCCATTACTTGGAAAGTTATTCCAAAGTTATGGGGTCCGATTTGAATTGGCAGGTCAATCTCACCAATAACTTGTCTTCTGGATCCATTAAACGCTTTCACCACCAAAGCACTCGGCTTTAAACAAGCTCCATCAACAAATAGTTTTGATAGTGTTGATTTTGGCATGACATTCAACGATGAACCATTATCAACTAGCAGTCGTGCAAGAATATGATCATGACACTTCACAGAGATGTGTAATGCTTTATTATGCTTTATCCCCTCGTATGGTAATTCACCATCGCTAAAACTCAAACCGCTACTGGCGGTGATATTACCGACAACTCCATCAAACTGGTCGACAGTGATATCATGAGTAACATGAGCCTCGTTTAAAACTTTCATCAGTGCCCTTCTATGCGCTTCACAATTTAAAAACAAAGCAAGAACATATATCTTGGAAGGGGTTTGATTTAGTTTATCTACCACCTTATACTCACTTTGCTTGATAAACTTCAAAAATTCGTTAGCTTCTTCTTCAAGCATTGTCTTTTTGCATGTCTTTGGCCCTTTTACAGCATGATTCGTCACTTCTTTGCCTTTTCCTCCATGGCCCTCCTTTTCCATAGGTTGACCGGGGGCATATACTCGACCACTTCGAGTCATCCCGCCAATCCCTGAAATGTTTGTGACATCAGTACCTTTAGATTCACAGCTATCACTTGATTGATGATTGACCAAGTGGGAGGTAATTTCATAATTCCATGGTACCGCCTTGGTATTTTATAAGGAAAAGGAGTTGGTGCTTGGACAATTATTGCATTGGGCCCGTGAGGAGTTTGTTTAAGATTCTCTTTTCTATAGAGCATTTTCAATGGTCTTTGGAAAGATCTACTATTTTCCATGTACGGCTTTATGGTCAAAACATGATCATCTAATGCACATTGGTCTATCTCATCTTCAATGGCATTTACAGAGGTATCCCCGTGGCCCGGCAAAGGGTTACTCCCTACGTTGGGACCGTCTTCCTTGAAGGTAAGCCATTTTGCATTGATCAGTTCTTGCACTTTAGATTTTAGGGATTGACAATCTTCAATGGAATGCCCTACGGCTCCTGCATGGTATTCATATTTGGCATTTGGGTTGTACCATTTTGGGAATGGTGGTTCCAGAGGTTTCATTGGTCTTAGGACTATCATTGAATTCTGGAGTAGGTGAGGCAACAATTGGCTGTATGTGATGGGAATCGGGTCGAAACGGGTTATCTTCTTTTCTCGATTAACTGGTGGTCTGTAGTGATTCGGGATTGGATTTTGGTTCCATTGGTTTTGTTGGGAAAACGTGGCAGGTGGTGGTTGCACCAAGGGTGGTTGATAATAAGGTGGCCTTGAAGGGTGATATTGGAGGTATGGAGTTTGTGAGGTCGCAGCCAGATATGGATAAGGAATGTAGGGAATTTGGGGTACCAGACGCTGAAAATTCGGAGGTCGATAAGAATTCATGGCTGGAGAATAAGAGACCATTGGGTTTGCCATTACAACATTAGCATCCCCTTCTTTCTTTTTTGGGAATCCCATTTGGGGTTTCTTCACACCACTTGTTGCACACACGATCTTGCCACTCCTCATTCCACTTTCTATTATTTCTCCTATCATGACCATGCCAGAAAAGTTTGATGACATACTCCCGATCATCTTCTCATAAAAAGGAGACTGAAGAGTATCCATAAACATACCCACCATTTCTCTTTCATATAAAGGAGGATCTACTTGCGACGCGACTTCTCTCCATCGCTGTGCATATTCATTGAATGTTTCATTGTCCTTTTTCAACGAAATTTGCAGTTGCATCCTGTCCGGGGCTATGTCAATGTTATACCTGTATTGTTTCAGGAAGGCATCAGCCAAATCTTTCCATGAACGAATTCGATTTCGCTCGAGATGCATATACCAATTTAATGTTTCCCCACGTAAACTGTCTTGAAAAAAATGGATGAGAAGTTTGTCATTATGAGCATGAGAAGCCATTTTTCTACGATACATGGTCAGATGGTTTTTAGGGCATGTGACACCTCTTTATTTTTCAAACTCAGGTATCTTGAATTTTGAAGGGATCACCACATCGGGAACCAAGCACATATCCAAAGCTTCGAGACCATAGACATTACTTCCTTCAATTTCTTTTATTCGTTCTTCTAAAACATGGAATTTTTCTTTCAACTGTGTATCGTCACCAACATGAGGTTGTTGCCAATTTCCATTAGCATCAAAATGGGGTACTTGGGGTGCACTAAATGGAATATTTTCTGAAGGTATAGTGTTTTGAGGTGGCACGTAGCCCTAAAGAGATGAGATTTGCGGTTGGTTTAGGCTTTGAGAGTTGATATTTGAGTGGTTTGGATTATTGTCCACGGGATTGATGACTAAGGGTGGAGTATAACCATGTGGGAGACCATACATAGGAAATTGCATGGCTGGCGCGCGAAATTGTAGCGTAGTTGGGGTAAAGCCTGGTGGGTGAGACGGGGTAGCTTGGTGTTCTTCATTTGTAGTTGGAGGACTCCTATCTGTATTATCCTTTGTTGTTAAAGCTTGTATAGCCTCTAGGATTTGATCAACCTTGTCCTTCACTTGGCTAACATCCGCTCTCATCACTTCTTGATTTTGCTAAAGTTCGTCCATGATCTAGGAGTTTGCTCGAGTCCGATAAGGGTGTCGGGGAAACAGCTTTATTGAATTTTTTTTTCTAAAAGATCATATGATGCTAGTTAAAAAAAAATGAAGATTTATATGCATGCATGTGGGTATTAGAGAACCATTAATTTCACAACCTAGGCACAAACATCTTTTTAGAAAACTCAAAACAAGTTCGTTCATTGATAATTAAAAAGGGTACAAGTGCAACATTTCTCTCTATATCTGAAATACATTGTTTCTATCGCTCTCGGCGAATTAAACTATTTATTGCTTCTATCAAACTATAACAATGTTGAATGAAAGTAATAATTTCATCAGGTGTGATAGATGGAACTATGCTTGCTTCTGCTTTCCTTAAGAGTACGGGGACCCTTTCAATGGCTTGGTTGGCTATGGAAGTGAGTTTCTCACAACGATCCATCCACATTATCCCTTCTTGCCCAAGCATCTCTATTGCTTCCACTTGTTCCATCATTCGGTTTCTTAACATATTTGCTTCCTCTTGTTCCTTCAACCACGCATCTCGGTACATAGCAACAACTTCTTGTTTGTCAATTTTTTCTTCTTCTATCCTTGTCTTATATTCTACCACCATTCTCTCCAACTGTTGTTTCAAATCTTTCAATTGTCTATTCGCATTTCTTTCACTGATTTCTGAATCTTTCAACCATTTTCTCAACTTATCAACCTCCTCTCGCGCCTGGTCTCTTTCTTGTCTTCTCAAACATAAAGACTCGGTCTGAAGCCCTTAAATTGCATTGAAGCTTGAGCTTATAATCCTCCTCTACCTTTGCCCTCTTATTTGATCTTTCAAGAGAAATCGTCTTCTGCTCATTTTCCAACAGGGCGAACTCATATGCTCGACGGACTACCATTAACTCTTCTCACATATTCTTCTTTTCCTCTTCCGCCGCTAGAATTGATGCTTGCAACTTCTCAATTTCTTCACTAACGATAATGGGTTGCATTGGTGTTTCATCGACCACCTTAGATGTACGACGAAAAGGCAGCTTGATCTTTTGGACCCTATTCTTGACCCACTATTGGTAGCAAACATCTGCACCACAACTTCTACTTCCAAGTTCCTTCCCTTTTCTGATTATCATCTTCCAAGATTGACGAACTCTCCTCAAATCTTCAATGTTCTCTAAACCCATGTCATAAAGAATAAAAGGGGTTATTAGTTTTTTCATTGGTTCTCCTATGATAGGATACCCAAGTTGCCTCAAGGCCAATATTGGATTATAATTCACACAACCTCTAGTCCCCATAAGTGGCACATTAGGGAATGTTCCACATTGGTATATTACTTCTTTTACCTCTCGCCATCTCGCATACCATCGAACTGTTTTTTCATTAAGATCTACCAACCTCTGAGCCCATTCTCGATCATCTTTTATGTCAACACAACAATTCTTGAAATCATTGATAGGGCAATGCTTTTGGCACCCACTAACAAACATATGATTCACCAACCAGACGTATAAAACAGGTAAACAACACAAAATTCGTTTGCCTTTTTTTTCATGACAGTAGTTAAGTGTATAGTACACGTCAGCGAGGACGGCTGTTGTAGGATTTTCTCCTCTATTCTTCAAGGCTATGAAGACATCGATTGCTGCTAAATCAATAATTTTTTCATCACTCGGGAATAGAACAACTCCATAGATGGTGAGAGCTAGCACCTCCATAAAAGCACTCCAATCTTGGGCTTCAGCTAAATGATGTGCTGTTTTCTCAAAAAAACTTCTTAGGAAACCAGAAGTCCCTTTCTATTTTGGCTAATCAATATTTCCTCTTCAACCCTTAGTATCTCAGCTATTTTGGTTGTGGATGGATAATTCCCCATGTAACGATAAGGTTTCCCTTTTTCTAGGGAGTAGCCTAAAATTTGTCCAAACTCTTCCAATGTAGGCGCAAGTTGGAAGTCTTGAAAGTGAAGCATCTCAAAGGAGAGTCGTAGAATTGAGACAAAGCGGTAATAGCCCCTATTTGTACATCCACATCCAATAAATCAAGAATCTTTCCATATTTCTTAGTAAATGTTGATCGGTGATTAAGTTCCAACAAGCTACAAAGTTCTTTTAAACTGTCAACCTGAGGCTTTTTGGCTTTCAAATTCATAGTTTTCCTTAGCATTGGGGTTGCAATTTCATTGTTGGATCCCATTTTTAATCAAAGATATCCACACCCTAGCTTTGAATTCAATGGTTCTCTAATGGACCTACATAAAAATGAATGATTATGAATAATGTATGGTATGGTGTTGAAAATAATTTTTAATGCATGAAAGGAATGCATGGTACTAAAAATTTTAACTTTAACATTAACGATGAAAGCTACTTGCATTGATGCAATAAAGAAAAAAAAATTGAGAGGTATACTAACGTCGGATGGCGGAGAAAAAAAAAACAAAAAAATAAAATAAAATAAAAATAATAAATAA
>JBBPBP010009777.1:37877395-37887865 GCA_037974735.1 Cicer chorassanicum | reverse complement strand
AAATAAATATCTAGACATCAAAACTTCAAAAATAGTTCCAATTTATTCGCTTATTTCCTCAAAACTATCACCACAACAAATCAATATAGATTTTATTAAAAACTAACACATGGTAAAACCTTGAGAAGATTTTTTATTTATTTTACTATTCTAAATTTTAAATATACTAATCAATTTTTTTTTACACAACTCCAAAACAATCTAACTCTTTAAAACAAATCAAGAACAATTCAAACACAAAATTTTGTTCTCTTTACAAAATAAATCGACATTAACTCATTAACTATTTGTTTTCTCAGAATTCTAACTTTAAAATTCTACCAACCTTGAATATTCAAGAATTACTATTGTTAATGATATGAATTTCATAGTATTTCAAAATCATGACGAACATCATAAATTCATTTCAAAAGTAACATAAAACTTTAATCATCTAGATACAACCATCAACACTTTCAAATTATTTGAAAGTAAAATCCACACTTTAAAATCCACTACCACCAACATTTTCAAGTGATTTTCACTTTTGATAACTCAAGTTATGTAAAATATAAAAACTGAATGTTAAGATTTAATTAATATTTTTCAAGACACGATTTAAAATTGATAATAGCATCTACAATATTATCCTAAACCAATAATAATAGTAATTGCAACAATCATAAAGTACCTTGTATTTAAAGATCATTTTCACTTAAGATGCCAAGTTCGCGTCGAATTTTGTAAAAAGAGTCCTTAGGAAGTGGTTTAGTGAAGATGTCCGCCAATTGGTTATGAGTATCCACAAAGGTTACTGCAACATTTCCTTTAAGCACATGATCGCGCAGAAAATGATGTCGTATATCAATGTGTTTAGTCCGAGAGTGCATGATTGGATTTTTTGAAATATTGATCGCACTGGTGTTGTCGCATCGTAACGGAATGCATTCGAGATCAAGTCCATAATCACATAGTTGTTGCTTGAGCCATAGAATTTGTGCACAACAACTTCCTGCTGCTATGTATTCGTCTTCAGCAGTACTGAGTGCGACACATGCTTGCTTTTTACATGACCATGATACGAGTGCATTTCCTAAGACATGACAAGTGCCGCTTGTGCTGTTACGGTCTGTTTTACACCCTGCATAATTTGAATCAGAATATCCAACGAGACTACAGATGCTACCTTTTGGATACCATAGTCCTACATTGATTGTTCCTTTCAAATATTTCATGATTCTTTTGACTGCTACAAGATGTGATTCTTTCGGATCTGCCTGAAATCTAGCACATAGACAGACACTAAACATAATATCTGGCCGACTGGCCGTTAGATATAATAGAGATCCAATCATACCTCGATATTTTGAAATGTCTATAGACATACCGGTTTCATCTTTATCAACATATGTTCCGGAACCCATGGGAGTTGCACTTTCCTTGCAGTTTTCCATTTTAAATCTTTTTAGCAGTTCTTTGCAATATTTTGCTTGATTTATGAAGATGCCATGCTTGAGTTGTTTGATGTGAAGGCCAAGAAAGTAGTTTAATTTTCCCATCATGGACATTTCAAATTCTCCTTGCATCATCAACGAGAATTCCTCACAGATCTCATTGTTTGTTGATCCGAATATGATATTGTCAACATAGATTTGGACCAACAAGGTGTGACCATTATTTCTTTTCATAAATAATGTCTTATCGACTTCTCCTTTTTCAAATCCTCTTTCACATAAGAAAGCACTCAATCTGTCGTACCAAGCTCTTGGAGCTTGTTTTAGACCATAAAGAGCTTTTCTTAGTTTGAAGACATGTGAAGGGTTCTTGAAGTCCTCAAAGTCGGGTGGTTGTTTAACATATGCTTCTTCATTGATGTATCCATTGAGAAATGCACTTTTCACATCCATCTGAAATAATTCAAAGTTCATAGAGCAAGCATAAGCAAGTAGTAAACGTATTGCTTCTAACCTTGCGACTGTAGCAAATGTTTCGTCAAAATCAATCCCTTCTTCTTGATTATATCTATGGGCGACCAATCTTGCGTTATTGCGAACAACTATACCGTTTTCGTCAAGTTTATTCTTAAACACCCATTTTGTAACAATGATGTGTTTATTTCCCGGATTAGGAACAAGTTCCCATACTTTACTTCTTTCGAATTGGTTAAGTTCTTCTTGCATGGCAAGTATCCATTGATCATCTTTTAGTGCTTTACCAATTTTGGAGGGTTCGATTTGAGAAATGAATGCCATGTTCAAACATGCATCTTGTAATTTAAGTCTTGTTGTAACTCCTTTGTTGATATCACCAATGATGTTGTCAATTGGGTGATCTCTATGGGTCCTCCATTCTTTAGGAAGATTATCATTTTCCTTTTCAATGTTGACTTCACTTTCTTGACTCGGTTGATCAATTTGATGTTCTTTGCTTGTATCACTACTTTCAATGTCATCATCATTATAAGAAATAACTTTGTCCTCTTTCAAGGGGTTAGTTTCATCAAAAGTTACATGTATTGATTCTTCAACGATTAAAGTTCTTTTATTGAAAATTTTAAATGCTTTACTAGATAATGCATAGCCAATAAAAATACCTTCATCTGCTTTTTCAACGAATTTTCCAAGGTTGTCTTTTCCGTTGTTTAGCACAAAACACTTGCATCCAAAGATGTGGAAGTGAGAGATATTGGGCTTTCTTCATTTGTAGAGTTCATAAGGAGTTTTCTTAAGAATCGGCCGAATGTTTACTCTATTAGTAACATAGCATGTCGTGTTTACAACATCTGCCCAAAAGTACTTTGGTAGATTTGAATCGCTTAGCATAGTCCTTGCGAGTTCTACCAAGGATCTATTCTTTCTCTCAACAACCCCATTTGGTTGAGGAGTTCTAGGTGCGGAAAAATTGTGAAAAATTCCATTTTCTTCACAGAATTCTTCAAACAAGGTATTTTGAAATTGTCTTCCATGATCACTTCTAATTGATACAATTTTGGATGATTTTTCATTTTGAACTAGCTTGGCATAGTTTTTAAATGCTTTTAGAGCTTCGTTTTTACTTGCCAAAAATAAGGTCCATGTGAACCTTGAGTAATCATCAACAATCACTAGTCCATATAAATTTCCACCAAGACTTTTGGTTCTTGATGGACCAAACAAATCCATATGTATTAATTGAAGTGGTCTCGTAGTTGAGATAACATTTATAGGTTTGAAAGAAGTTTTTGTTTGTTTACCTTTTAGACATGTGTCACATAATTTATCCTTTACAAATTTCATTTTTGGTAATCCAACAACAAGATCATGCTTGACTAATTTGTTTAAATGATCCATGTGGATATGTGCAATTCTTTTATGCCATAGCCATTCATCATTGTTGTCGCTTACCAAAAGACATTTCATTCTTAAGGATAAATCGTCAAGATTAAGTATAAAAATATTTTTGAAACGCTTACCGATAAATTGAATTTCATTTGTTGCTGCATTTTGAATGATGCACTCATCTTTGTTGAAGACTATCTTGTATCCTTTATCACATAGCTGGCTAATGCTTATGAGATTATGCTTTAGGCCTTCAACATATAAGACATCTTCAATTGAGGGGGAAGGTGATGTTCCAACTTTTCCAATACCTAAGATTTTTCCTTTGTTATTATCTCCATAGACTACATATCCTTTTGATTCAAGAGTCAAGTTTGAAAATTTCGTTATGTCACCCGTCATGTGTTTGGAGCATCCACTATCTAAGTACCACATATTTGAGGTACTTTGTGTGCATACCTAAAAAATGAAATCAAGTTTTATGAGGTACCCAATGTGCTTTGGGTCCTTGATGGTTAGTACCTTTCTTTACCCACACGCAATGCCCTTTAGGAGCACTAATGTTTCTTACATGACAGGCATTAGGTGTGTGACCATGAAGACCACAATAGGTACAAGTAGGAGTAAATTTATTTTTACTAGTATATGTATGAAATTTATTGTGAGTGACTTTCTCCTTATAAGAATTATCTTTTTGTAAAATTGTAATTCTTCCTTGATTGGATTGAGTACTTGCTTTGACAAAAATGGTCTTATTTGAACTTGGTTTGTCAAATTTAGAAAATCCAAGACCACTTTTATCGTTTGAGTATCTTTGCATGTTTAACACATTCTCCAATCCTATTTGTCCTTTTTCATATCGTTCAATTACTCTATTTAATTGAACGATCTTGAATGAAAGGGAATCACATTTATTGCATGTAAAATTTTGCTTTGATTTTTCAGCATCTTTTTCCATAATGTCAACTTTTTCTTGAAGACTTGAGATTTGTCTCTTTTGTGTTGACACTATTTTAAACAAATTTTTACATTCAATAAGAAGTTCCTTAATGGCGTTTTGAGCGTCATTGTATTCTATAATTAATTCACTATTAGTTTTATTATAGTGAAGAGAGTTTGTGTTACTAACCTCTTCGTCATCATCTGATTGATGTGATGCCATTGGTGCAACATTAGCGCATACCTCACTTTCTGTTTCTGATGATAAACTTACTTCGTTATCTTCCCAAGCTATATATGCTTTCTTGAAGTCTTTCCTTTTACCGGCATTTTTCTTGATAAGGTTTGGATAGTCTGCTTTAATATGTCCTTGTTTTCCGTATTCAAAACACGTGAAGTTTTGGTTGGAGGTAGACCCATCCTTCTTTCTCAAATTCTTCTTTTTGAAATTTCTGTCATTTTTAAGAAACTTACCGAATTTCTTAACAAGGAAATTAATGTTTTCGTCTTCATCAGAAATTTCATCTCTGACTTGTTTCTTCAATTCGGTCTTTAGAGCAATATTTTTGTTCTTCTTTTCTTGAGTTTCATTTTGCTCCAATCTGCCAAGTTCAATTTTGTGTTCTTGGAGTTTTCCAAATAATGCAGAAAGTGACATCTTGGATAAGCTTTTCTTTTCTGATATTGTTGTCACCTTTGGTTGCCATGCCCTTGTTAGTGATCTTAATACTTTAAGATTTAGTTCATCGTTGGTGAAAATCTTTCCAAGAGCCGTTAAGTGATTTGTTAAGTGGGAGAATCTTTTCTACATGTCGAAGATAGATTCTCCTGGCTGCATACGGAATAACTCATATTCTCGAGAAAGTGTATTAAGTTTGGATCTTTTTACCTCAACGGTGCCTTCATGGGTTACTTCCAATGTGTCCCATATTTCTTTGGCTGTTTTACAGTGAGACATGCGGAAAAATTCATCCATTCCTAGTGCTGATTGTAGAATGTTTTTAGCCTTTTTATCGAACAACACTTTTCTTTTATCGTCATCGGTCCAGGAATTCTTTATCTTAATTTCTTCTTTGTTGTTGATGACTGTTGTTGGAATGTAAGGACCATTTTCAACAGCATCCCATATGTCGTCTCCTTGTGCTTCAAGATACGGTTGCATACGTATCTTCCAAAAATCATAATGCTCGCCAACAAAGCATGGTGGTTTGTTACTGCTGCCACCGTCCCTGAAAACAGGTTGTGCGGAAGCCATTAGTTATTGATCGAGGAGTAAGTTACCTTGAACCTGCTCTAATACCAATTGTAAGTACAGATATGCACCTAAGAGGGGGGGGGGGGTGAATTAGGTGTTTAGGAGTTTTCCTTATTTTCAGAATTTAAGTGACCAATTTTTGTGTTTAAGGATAGTAAGTGAAGGTGTAAATAGCAGTAAAGAAATGAACACAGTAGATTTATCCTGGTTCCGCTTATGACTAAGGGTACATCCAGTCCTCTTGTACACCACAAGAGATTTCTTCACTATTGTTAGAAAATGTACAAGTCCCACCCTAGGACCTTTGCTACAAGCTTCTAACAAATCTTCTAAGATAGCACCCTACTATCTTAGATAAAACTATTTAAAGAAAGTACTACTTTCTTTTTACAAACACTTTGAGATTTGGTAAGAGTATAGGAATAAGAAAGAGGTAGAATGATAACAATCCAAGATTGCTTCAAGTACTTTGAGAAGGTCAGTTAAAGATATGAAAATGATATGCTAGTACTTGAATTTATGAAAAATGACTTTGAGAAAAAATTCAGAAAAGTTGTTCAAAGTCTTTACAGTTGTGTAGTAGGATTGTTGTTGTTGAATCTGAAGTTATGGTGTATTTATAGTCCATAAACATCTCTTCAGATTCGCGGCCATTGATCCAAGAGGTTTGAGGAACAATTGCAATGATTTAGAGTTGATTTAGAACTGAAAAATTGCATTGTTTCTAGTTGTATTCGAATACATGATGGTTGTATTCGAATACACCTCTTTGCAACGTTCAAATTTATTCAAATTTAACACTGTGTAGTCGAATACACATGTATGTAGTCGAATACAGATTGGTCAATTTTGCCACTGACTTGTTAGGTGTATTCGAATACATCAGGATGTAGTCGAATACAAATGAGAGGTTTTTGCTACTGACTTAGCAATTTCCATCTGTATTCGAATACACCTATGTTGTATTCGAATACACTTTTGTATTTTGTCAAAAATATTAATTCTAATACTTTGTAAATGTAATTTTTGACTTTTGAAAATATTTTCTATGCATATGCAAAGATGTGAGGTTCTCATTGTATTTGAACTATGGTTTGCATCTTTTACCTTTACATAAAAACATCTATTTATTAATTTATCAAATAGGATTTTTGTAGTCTTCTTCTTTTTGATCATGTCAAAAGGGGGATAAAATATGGTACTTTGTTGTTTATAAACATAACTATAGGTCCTTAACATATGTAATCATTTGATCATCCCACTCACCATCAACAAGGAAGTACGCATACATTACGGGGGAGTATTTCTAATATGATGCAATCTCTCCACAACAACAAAAGTTTTTGTCATAATCAAAAAGGGGGAGAATGTAAAATACATGTTTTTGATGATACAAAAGACAAACGGTGATGATGATCAAGGCAACAAGCTCAAAAAGAAGAAGTCTACAAAAATCCTATTTGATAAATTAATAAATAGATGTTTTTATGTAAAGGTAAATGATGCAAACCATAGCTCAAATACAATGATATGTGAACTTGATAGCGTATTTGATATGTGTTAATTGGTTTGTTGTGTCATATTACCTTATCATGCTAGGATGCTTGACATGTTATGTCTGAGTGGTAAATGCCGTAAATATGTTTATTATATCATTTGTGACTAAGTTTGAATCTTGAGGGTAGTTAGTTAGATATTAATTTACTTATTATTCACCAAAAATTTCGAGGACGAAATTTCTTAAACGAGGGGAGAATTGTAACACTCCAAATTTTATAATAAACTATTTTATTAATTAAATAGGATTTTAGATAATTAATTTGGTGTTAAAATTATTTTGGAATATATGTTGATTAGTTTTATGATTAATTTTCTTTATAGGTGTGTTTTCTATGATGTGCTAATCTTGTACATATTTGATCAAATATGTTATATGAATGATAAATGTTGTATTTTATTATTTTATATATTTTTCTAAGAATAATAGTATATTAGTGTAAATATTTTAAAGAATAAGGTTTAGGAGATTTTACGTGTATATGTGAGTTGGTAATTAATATGATATTTTCTCGTGTGTTTGACTAATATTAAATGTATGTGCACTTAATTATATTTAATCATTTCTAAATATATCTTATTTTAATTATTTATTTTATAAATAATTATCTTGAGATAGTAGTAATATTATGTTTGATTTTCTTTATTTTTATATACTTATTTTGGAATTGTGATTTTATGTATATATTTATTACGATTTAGTAATTAACATAAAATATTGTTGTTATATTTATTTATTTTATAATTTTGACTATTCTCTAATGATAGTATTATTATAACGTGGGTATTTTGAAAAATAAGTATAATTATAGTGATTAATTTGAATATGAGAGTTTGGGTTGTTTATAATATGTATTTTTTTTAAGGTTAATTATTTTAATTACTCTAATTTGTCATATATTAGTTATGAAATATTAGTAATGTTTTGAAAATTTAATGATGTTTGGAAGAGTATTAAAAATGAGATTAAGTAACAATTAATTTTGTTTTAGCAAAATAAAAATAATAGTAATAAAACATAAAAAAAATAAGGAGACCAATGGGTTTGACCCATGTGAACCCTAAAAAAATAAGAAATGGAGCTTCAACATCCGCCACAACAACACCCTATCATTTGGCACCGATGATCGATAACTGTTCCAGAAAATTTTCTCCGTTCTCGTCCAAATTTCAGTATGTTGTTTTATTCATTTAGCTACTCAAATAAACATACTTCCTCATATTTTTAACCATCCCAATTTCTCTCTAAAATACCCGACTTCTCCGTTTATAAAATTCCTTATTTTGTATCGTTCTTCTTCACCGTAACTCCGATTTGAGTGAAACCAACGCCAAAACGACCGTGTGAAAAGTGGCTATATTATCTACTGGTTGGTTTTTTGATTTATGGTAATTTTTCTTGACCGAATCTCGAATTTAGTTTTTAGAGTAGTTTCTCATAATTTATTTTTGACGTTTACCCATAAATTGTCGAGTTAGATCGATTGAAGGACAAAGAGTCAAAGAACAAAGATTGTTTGCTCGTGGAATCTTATTCGTGTGTAAAAGCGTCGAAATAAGGTAAGGGGTGAGAGAGTGTTTGAATTCATGAGTGTAATATATTGTGAGATGAACGGGAAAACCGTATTTCTCAACGATTCATCCGGGGCTTGCTACGTATGGCAGTAGCCCTTTGAGGGATAAATTAATTATTGTGCAAATATGGAAATTGTGAGATTAAAATATAGAATAGAAATATTTGTAAGGTGTTGATTGATTTAATTTCTTTAAATGTGTGGTATTTGATTTTATTGTGATATTGAGTGTCGAATTAATTTTATGTATATGTTTGATTAGATGAGTTTATGTGATATGATGATAAAAGATGGATATGTTGTGATAATTTTATGTGATGATGATGATGTATGAATAATAATTGTGATTTCATAAATTTGTGATAAGTTTATGTGATGAGTTACGATTGATGATAGTGATGCTCTAACTTTGTGATGAGTTATGTAATGATGATGATGTGTGATTTATAATAGTGATGTTATGAATTGGTGATGAAAAGATTGAAGTAACCTCTGATGAAATAATAGTGATTCTAATTTGTGTTTGAGATGACGGTCTTAATGGAGTATCATAGGCCAACGAGGGGAGAAAATGAATATTGAGAATTTGTGAAGTGGAGATTATTTTGTCATCATATAGGTAGGGCCTGACAAGCCTAGCGATTCCGGGGAAGTACAACTGAATTGAGCCTGATCATGGCGGTCTACTGTTGAGCCTTAAGACAAGATTGTTAGACCTTGGAGGTATTCGGGTGGGGAATTCCTAGGTGACTTGGAGGTAGCACTCCAAATGTTGGGAGCTACCATGCAACACACGTTTACCTCGACTGTCGTGTATATGTGTCTCGGGTTAAGTTGAGAGGATCTATGAGGACAGGGCCAATTTGAATTGTCCGTCCACCGGAATGGTGGCATAGTATCATGGCCTCCTAACCAAGTACTTCAGAGTTAGAATGGTACCACATTGTGAAGTAAAGTCTAAGCTCATGCATAGCATTGCATTTTCTTGTGATTGTTTTGTTGTGATTAATATGTGTCGTGTGCGATAATAATTCTTCTTAGATGATTTGATGTTATAGTGAAATGTATTGACTTTCCTTGAGTGGTTTTGACTTTATAATGTTATGTTTTTCTTTGAAGAATGTTTTTCTAATGATACGGTTTATTTAGAATCAATTGCGTGTTCTCCTTACTTATATTATACTATTAACATGATTTCAAAACTCACCTCCTTCGTTGTTTGTGTTTGACCGGCTTGGTCTTGCGTTTGCGAAATCGCATTACAGGTTAATGAGTCTTGAAGTTCAAGTTTGGGAGGAACCCCGCTCTGATAGATGATACCCGGAATTAAGAGTTGTAATGTGTATTTTACTTATGTAATCACAAATGACTTTTTATATGAAAACCTTAGTATGAGTAAGTCTTGAGAATTGAATCAAGAAATTCTAGTTAAATCAAGTTCATTGAATTTTAATTGAGGAACAAAGTTGAATTGTTACATATGTATTTAGAGAAACGTGATATCCTAAAATAGATATAAAAGTTTTTATTTTCTTGAACAAATTTTATTTATCCGCCGCGAGTTTTCTTCAAATAATTTAGTATAAATTATTATAAATGTTATTTTGGGTTTAGGGTGTCACACCTAGGGTGGGACTTGTACATTTTCTAACAATAGTGAAGAAATCTCTCGTGGTGTGCAAGAGGACTGCCATTTCTTTACTGTGTTCATTTCTTTACTCCAGGATAAATCTATTGTGTTCATTTCTTTACTGCCATTTACTCCTTCACTTACTATCCTTAAACACAAAAATCGATCACTTAAATTATGAAAATAAGGAAAACTCCTAAACACCTAATTCACCCCCCC
>JBBPBP010009777.1:37838903-37868224 GCA_037974735.1 Cicer chorassanicum | reverse complement strand
TAAGAGATACATAGAAATAATTAAAATATAAATATGTGCACATTTAACATTAGTTAAACATACAAGAAAATATGACATTAATTACCAACTCACATATACACCTAAAATCACCTAAAATCTTATTCTTTAAAATATTTACACTAAAATACTATTTTTTTTAGAGAAATATATAAGATAATAAATATAATATTTGTTATTTATATCACTCATTTAGTCTAATATGTACAAGATTAGAATAATAGAAAGCACACATATAAAGAAAACTAATCTTAATCAACATATATTCTAAAATAATTTTAAATTCAAATTAATTATTTAAAATCCTATTTCATTGATAAAATAATTTATTATAAAATTTGGGGTGTTATAGTTTCCATTTTCCAATATTAGATATGTGTACTATAGATTGGTATAATGTTATCAGTAGTTTATTATTTGTGTAACTGCATTTATATAGGTCATATATAAAATGGACCGGAAATGGATGTCTGCCAATCGATTGTCAAAAGAGTATGAAAATGGAGTGAAGGAGTTTGTTGAGTTTGCAGTGAAGAATAAAACGATCCAAATAGAGTCGTTTGTCCTTGTTTAAAATGTTGTTTTGGAAAACGCGTTAGAGCAGATCAATTGGAAGGACATTTAGTATGGCATGGAATTGATCAAAGCTATACATGTTGGTTAAGACATGGTGAGAAATAAAAATGGAAACATTAATTTTGAGAATGGTTCGACATATGCTTCCACTGATTTCGACACAGATACATATGAGCCGAACCGAGTTGAGGAGATTGCAAAAGTAGTTGAAGAGGATCTTCATGATTGTCCTAAAATGTTTGAGAGCTTATTGAGTGATGCAGAGAAACCATTATATAATGGTTGTACTAAATTCACAAGACTGTCGGCGATATTAAAGTTGTACAACTTAAAAGCGAGTAATGGATGGTCTGATAAAAGCTTCATAGAATTATTAACACTCTTAAAAGATATGTTGTCAGATGATAATGAACTTCCTAGTCGAACCTACGAGGCTAAACGAATTTTGTGCTCTATTGGTATGAGTTACGAAAGGATTCATGCGTGTCCTAACGATTGCATTTTATTTTGAAACGAATATGAATTACTAAAGGCGTGTTCGAAATGCAATGTCTCTCGATATAAGAAAAAAGAATCTACTCCAGCAAAATTCGTGTGGTATTTTCCTATAATACCAAGATTTAGGCGCACGTATCGTAGTGAAGAAGATTCAAAACACTTGACATGGCATGCAAATGAAAGAATTAGAGATGGAAAGTTTCGACACCCTGCAGATTCTCCACAATGGGCAAAAATTGATCACGAGTATCTTGAATTCGGGATAGAGTCAAGAAATCTACGACTTGCACTTTCTACTGATGGAATGAATCCACATGGTCTTCAAAGCATCACACACAGCACGTGGCCTGTGATCTTGTCGATTTATAACCTACCTCCATAGTTATGTGTGAAGCGTAAGTTTATGATGTTGTCTCTGTTAATTTTTGGACCCAAACAACCGGGAAATGATATCGACATATACTTGGCTCCTTTAATTGAAGATTTAAAAATTATATGGGAGACAGGTGTGGAAGTTTATGATGGGTATAAGAAAGAATGTTTCAATTTGAGGGCTATGTTGTTCGGCACAATTAATGAATTTCCAGGATATGGTAATTTATCAAGATATAGCATTAAAGGTCAGTGTGCATGTCCTATATGTGAAGAGAGTACAAATTGGATGCGGTTGAAACGTTGTAAGAAGAATTCATTTCTTGGACATCGTAGATTTTTACCTTACAGTCGTCAGCATCGTGGGTGGAGAAATGCATTCAATGGAAAATCAGAGGAAGATAGAGCTCCTTTAGCACCAATTGGATATCAAATACTTGAAAAAGTACAAGGTTTGACCAATAAATTTGGCAAACCTTGAAGTAACAATGTCAATTATAAGGAAGGAGAGTTTGAATTATAATTGCCCCTTTTGAAAAATTCCTATTAAAAACTAAAAGTTTTACTCAAGATTGATCTTGATTATAACGAAGATCAATCTTGGTTAGTGGAAAAACAGCAATATCAGTTTTATCAATATAAAAGCTGATTGTAATGCATGTACTAAATAGAGATAGAGATAGAGAGATCACTCAAGCATGTATCCTGGTTCACCCAAACTTGGGCTACGTCCAGTCCTCACAACCGTGAGATTTTCGACTAAGTGTTCAAAACAAAGAACCTTCTTGGTTTTACAACACCCTCAGATCAACCTTGATCTGTTATAAAGTTAAAACCTTTCCACTCAGAAAGGAGTTCAATCAGGTCACCTATCAACCTTGATAGGATTTCTTACAATCTACCCAAACTATACTAAACTCTTATAGTTTGAGTTTTACAATAATGATGAGATTGTATGTTAGAGTCTGAGATGTCTCAACTCGTGTTTGAGATCTGATTCTTTGACAGAGAAATATATGAGAATGATTCTATGAATCGAATGGGAAAAATCAGAATTGATTCAATGTATGTGAGTGATAGAAATTCAAGTATGATTTAAATGAGTAATGAATTTTCTTAGTACTTGAAGCTCTAATTTGTTCTTCATCGTGAAGCTATATTTATAGGCTTTAAGATGGCTTATGACAGCTCATTTAACTGTTGGAAGAAGGCAAGCTGTCATGAGAAAGTGAGTGTATAAGATCAGCCAAAAAGCAAGAGAGAAGGAGCTGATTCCAGGAGCATTCTTGCAGTCCAGGATCGATCCTCATATTTAGTTAAGTGATCTGACTTGTACTCGATCCAGTACCTTTTCTGAGGTTGCTTGCTTGCTTTTGAGTCAGTGTGCAGTCTTGATTTGATAGGTCAACTGTGATGTACTTTTACAGCCTGTACTTGTACTTGCATTTGTGCAAAATGAAGAATGATCTTGCTTCTTATATTCCTTCATGAAGCTTGTCTTGATTCTTCAAATTCTTGGGTGATTCTGTTTTAAGCTGTTCCTATATTATTCTAGATAAAGAGATAAGATTAACAAAGCTTCTAGAATGCAATCTTCTGCTCAGGATTGATCATTCTTGATTCTGATGGAAGTGAAGATCAATCTTCGTTTTTGCAGAATTCTGGCAGGATTGATCTTCGATCTGCTGTTTTTGCTTGCTTTGATTTTAATGGTATTTGTTTTGAATTGCTTGGTACCTATCTTGTTTAACACACTCAAATACACAAGTTAAATACCAAAACACTTAGAATCATAATTAACATTCTTAATTAACTTTTTGTTTGTTTTCATCAAAACATTAAATTGAGATTTTGTCTCAACAATCTCCCCCTCTTTGATGATGACAAACATGTTAATTTAGATTTTAATTTTGATTCTAATTTAGAGAGCTTAAAAGCTCCCCCTCAGAATATGCTTCAGATTTTTGAATCAACATAAAATCTACACATAAAATCTAAAATGATTCTCCCCCTTTGTCAACACATAAAGGTTGGGGAATACAAAGGAAATTTATACTACACATAGAAAATAATGAGTAGACTCCAGTTTTAAGAAACATAACATTTTCTAAAAAACTCCCCCTAAATATTTTGAAATTGATATCCTTCAAAATTCCAAAACACAAGTAAGATAAGATGAATGTGAACAAGATCATGCTTACTAGTAAAAAATAGATCCATTTTTCATTTTTAAAACTAGAGAGAGTGAGCGCATATACGGAAGCAAAAATAAGATGATACATGTACCTTTGATTTGTTAATGTTTCCAAAGATTATAGACACTCCAAATTTTTGTAATGACATGAGGCACCATACTTTTCCATTCATGTGTATTGAGCATGCCTTGTCCATGTATCAATGTTCTTTTTTGATTGTTGGATGATGTACCTACATCATAAGTTAGCAATGACTTTGGTACCCATATTTTTTTGGGTCCTTGATGGTTAGTATATCTTCTTTTAGAAGATTTTTTAAAACTTGATCTCTTTTCAAAATAGCAAGTTGATTCATGATGACCAATTTTGAGACAATAGGAACATTTAATTGTTGATCTTGGAATTGATTTCGAAATCTGGGTTTTAAGGGGCTTAAATCTTGATTTTGAAGTTTCAGATCGTTCTCCTTTTTTCAGATTTTCTGGAGAAAATTATGCTTTTGCTCCAGAACGTTCTTCGTTTTGAGAACAGCCTGAAGATCGTTCTTCGTTTTGAGAACAACCTGAAGATCATTCTTCGTTTTGCAGATTTTTCAAAACTGATATAGCTTTATTTGCAGAACGATTTTCGCTTTTAAAAAACATTTTGCTTTTAACCTTTTCATCTCTTTTCTTAAAGTAGCAAGCAAATTCCAGATGTCCAAGTTTCTTACAATATGAGCGTTTAGTTTTGCATTTATCCTCTTTTCTTTCCGGAACAAAAAAGTTTTCATATATTTTCGTATTTTGAGTTTTATCAAAACCAAGACCAGCTTTATCAAATATTCCCACTTGAGATCCCATGATTTTCTTAAAAGTCTTAGTAGCTTTAATGAAGTTTGTTAATTCATTTTTAAGAATTTCAACTTCAGCCTTGAGAAGATCATTCTCCATTTGAGGTGAAGATCGTTCTTGGCTTTAGGAACTTTCAGATTCAAAATTTTTGAGTTGAGACTCTTTCAGATTTTGAATGATCTCTTTAAGTTTATCATTCATAACCTGAACTTTCTTTTTCTCGTCTTTTTCCTTATGAAATTTTTCTTTAAACGAACTACATTTTTGAATGAGAAAGTTTGAATCATTAAGCAAATTATCAAATTCAGTTTCCTTTTGTTTACATACAAGACATGGTTCAGAATTTGTTACCTCTGTATCTTCAATGTTTGCCATCAAACACATGTTTGCTTCTTCAGGAATATACAAATCTTTTCACATTTTTCTTCTAGATCTTTTTCTCTAACACTTGTTAGGCGTTCAACTTTAGAAACCGGGCTCTGATGCCAATTGAAGTAACAATGTCAATTATAAGAAAGGGGGGTTTGAATTATAATTGCCCCTTTTGAAAAATTCCTGTTAAAAACTAAAAGTTTTACTCAAGATTGATCTTGGTTATAACGAAGATCAATCTTGGTTAGTGGAAAAACAGCAATATCAGTTTTATCAATATAAAAGCTGATAGTAATGCATGTAATAAATAGAGATAGAGATAGAGAGATCACTCAAGCATGTATCCTGGTTCACCCAAACTTGGGCTACGTCCAGTCCTCACAACCGTGAGATTTTCGACTAAGTGTTCAAAACAAAGAACCTTCTTGGTTTTACAACACCCTCAGATCAACCTTGATCTTTTATAAAGTTAAAACCTTTCCACTCAAAAAGGAGTTCAATCAGGTCACCTATCAACCTTGATAGGATTTCTTACAATCTACCCAAACTATACTAAACTCTTATAGTTTGAGTTTTACAATAATGATGAAATTGTATGTTAAAATCTGAGATGTCTCAACTCGTGTTTGAGATCTAATTCTTTGACAGAGAAATATATGAGAATGATTCTATGAATCGAATGGGAAAAATCAGAACTGATTCAATGTATGTGAGTGAGAGAAATTCAAGTATGATTTAAATGAGTAATGAATTTTCTTAGTACTTGAAGCTCTAATTTGTTCTTCATCGTGAAGTTGTATTTATAGGCTTTAAGATGGCTTATGACAGCTTATTTAACTGTTGGAAGAAGGCCAGCTGTCATGCGAAAGTGAGTGGATAAGATCATCCAAAAAGCAAGAGAAAAGGAGCTGATTCTAGGAGCATTCTTGCAGTCCAGGATCAATCCTCAGATTTAGTTAAGTGATCTGACTTGTACTCAATCCAGTACCTTTTCTGAGGTTGCTTGCTTGCTTTTGAGTCAGTGTGCAGTCCTAATTTGATAGTACAACTGTGATGTACTTTTACAGCCTGTACTTGTACTTGCATTTGTGCAAAATGAAGAATGATCTTGGTTCTTATATTCCTTCATGAAGCTTGTCTTGATTCTTCAAATTCTGGGCTGATTCTATTTTAAGCTTTTCCTAGATTATTCTTGATAAAGAGATAAGATTAACAAAGCTTCTAGAATGCAATCTTCTGCTCAGGATTGATCATTCTTGATTCTGATGGAAGTGAAGATCAATCTTCGTTTTTGCAGAAGTTTGGCAGGATTGATCTTCGATCTGCTGTTTTTGCTTGCTTTGATTTTAATGGTATTTGTTTTGAATTGCTTGGTTCCTATCTTGTTTAACACACTCAAATACACAAGTTAAATACCAAAACACTTAGAATCATAATTAACATTCTTAATTAACTTTTTGTTTGTTTTCATCAAAACATTAAATTGAGATTTTGTCTCAACAAACCTTTTGCGGGAGAGCTGGTCAAAACTGAGTGGAAGAAAAAGTCAATTTTCTTTGAATTGCCATATTGGAAGTCATTGTATGTAAGACATTTCCTCGATGTGATGCATATTAAGAAAAATGTATTTGATAGTGTTATTGGTACGTTACTCAATGTTCCAGGAAAGTCTAATGATGGCATCAATGCAAGATTGGACTTGGTCGATATGGGAATAAGAAATGAATTGGGTCCCGTAAAGAAAGGAAATTTCACACATCTACCTCCAGCCGCTCATACTCTATCTACAAAGGAACAAATTGTTTTGTGTAAATTTCTACACAGTTAAAGTTCCAGAAGGATACTCTTCAAACATTAAAAATTTATTTGTACGAAAGACCTCAAGTTAAAAGGTTTCAAGACCCATGATTGTCATATTCTAATGGAGCATTTGCTACCAATAGGTATACGTTCAATTTTACCTAAAAAAGTTTGTTGAGCCATAACTAAGTTATGTTTCTTCTTTAGGGAAATTTGTAGTAAGGTGATCGATCCTCGGAAATTACCGACATTGCAGTGGGAAATTGTTGTTACTTTGTGTGAGCTTGAAATGTATTTCCAACCCTCATTTTTTGATATAATGGTTCACCTTACTGTTCATCTTGTTAAGAAGACACAACTTTATGGGCCAGCTTATATGAGATGAGATGAAAATATTAAAAGGGTATGTAAAAAGTAGAAGTCGACCAGAAGGTTGTATTGCTGAACGGTAAATTGTCGAAGAAGCTGTTGAATTTTGTACTGAATATTTGTCCAATGTTGAATCCATATGCCTTCCCATGTCTTGTCATTCGGGAAGAATATCAGGAGAAGGAATAATTGGAATGAGGCAAATGACTATATCAAGGACAAAATGGGAGCAGACACAATTGTATGTTCTCCACAATGATGATGAAGTTCAACCGTATGTTACAATACACATGGATCAGTTATCTAGTTTGAACATGAATAGGAATCAAAATTGGATAACTCGAGAGCACAATCGAAGTTTTATAACATGGTTACAAAATCACATAAAGTCAAAGTTTGATGTAGACCCCAGATCAATTTCACAGAGATTGAGGTGGCTAGCAAATGGTCTGAGTTTACATGTCTTTTCTTACACCGGTTATGTAATTAACGGCTACACATTTTATACCAAAGAACAAGATGATCAAACCACTATGCAAAATAGCGGAGTCACTCTCGTAGCTGAAGCGATGCATATCTCAAGTGCAAAAGACAAAAACCCAATATATGCAAATCTATCATATTTTGGGGTTATCGAGTGCATATGCGAGTTAGACTACACAATGTTTCGTGTTGCCATATTTGGTTGCAAGTGGGTCGATAATAATAATGGTGTTCGGAATGATGAGTCAGGGTTCTTGCTTGTCGGTTTTAATAGGGTGGGATACAAAGATGAGCCTTTTATTTTAGCATCGCAAGCTCAACAAGTGTTTTCAGTCACTGATCCTGCTGATGATAAATGGTCTGTTGTCAGAACTGATTTTCTACTTATATTAAACTTGAAAAATCTTTGTTTGAGTACTGGGAGTTTTTCTTGAACTGATCATCCCAATATGAGCTGGTCATGTAATTTAGCATTGATATATATAGGTATTTAACTAATTATTTGGAAGAAAAAAAAATCCAAATATAGGTATTTTACAGAAAGTGAACTTATATTGTAATTTAACATATTTAACTTGAACTGAACTGAACATAAACTTTGTAATTTTACAGTGCTTTTGTCAATAAGCGCTATAAAAAGCCTTTAATTAAAAAAAGATAAGGAGGTCACATAGCGCTTGCACATAATAAAACAAAGAGGTCTTTTAAAGCGCTTTTTGAAAAAGCGCTGTAAAAGGCTTTTAATAAAATAAAATAAGGAGGTCTTTTAAAGCGCTTGTTGCATAAGCGCTGTAAAAGGGTCACATAGCGCTTGCACATAATAAAACAAAGAAGCCTTTTAAAGAGCTTTGTGGAAAAACGCTCTAAAAGGGTCACATAACGCATAAAACAAAGAAGCCTTTTAAAGCGCTTTGTGGAAAAGCGCTGTAAAAGGGTCACATAGCGTTTGCACATAATAAAACAAAGAGGCCTTTTAAAGTGCTTTGTGGAAAAGCGCTGTAAAGAGTCACGTAGCACTTGCACATAATAAAACAAAGAAGCCTTTTAAAATAATTAAATAAGGAGGTCTTTTACAGCGCTTTTGCACAAGTGCTTTAAAAGGCTTCTAAAAAAGCGCTGTAATAGGCTTTTAAAAAATAAAATAAGGTGGTATTTTATAGCGCTTTTTCAAAAAAGCGTTGTAATAGGGTTTTATATATAACAGTAAACCGCTTCAGTTTCCTCTTCATTACGTAAACTTCATACGCTTGTTTCCTCCTCCTCTTCATCCTCCTTCTCATTGCGAACCCTACAAACCATATTGTCAACCATCTTTGTTACTAACCCTCATTACGTAAACTTCATACGCTTGTTTCCTCCTCCTCTTCATTCTCCTTCTCATTGCGAACCATCTTTGTTACTAACCCTTATTACGTATTTCTGCGAACCTACGAACTGTTCTTATTTCTGTGCTGTTCTTCTTTGTTACTAACCCTCTTAAACGAAGCCGTAACCCTACGAACCCTACGTATTTCTTCGCACTTTTCAGGTATTGTATTTATTAATTTTTTGTTTCACTAAAATGCATGTTGAACTTATACTGCTATGTACTTAGACTACTGCATGTTGAACTTGTTGTAGATAAATGGAAGTTAAACGTGGTGCAACCATCATGCAAAATGTCATAAAAGTAAGAAGTAATGGCATAAAATTTGAGTTATACTATACTTTGTTTGCTGTTTATTTTTTATCTTTTTTGAAAGCATGTACTTACTATATGAGTTTATTAGGTATAACGGAATGAAAGTGGTCAGCCAATTGACCCCAACAGTTCAATGTTTGTAAGTTATATTGGTGTTGTTGTTCGTCAGAATATCCCCATTACAATTGACGATTGGAGAGATAAGGCGTTGAAGAATGCAAAAGATATACTGTGGACTGATATACAAGTAACTTTTTTACTCCACTTTTTTGTTACTTATAATTTTTTCCATTGAAATACTTTACTCAAACTATATCTTTATTTGGTTTGCAGACTGCTTTTGATTTTGACGAGGTGAGAAAGACTTACGTGCTTAGAGTTGCCGGAAAAATACACCGGGGTTTTAGATCTCATCTCTCAAACAGCTATCTAAGAGATCGTGATGGAAATACGACTCATTAAGCTCCAAAAATATATAAATACTATACATCAAATGCAAATGGAATGCATTTGTAGCAAAACGTTCAGACCCCGCGTTTGTTGTAAGTGATTAATTTATTAGCATTTGTGTTTTATTATTCATATTCATAGCGTATTTTAAATTTTTACACGATTGTTATTTTTTTTATATAGAGTATAAGTACGGCAAATCGCGAGAGGGCAAAAAATCCAACGCATCCATACAAAAAATCTCGTATGGGATATGCACGTCTAGAGCAAAAACTTGTAAGTAATTAAACATCACTTTTATATAATGTGGTACATTATAAACTATAGTTTCTAACTAATATTTTGTTTATGATCTTAACGAATAGCTACAAGACACAAAATCTGATCAACCATTGGGTCGTCATAGTTTGTGGAAGGAAGCTCGTGTAAATAAAGATGGAGTTGTTGATAATGAAAATGTTCAAAAAGTGATAGAACTTTGTGTAAGTATATTATCACTTTAATATTTTTTTAATATTGTATTTTAAAAATGATATTGAACTTATCTTTTTTTTAATCCTACATGTATTTTAGGAGAATCTCGAACAAAGTTCATAAAATCAAGAGGACAACAAAGCTAGTTGCAGGGACATACTCGATAAAGTGTTTAATGTTCCTGAATATTCCGGCTGCGTGAGGGGGAAAGGATTTGGTGTAACTCCTAAAAGCTATTTTTTCACAAGAGAAACGCCAAAATCCATCTAATGAGGAAGTACTAGAGAAGCTCAAAGTCCTAACAAAGCAAATGGCACTCTTGGTGAAGACGAATAAAGACAAGCAACTTCCAGATCAGCTCCAACGTGAAATACAAATGGAGAGTGAAAACGCGAGTTGCAACATTGGTCTCAAAAGTCTTCCTGAGGTAATTAATTACTTAATAAAATAAGAAATTCATTCAACCTAATTGTTTCACATACTTATGTATTAACCATTGATTTAGGGTGTCTCTCCTTGTGTGATGTATTTATCCTACCCTACTCATCACAAGGTCGAAAAAAGAACATTGTACAATACTTTTGGAGAAGTATTGCACAACACACCGATCCCTGTCGGCCATGTCAAAGTATCACCCGTGATTGGTTTGGAACCAAATGCGCCGTTGCCTATACCGAACAACGATGCAGATATGAAGTATTTGGGCGAAGCGATAGGTAGTTGTGTGGCATGGCCCAAACATCTTATTGCCCTTAATAAGGTATGTTTAATTAATTGAAATGTATGTTTAATTGATATGTATTTTTAATTGCACGATATATGATTATGATTGATTATATTTAATTGCTTATTTTTTCCGCTGTTAACTTTAATTTCACATTTGTTTAGATTCAGAGAAAGTCTAAAGGGAATGACAAGAAGATTCCCCGCAACGAGTCAGTCACATCACCGGGAAAGGTTTGTCACATTTATTCTAGCAGGTTTGTCATTTTTTCAGATTCAATTAACTAAGAAACTGATTAACCTCATTTTTTCAGATTCAATCCAAACCACCTGCACAGCAAACCAGCTGCCAGAATAAACCAGTTGTCGCACCACAGCTGGATGTTCGTGTTAAAAATAAAGCTGGCAAACTTCAAAAATTGGAGGGTAATAAAGCTGGCAAAGTTTAAAACTGGATCTGGGAAAATCAGTTGCTGCTCCTAAAATAAGTCATCAACGCCTTGCTCGATATGGGTCGTGTCTTGACATACAAGCAAAAACGAATATGAACAGCAACGATTCACGCATCATAAGCATGGATAAAGCTATTTTCGGAGATGAGTATGAAGAACTACTTGAAAAAGAGCACATATACGAACTTCTCAACCATAAGGAGCTGAGTGCTACTGTCATCAGCTTATACATTACGTAAAAATTACTTTTAATTGCATTTATTGGTAATTAATCTAATTTGAATTTTTCATTGAAGGTTTTTGTATGAGAAGTTGGTGTGCACGCGCAAAATGTCAAATAGATTTTCATTCTTGTCACCGCATAAGCTTTCAATGTTTAAACTCGATCCAGTTAATGTAAAGAAATATGTTGTAGATATCCTATTAGTAAATAAAGAGAAGGATAAGTTGTTCCTTGTGCCATATAATTCAAGGTAATTATATATTCTTTATTTATATCTTTTTTAATTTATGAGATTTTAATTTATTAGTTTTGCAAAAACAAAATTGCCAACCAAATTTTTATTGTTGTAGGGCACATTGGGTGTTATTTGCAATCAATGCGACCTCTGAAGTTATATACTATTTAGATCCCTTGCACGGCCATTACAACAATCACTCGGATATAAAGACTATCTTCGACACGTAAGTACTATTCATTTATTTCTTACATATATATATAATTAATGTGTTTGTTAATGCTATAATAATCACATTTATTTATTTGATAGTGCTTTACAAGTTTTCCAAGCTCAAAGGGGTGCAACAGTGTCGACGCAAAAGTCAAATAACATCACATGGATTCCAATAAAGGTTTGAAATATATGCCTTTAAAATTTCATTTACAATCAATGCACAAATATTTATAGTGCCCTCGTCAAACTAACAACATAGACTGTGGGTACTATATATTGCGATTCATGAAGGTGATTATTGATATGAATCAAACTATAATCCCAGAAACAGTACGGTATTTTTATTATTTGATTTTCATATATTATAAAGTTATATAATTCTGTTGTTCTGTATTGATTGTGTACTGACTGTGAAATGATTGTGAACTGATTCTGGATGAAAATGATTTTGGAAAAAATTTAAAAGACATCGCTTTCTTAAAAAAATGCCATAAAAAACCTCAAACAAGCGTTATTTTAAAAATTCCATTTACAGCGTTTTTAAATAAAACTAGAATAGGAATGCACATATTACAACGCTTTTTTGAAAAAGCGCTGTAAAACGTGCATAGGAATGCACCTATTACAGCGCTTTTTTGAAAAAGTGATGTAAAATGTGCATAATAATGCATCTATTGAATGCACCTATTACAGCGCTTTTTTGAAAAAGCGCTGTAAAATGTGCATAATAATGCATCTATTGAATGCACATATTGCAGCGCTTTTTTGAAAAAGCGCTGCAAAATGTGCATAATAATGCATCTATTGAATGCACCTATTACAGCGCTTTTTTTGAAAAAGCGCTGTAAAACATGCATAAGAATGCACCCATTACAACGCTTATTTTGAAAAAGCGTTGTAAAACGGCATAAGAATAAACCTATTACAGTGCTTTTTTGAAAAAACGTTGTAAAACTAGTACAACAACCAGCGCGTTTTTAGAAGGGATTTACAGCACTTTTCAAAAAAAGCGTTGTAAAACATGCATAAGAACAAGCAGCGTGTTTGTAGCAGGGATTTACAGCGCTTTTTCAAAAAAGTGCTGTAAAACGAGTATAAGAAGCGCACAATATATCCACCTATTTTACAGTGCTTTTTTACTTTAAAAAGCAATGTTGTATTGTTTTACAACGCTTATTTTTTTGAAAAAGCGTTGTAAATGGCTTAAAAAATGCGCTATAAAATAGGTTTTTCGCGTAGTGTAAACACTATCATAGATGGGGAAAATTGCTACTGATGAGATTGAATATTTAATAAATTTTGTCTCTGCAATTATTCTTATTTTGAAATGTTTCACTTTAGTTTAGATATACAACAGATAAATGGGAAAAGTGTAAATTAATACTTTACAAGTCAAGACACTTTATAGCGTTATATTGCTGCTATTGTCTTCCCTTGCCGTACATATTTTAGTCTACTCTCAATCCAAATTTATGCAGCTTTCAAATATGTATTAATTCCTTGTCCTTTGTATGTACTAACAACTCCAAATATAAGCCACTTAATTATTTGCTTTTTTATTGTCTTAAGTTTGATCATGCTTGTTATTTATACTTCCTCCGACCTTAAATATAAAAAAAAAATTACGTTAACAGAAGTTAATGTATTTAATATAAATCAAATACAACAACTTTTATAACTTTTGTTTATATTTAATAGCAAAGAGAGTATGTTATTACTATATTAAGATAACAAGACAACCAATATCCAATACACTTCCCACTATTTTCCCTCACTTAAGTCATTCCCGAGAAAAGTCTGGAACAATCATCTCATTCTTTCCTTTTCATTTCCGTAAATTGGGATAATATCCCCAAACTGTACTATTCATCATCTTTCTCAACTTCTCCATTTCTCCTTCTTTTCTAAAATCTCCAAAAACATTAGTTTACTAAACTTCATAAGACTGACCTTGACCCACTACATGTGCAGGGTCAACCCTCTACTTTCAATAATCAACCAAATCACATTAAAGAGAAGACAAGCAACAACAAGGAAAAAACTCCAAAACAATTGGAGCAAGATGAGAAGACTGAAGAGGTAAAGAGCTGGGAAAGTAGATAACTACTCCAAATCAACTTAAGTCGAAGGGGATAACTTCCATAGAAAACTGTGAGTGTTGTTACATTAAATTCTTTTAGCATAAGGGTTATGTGAATTCATTCACTGAAACTCTTTACTTCTTGTCAGAAACTGTTTTGGGGGCATTACAGGTTAGAAGAACTTAGAGCAAGAGGAAATGGAATTTTTAGCATATAGGTGATTTGAAACTGCACTCAAATGATTTTTAAAATGTCATGCATGTTGTTTTTTTTATCATTGCATGATTGTTGTGTTGGAAATTTAGGAACTCACAACATTTTGATTAAAGGATTGTAGCTTAATATGCGGATCCTGTTTCTAAAGGCAAATTGCACGTGCCTTGAATGCTCTTTCACCCTCGCCTCTGTAGTTTTGCCTCTGGTGTCATTTTGTAAATTTGTGGTTTTGCCTCTGGTTGTTGTTTCGAAAACCTAAATATTTTTACCTCTGATAATTATTTTCTATTTTGTTGCCTCTGATTCGTAACTCGTGTATTTGGGCATCCTGCCACTGATAACTAACTTAAGTTTTTGGGCATGTTGCCTTTGATGCTATTTTTCAACTATGAGTATTTTTGCCTCTGGTTTCTCCTTATATTTTTGCCTCTAATAGTTGTTTTATGGTTTCATGTATTTTTCCTCTGGTAAATTACTTCTATTTTGCCTCTGGTAAAATGCTTCTATTTTCCCTCTAATAATACTCTTTTGCTTTGCCATTGATTTTTCTTCTTCTGCCTTGCTTCCGACTTTCTCCTACCATTTTGCCTTTGTTGTTTCCTTCTTTCTTTCATGTGATCAAGTTTCCTTTGGTCCATGTATCCTTTGATCATGTTGTCTCTGGTCCACGCATCCTCTAATTCTGCCTCTAGACGTGTATCCTCTGATTCTTCCTCTGGACACATATCCTCTGATTCTGCCTCTGGACACGTATCCTCTAATTCTACCTTTGGGCACGTATCCTCTGATTCTGCCTCAATACATGTATCCTCTAATTCTACCTTTGGACACATATTCGCAGATTGTTCCTCTTGAGATGTATCCTTTAATTCTGTCTCTGGACATGTACCCTCTGATTTTGCCTCTGAATATGTATCCTCTGACTCTGTCTTTGGTCACATATCCTCTGACTCTACTTAAGCTGCCTCTGACCTACATGCTTCTGGTCATGCTGCCTCTGGTTAAAGTTTACCTCTTGTCATGTTGCCTCTAATGTGTTATTATAAGTGTTATGGACTAATGATGCATTGCAAACATAATATTAGCAAGGCATTGCATACTTAAGATCTCAAGTGCATAACATTCTCGTTAATCAGATCATGCATGGCCTTATTCACGATGGGACATTTAAGTTTGCTCCAGGAACGGAACAATATATAAAGGAGAACAATCAGGATGTTGGTTGTGGTTTGGTCAAACCACCTTTACCAATCAGGACTCAATTATCTTGGTGACCCACATCAAGATTGTAACACCCCAATATTTTCATATATATCACATATGTGTCTTTTTAGTAATTGTCTTGATTTATTATTTAATTAATAATTTATTCTATGTGTAAAGAAATTAAATTAAATTTTATCACTCTGTATTTAACATGAATAATTATAACATTTATTTTTATTTAATTGTTTTGGCGTGGCAATTACATGAGGACGACTTATGGCATGATTGTTTATTAAATGGACTATGGTGTTTTTTGTTTATTTGATTAGTTTCGAAAATCAAGAAATTGATGTGTTGGTTTTATTTTGTTGTGTGTGACCTGCAGTGATATTTTTTGTCTTGCTTGATTTATTTTAGTTGATGAAAATTTTAGTTGAAATATTTAATTAAATTAGACTTTTTATAAGTTGTATGGTTTGTAATATTATTTTGAACCAAATAAGTATTTGACCTAGGAGATAGTAGATTTATTGAGACCAGGCTCTCAACTATGAGTGTTCTTGCTTCAAAATATTTTTGGTCCATCCATCTTTAGTATAAAAAAATGTTACTTACCTCATTCCTCTTACTCTCATTCATGGCAAGATTTTATGACAATTCATGGTGTTGTCTTGACATAATGTAGATTTTATGTCCTTGTCTCAACAAATTAATAGAGGAGATAATGTGCATTCCTTCATTCTTAACACCTTTAATTCATTTTTCAAAGGAAGGTTACAAATTGAATTAGGGTCTTATCTTTTTATTACAATTAAGAGATGACAAAAAAAAGACCATCCTCCTTTGTTATATCACACGCCTCACTATCTCTTAAAACAAAACTATAATGTTATTTTAATTCTCTACAAAAAAGAATTCTAGACAATTTTTGGTGTCATAACTATTAGCAACAAAAAAAATCAAAAGGCAGTCTATGCACCTTCCTATTCTATTCCCATACCTATTTTTGTGTTCTCCTAACTTCCCAAATTTTCCATCACAAACAAAAGAAAGAAAACAAGAGAGAGAAACATATGTTGGAACCAAGTTGGTTTTATATTTAGAGTTTTGATGTTAACAAAAGTATTTTATGAGAACAATATATTTGACTTCAAAGAGTATGAAAAAAGATTCATGTATTTGAAGAAAATTTATAATTGAAGAAAATCTAAACTAAGATTTAATTCAAATTTATAATTGAAGAAAATCTAAACTAAGATTTAATTCAAATTTATAATTGAAGAAAATCTAAACTAAGATTTGATTCAAATTTATAATTGAAGAAAACCTAAAATAAGATTTGATTCAAATTTATAATTGATGAAAATCTAAAATAAGATTTGATTCATATCTATAATCTTTGACTAAGTTGAAAAGAAGATATAGTCAAGATTTGAAGAATATTTGAAGAAGATTTGATCAACCATTGAAGAAGATTTAATTAAGATTTGATCAGGATTTGAAGAAGATTTGATCAAGATTTGTAGTAGATTTGATCAAGATTTGAAGAATATTTAATTAAGGTTTGAAGAAGATTTGATCAAGATTTATCTACAAAATATGAATAGAATCAATCTGAAAAATTTACAAACTCAATCTACACAAAATAGGAACGTAATCAATCTGAAGAATTTACAAACTCAATCTACACAAAATAGGAACAGAATCAATCTAAAGAATTTACAAACTTAATCTGAAAAAGATACAATTCAGAATTAAACAATGACTAAATTGAAGCCCAAATTTTAACTATAAATAGACACTCAAGGCTGAAGGAGAAAAGCATCGAAAAGTAGAAAAAAGTAGAAGAACTCAAGCTCAAAGTTCTCAATTCATCTTAGAGTTCAAAGAGAGAAACACTTTTTCAGGTTAGAAATATTTTCTGAGTGTTCTTTTCATAGAGTGTGAGAGTTATTATTATTACTAGCTTTGTTAGAAGCAACTACTCAAGTTCCAATATTTTATATCCAAACCGATAGTGGTTTAGTTCCTTCTTCAATTTGGGGTTGTTTTGTTGTTAAGAGAAGACTTGACTTGTAGGGTCAAGGTGGTTAGTTCCTCAAAAGTCTGGGGTTGTCAGGCTGTTTAGGAAGACTGGCTTGGAGGGTAAGGGGCTTTGTAATTCAAGGTATTTGAATTAGTGGATTAAAGCCTTCTGAATGAGGGGACTGGATGTAGCCAAGTTAGTGGTGAACCAGGATAAATCTACGTGTCAAATTGTTTATGCTTTCATTGCTTGCTGCCTCTGAATCCGATTGCTTCTACTCCAAGTAAGTCACCAAAAACAAACTAGTTTTTTTAATTATTTATAAATTATCAAAAAGTTGTCAAGTTTGGCAAACATAATTCAACCCCCTTCTCGTGTTTGCACCTTTAACATAGTCTTCTTCCTTTTCTCACACCATCATAATCATCATTATTATCATCAAGTCAAATTACAATTTTCTTTATTCTTTTCTTACCATCTCAAGTAAAGTTTGGACCTTTGTCTTGTTGTTTGATTCGTGGGGCTTATAACGTGTTGCTAGGAAGTAAAGCGCCTAAGGTAAGGGCTTTTCCACATGCAAAGTTGGGCTACATACTAAATTAGTGATTCGTAAGATATTGATATGATGTCTTGATGTTGTAAAAGAAAAATGTTGATTTTATGTTTGTCTTAAAGAATTTAACTATAATGTTTTGATTTTTGAGTAATATGTTTGTCTTGATGAACTTAATTATAAAGTTCTATTTTTATTATTATAACGTGATAAATATGCTTGTTGTGAAAATGTTTAATGCAAAGTTGCGATTTTTGTGTTGTTTTGGTGTACTTAATTATAAAGTTATGATTTTTATTATGATATCATGAGTAATATATTTGTTAGGATGTATTTGATTTAAAGTTTCGATTTTTGTGCTATTTAATTTCATTGTTTTGATTTTTATGAACACTACATGAGTCTTGAGGGAATTGATGAAAAGTTTTAATTTTTAATTATGACAACATGCTTAAGTTGATTATTCTGATGCGTTTAGTGTAAAGTTTGATTCTTATGCTTAAATGACTAATAATGGGAGAAATTTTATAGTACAAGGAATAAAGTTTTTATTTGTTTGTGTTCTTCATGATTTAAGTTTTAATGTCTATCAATAACACGTAGTTAATCCAATTTTATAGTTTATAAGGTGAAAGTTATGATTTTGGGACATTTATTCACGTGTATATGTGTTCTATATTTGGGATAGCAAAATGACTGATTTTTAATTTCGAGCATCCATGAGAATATGAATTTGATGTCATATGTGATTAAAATTTAATCTTGAATATTTTATCTTTGTTGTTGCCTAAGTGACTGGTGATTTGTGTTTTGAATATTGTTTTCTTTGTGGTTGCCTAAGTGGCTGGTGATTTGGGTGTTGAACTTTGTTCTCTATGTGGTTGCCTAAGTGGCTGATGATTTTTATTATGAACCTTTTATATTTGTGGTTGCCTAAGTGGCTGGTGGTTTGTGTTTTGAACATTTTATCTTTTTAGTTACCTAAGTGGATGGTGACATATACCTTTTAAGCATCATTATCGTTGTCATGGCATATCATATGCATCTTTTTTAAATTTCCCCATTGTTATGGGTGACTTCTGTGTGGATGCCTTAGTGGCTAGTATATCCGGATCATATACTTTTAGGAGCATGCATAACTTGCATACATTTTATTGTTATTTTTATTTTGATCTAATTATTTGTTATAAGGCGAGTTGCTACTTGATTTATTTAGATACATTTTATGACTTATGATACATCTTTGCGAATTATTAAAAACTCAATTTCTTTAAATCTTTTATCACGAAAAGATGTTATATTCATATTTTATGGCTATTAGCTTATTATTTGGTTTAATTTTTTTTGTGGGATGAACTGACCCCTTACACCAGCATTTACGTACTAGTGATCTCAAAGAGTTGCATGAATGATGTTTGCTTGGTGCACACGTGTGGAAAAAGGGGACTTTTACTTAAAAATAATGTTTGTATTCATAAAACCGATGTGGTAAATTTTTAAAGTTTATTTACTTTTCATCGTTAACTTTAAACAGAAATGCGGAGGTGAGGTTCCTTCCGCGAGGAAAAAATTGAAGTCGTTAATTTCAGTCAACCATGTTTTTGAACTTCACCTAAAGAGAATTTATTCTATTTTAGGGCGTACATAAACATTTTCTAACAATTAGCAAATTGTCTTTGCAAATAACAATAACACTAATATATAGTAAATTGTGTTGCGTTCTTTTACAAAAATGATATCAAGTTATTTTTTAGCGAAAATTTTATTTATTACATAATGAGCTACTTCAAAGAAAAAAAATATTGTCGTTTTTAAAAGAACACAAATATTTATAGGTAATGCCTTTGATCAAAATCTAGGGTGTTACAAAGATATTGGGCGACTTTTCCTTGTTTCAATGAAAAGATTTGAGGTCATGCAAAGTTTTCGGAATCATAATGAAAGAATGATTTCAGTTAAGCTTTTATGAAAAATTGAAGTTAAGAGCTTCATCATGAGATGCATCATAATTTCATGTGTTTTATGCATATTTATGAAAGAAGTATTTTTAAACTATCCCTCCCTTTATTTTCATAACTCTCTGAGATTTTATTACACCCTTTTATTTTTAATATACATTAGCAGCAGAAGATGACCGAGGCTCAGTCCCAGTACCAGAGGATGATCTGCAAGCCCTGTTTTGGACTTAGTGCTTTATTTTTATTTGATGTAACCTGATGTATTAGAGAACAGTTTTATAATTCCAGTATTACTGTTGTAATTTAATTAAATAGTTAATTAAATTGAGTTGTAAACTATGTTGTTTAAATGTAGTTTACAAGTTACTTTAATGATGTTTATTATTTACATGTAATATTGGTCTATGTTTTATTAAGGTGTATGGATTCAATTATCAAATTCTAGATATTTGACAATGGATCTCACAATATCTATTGATTTTGCCTCAGGACACGTATCCAGACTCTATACTTCATAATAAAATATAAGGATTAGGACGTCACACTCACACTTACACGAGACCTTTGCATAAAACTTCTTAATAAAAAAAATCATTTAACATTAGATATAGTTGAGTTTTATTAAACAAATATTTCTGAATTAAAAACATGTTCAAAACTAAGAGACAATTAATTTTTATCTTCAAATAAAAGATCGGATATAACACAATTGATCAATATAGTTTACAAAACAAAAATTAGTTCGTAACTCGATAAAACACAATGAATTACTCCCATCCAGTATCACCTATCAGAGCATGGATCATCAATCGATAACCTGAAATAACTGCGCTCTCGCAAGCGCCAAACACAAGCAACGAAAGGTGAGTTTTGAAATTATGTAACAGTATAAAATACACGAGGAGAACACGCAATTAGTCAAAACATCACAAATAAAGAGAACATTCAAGAACATAATATCAAAGGTTATTCTAATTCAATCACAATAAAACAGTTACAAGGATGAAATGCTATGCATGTCCTAGACTCTATACTTCATCATTTGGTATCATTCTACTCTGAAGTACTTGGTTAGGAGGCCTGATACTATGCCACTACAAGAGTGGACGAACAATTCATGAATGGCCAAGTCCTCATAGATCCCCTCTACTCAACCCGAGGCACATATACGCGACGGTCGGGGTACTCTTGTGTTGCACGGTAGCTCCCGGCCTTAGGGAGTAACCCACTAATCCACTTAGGAATTCCCCACTAGATGTACCCCCAAGGTCTATAAGTCTTACCTTACAGTTCGACTGTAGCCCTCCACGATCAGGCTCATTCAGTTGTACTTCCCCAAATCACTAGGTTTGTCAGACCCTCCCTATATGATGACAAAATAATCCTAACTCCAAAATTTACAACACATATCTCAGACTTACTCGATCATCATAGCTCAATAAGTTTCAGTTTGACTTCACATTATTCATCATTATATATGTATATCAGTCAATCATAATAAAATCCCAATATTTGGTTTACACTACTCACAATACACAATCCAGTTTCATCAATCACAAAATAAGGAATCAATTAGGTGGCACATTCAAGTAATATCACAATTTCAATCAAGTAACAAGATCACTCAAGTACATATCATTCAGACAATATCAATCGGCATAAGATCTCATAAAATCATACAATATGCAATCTTGATATAAATAAATTCACGACAATTCTATAGGTTGCTAAATTATATTTTAGTTCTCACTATTACCATTCATATATTATTAATTAATTATTATTACTCAATAGGGCTCGACCGTACGTAGTAAGCCCCTGATGAATATATGGGAATTACGGTATTCCCGTTCATCCCACGTTATTTATACTCATAAAGTTGAACCTCCTCTCATCCCTTACCTTAGTTGAAGATTTCTGCCAACGAAGCCGATCCGCTGATTTAATGTGTCGCGTCTTCGCCAACCACCGTCTCTATAAATCCGTGGGGTATTAAAATAACACAACAACAAAATTACAAATTAATTACTTGCTAAAAATGAATAATTAACTAGCCTACTGTTTGTACTAACATCCACATATATATTTAGTATTACACATATGTATGATTATATTAATATAGGCATGAATTTTATTATTATTATTATTATTATTAAAAGAGAAACAGAGTATGTATTTAGGCATGATTTTTGACGTTAACATAGTTGATAGTATATCAATGTAGTTAACATAGCTGATAGTATATCAATGTAATTGTTACTGTTTCTTTAATATCGGTGAACGCTATATAATTTTTTTTATTTATAAATAAGATAAACAAAAGCATTTAGACATAACACAAATTTTAGACTCTTTGATATGACGTAAGATTATAATTATAAAGCATATAAATAAAATATACATAAGGGAAAATTCATGCCGAATATTAATATAAATTAGTCAAGTTCTAGATTTTATACTGACATTGATATGAAAAGAAATTGCCGATTTACAGGGAAGGAATGAATAAAAGAAAATAGGGAATTAAAGGTATAGAGTAAATACTAATATGAGAATGATAATCCTACCATAATCTTTATAGTTTCTGTCAATTTCATAACATGATGATTTAATATAAAAATAATATGACAGAAAGTTCGTATAAGTACTAAAATATACATACCTTATAGAATAACTAAACTGCGTTAATCGATTTATTCTAGTTGCTTATATTCTACCAAAATTTGAATGTTTTGTTTCTTATAAGCGTAGCTCTTATTCTTTTTGATACTGAGCGGCGGCTATCAGCTAGTAAGCAACGTGTGTATTAGAGGCAAATAGAATCTACTTATCTCATAATACCTATATATATACATGATTATGTATAAGTGGGAAATGGGTTGATCTAGTACCGAAGGCACAAGTACATTGCGGCCTCATTATATTTTATTCAACTGAATTGAGTCTGATCGTGGCGGTCTACTGTTGAGCCTTAAGGCAAGATTGTTAGACCTTTGAGGTATTTGGGTGGGGAATTCCTAGGTGACTTGGAGGGAGCACTCCAAATGTCGGGAGCTACCATGCAACACACGTTTACCTCGACTGTCGCGTATATGTGTCTCGGGTTGAGTTGAGAGGATCTATGAGGACAGAGCCAATTTGAATTGTCCGTCCACCGGGGTGGTGGCATAGTATCATGCCTCCTAACCAAGTACTTCAGAGTTAGAATGGTACCACATTGTGTTGTATGCGATAATAATTCTTCTTAGATGATTTAATGTTATAGTGAAATATATTGATATTCCTTGAGTGATTTCGACTTTTAATGTGATATTTTTCTTGAGCAATGTTTGTGTAATGATACGGTCCTATTATGATTATTTGCGTGTTCTTCTTACTTGTATTATACTATCAACATGATTTCGAAACTCTCCTCCTTCGTTGTTTGTGTTTGACTGGTTTGGCCATGCGTTTGCGAAATCGCAGTTATTACAGGTTAATGAGTCTTGAAGTTCAAATTTGGGAGGAACCCCGCTCTGATAGATGATACCGGGAATTAAGAGTTTTAATGTGTATTTTACTTTTTTTAATTACCAAGGACTCTTTATATGATAATCTAAGTGTTAGTAAGTTTTGGGAATTAAATTAAGAAATTACAATCAAATCAAATTCATTTAAATTAAAATAGTTTAATAGAGTAATAAAGTTTGAATTGTTACAGGTGTACTTTGAAAAATATGATATCATAAATTAGTTACAAAAGTTTTTATTTCCTTCTAAACAAATTTTCTGCGAATTTTGCTCAAAAAAATCTAATACAAATTATTATATAGGTCATTTTGGGGGTTTAGGGTGTCACAACTAATGAGTTGAAATGGTCAAATAGCTTCCAAATATATATCCTATAAAATCTATTTAGTATCGTTTGAATAAAATATTATTCTAAAACAATAATTCTAAAAGAACCAAATACATTCAAACAATTAAATTACCTAACGTTTGCTGATTAAAAACATAACGTACACATACCTTATCAATAAATGAATTTAATTATAAAACACCTAATTATCAATTTCAATAATGATGGAATATTACTTTTAATATGATTATTCGAAAGTAATATTTTCTAGATACTTTTGACACACTTCACATATTTTCTTTTAATACATGATCAAATAGAATAAATCATTAAATAATAATTCTAGATAATTACTAAGATTTAGGTGTAGGTACATAAAATACATGTGAAAATATTGGTGTGTTACACAAGCCAGTCAAACACAAACAACGAAGGAGGTGAGTTTTGAAATCATGTTGATAGTATAATATAAGTAAGAAGAACATGCAATTAATCATCAATAAATTGTATCATTACACAAACATTCTTCAAAGAAAAACATCACATTATATAGTCAAAATCAAGGAAAATCAATACACTTCACTATAACATCAAATCAACGCAGAAATTATTATCGCACACGATACATATTAATCACAAGAAAATGCAATGCTATGCATGAGCCTAGACTTTACTTCACAATGTGGTACCATTCTAACTCTGAAGTACTTGGTTAGGAGGCTTGATACTATGCCACCATTGTAACACCCCAATTTCTCATTATCTCATTTTAATAGTATGATGATGCACTACTATTATTATATGAGTGTTGTGTTCTAATTTTTCTTATGTGTGTCTTGTGTGTTTTCCTTAGTAATTGATTTAAATTATTAATATTAACTATAATTAATTTACAAAAATTAAAATAATATATATATATATATATATATATATGAGTGAATTTCTGGAATTGTGTTGCTACACTAATTGTTACCTTTAGCACTAGTAGAATGAGTTAATAATAATAATAATAATAATAATAATAATAATAATAATAATAATAATAATAATAATAATAATAATAATAATAATAATAATAATAATAATAATAATAATAATAATAACTAATATACTAGGTATATATATATATATATCTGCTTCCTAATTGTGAGGAAGGAATTTCCCATTCACTGGAAGCCGCATTCCAAACTTCAATCCCAATTCCCAATTCCAATTTCCAAATCCTAATTTTAATTCCAAGGTATGCCATTCTTCATTCTTCCTCTCCTTCCTCTCCTGTACATGTTTAAGCAATTATAATAATATTTGAAATTAGCAATTGAGTAGCCTTCCATAATTAATCGAAAAACTGAGCGATGCACTGTGGTCCGAATAAAAAGAAGAAGGCATATATTCCTAATTCCATCAATTTGATATACTTTCCCAATTCCATCAATTTAGATTAATCTTAGGCATAAATTTTCCTTATGTTTTTTTTTATTTATTTATCATATGATCATGTATATTCTATTTATATGCCTTATAGTTATAATTTTATAGTATATCAAAGAGTCTAAAATCTGTTGATGTTTAAATGCTTTGGTTTATTTTAGTTATAATCCAAATTAAAATTTTATAATTCAACTGTTATGACTTTTGTAGCAGTGAATCCAGGTCCTTAGCATTATCATAACCATGTTTGTTGATAGGTTATTAGGATTTTTATTGAAATATTTTGATTTTCCATTTGGCCTTTAGAATTGCTTTCACTATGTGTATATTTTGATTTCCCATTTGGTCTGTGTTGTACCAGTAGCAGTAATCAACTTAGCAAATAACACATATGCTAAATAACACACATCTAAAGCTATTAGCAGTATTAAGTTAGCAAATGACACGTATCTTAAGGTTGATGGTCTAATTGATTTCACAACTAGAAGGTTTAATCTATTTTGATTATAATATAAAATTGGGTGTAACCAATACTAAGCTGTAATTAATTATTATTACTTGAGTTCATGTGATATATATAAAAATATGTTTAAAAATCAAAGCTATATATATATATAGAGAGAGAGAGAGAGACACAATATTTAGTTCTTCTATCATGCTTAGTTTAAACAAAATATAATTATAGTAATATGTGTGTTTAATGATATTAAATATATTTTGGATTATATTACAATAGCAAATAATTTATTTATGTATTATTAATTAATAATTTATTTATTGGAGCAAGTAATTAATCCGTATTTGGTCGTTGCGTTGATTTATTTATTTATTATATTTTTGTTTTGCGGACTATTAGAGACGAGGGTCGACGAAGACGCGACAAGTTAGCAGATCGGATTGTTGGGCGAAATCTTCAATTGAGTTAAGGGGTGAGATGAGGTTCGATTTTATGAATATAAAATAACGTGAGATGAACGGGAATACCGAAATTCCCAGATATTCATCTGGGGCTCACTACGTACGGTCGAGCCCTATTGAGCAATAATAATTAATTAAAATTATATGAATGGTAACAGTGAGGACTAAAATATAATTTAGCAACCTATAGAACTGTTGTGAATTTATTTATAGCAAGATTGCACGTTGAATGATTTTATGAAATGTGATGCTGATTGTTACTCTATAAATACTGTATATTGGAGTCTTCTTGCTATTTGATTGAAATCGGGAAATTATTTGAATGTGCTACCTGTTGATTTTTTTTATTGCGATTGATAAGATTGGATTATGTATTGTGAGTAGTGTAAACCAAATATTGGGATTGAATTGTGACTGACTGATATACATATAATGATGAATATTATGAAGTCAAACTAAAATTTATTGAGTTGTGATGATCGAGTAAGTATGAGATACGTGTTGTAGAGATTTGGAGTTAGGATTATTTTGTCATCATATAGGGAGGGTCTGACAAACCTAGCGATTCGGGGAAGTACAACTGAATGAGCCTGATCGTGGAGGGCTACAGTCGAACTGTAAGGTAAGACTGATAGACCTTGGGGGTACATCTAGTGGGGAATTCCTAAGTGGATTAGTGGGTTATCCCCTAAGGCCGGGAACTACCGTGCAACACAAGAGTACCCCGACTGTCGCGTATATGTGTCTCGGGTTGAGTTGAGGGGATCTATGAGGACTTGGCCATTCATGAATTGTCCATCCACTCTTGTAGTGGCATAGTATCAGGTCTCCTAACCAAGTACTTCAGAGTAGAATGGTACCAAATGATGAAGTATAGAGTATAGGACATGCATAGCATTTTATCCTTGTAACTGTTTATTGTGATTGAATAACCTTAGATATTATATTATTGAATGTTCTCATTATTTGTACTGTTTGACTGATTGCGTGTTCTTCTCGTGTATTTTATATTGTTACATAATTTCGAAACTCACCCCTCGATGTTTGTGTTTGGCGTTTGCGATGGACGCAGACGAGCTGCAAGCTGCAGGTGAAGATTAATGCTCTTGAAGTGTAGGAAGTCGTATTATCTCGAAGACTTCTATTTTCTATATTTTTGTTAACGTCATTTTGAACATAGTTTATTTTGGGAATTCCCGCTCTGATAGTGACATTGGGTTGAGACTACATTTACAATTATCTTTAAACTTGTGTACGTGTGTTTCCAAAGGGATTTTGTTGATTACTGCTATGATTTCAAGTTGTTGAATTGGATGGAAATTTTGAATTAATGAGATATGTTCATGATTACGTGATACTCTTTACCTTAAAAAAAATATTTGGAAGTGTATATATTTATTTATGTTGAAGGATTTCATTGTTTTAAAAATAAAAAAAAATTTAAGAAATTTTTTTTTGGGGTTTAGGGTGTCACAACCATCCCGGTGGACGGACAATTCAAATTGGCCCTGTCCTCATAGATCCTCTCAACTCAACTCGAGACACATATACACGACAGTCGAGGTAAACGTGTGTTGCATGGTAGCTTCTGACATTTGGAGTGCTACCTCCCAAGTCACCTAGGAATTCTCCACCCGAATACCTTCAAGGTCTAACAATCTTGCCTTAAGGCTCAACAGCAGACCGCCACGATCAGGCTCATTCAGTTGTACTTCCCCGTAATCACTAGGCTTGTCTAGCCCTACCTATATGATGACAAAATAATCTCCACTTCACAAATTCTCAATATTTATTTTCTCCCTTCGTTGGCCTATGATACTCCATTAAGATCGTCATCTCAAACAAATATTGGAATCACTATCATCAATCATACCTCATCACATAAACTTATCACAAATTTATAACATCACATAATTCATCTAATCAAACATATACCTAAAATTCATTCAACACCCAATATCACCATAATATCAAATACCACACATTTAAAGAAATTAAATCAATCAACACCTTACAAATATTTCTATTCTATATTTTAATCTCACAATCTCCATATTTTCACATTAATTAATTTATCCCTCAAAGGGCTACTGCCATACGTAGCGAGCCCCGGATGAATCTTTGGGAAATACAGTTTTTCCGTTCATCTCACAATATATTATACTCATGAATTCAAACGCTCTCTCACCCCTTACTTTATTTCGACGCTTTCACACACGAATACGATTCCACGAGCAAACAGCATTTGTTCATTGACTCTTTGTCCTTCAAACGATTTAACTCCACAGTTTATGGGTAAACGTTAAAAATAAATTATGAGAAGGCACTCTAAAACTAATTTTGAAATTCGGTCAAGAAAACTTACTATAAATCAGAAAACCAATTAGTGGATAATATAGACATTTTTCGCAGGATCGTTTTGGCGTTGGTTTCACTCAAATCGAAGTTACGGTGAAGAAGAACGATGCATAAACGGAGAAGTCGGGTATTTTAGAGAGAAATTGGGATGGTTAAAAATCTGAGGAAATATGTTTATTTGACTACCTAAATGAATAAAACAACATACTGAAATTTAGGCGAAAGTGGAGAATCTTTTGTGAAACAGTTATCGGTGATCGGTGCCAAACGATAATCCTAATTTAAGTTTTCTATTCCTTAGGCTGCTCCTGCTACTCCTCCACCATGCTTCCAAATATTTTATTATTATTATTATTATTATTATTATTATTATTATTATTATTATTATTATTATTATTATTATTATTATTATTATTTAATTAGGTTTTACTTCCATATGGGCCTAACCCATGAAACACATTTTACTTATTTTTTTACCAACAATTACCAAAGCTATTTTTTTTTAAACACAAAAATAAAGTAATTAATCTTATAAAACACATTAATAACCAAAACTCTTATATTCAAAATTATCACTATAATAATACTTATGTTTCAAAACACTCAAATTAAAATATTACCACCATTAGAGAATAATCGAAACTATAAAATAAATCACACTTTATATTTGTTATTATATCATAATAAATATATATAAAATCACAATGGCATAACACATATATAAAAATAAGGAAATCAAACACAACATTACTAATATCTCAAATAA
>JBBPBP010009777.1:37784159-37838830 GCA_037974735.1 Cicer chorassanicum | reverse complement strand
TAAGAGATACATAGAAATAATTAAAATATAAATATGTGCACATTTAACATTAGTTAAACATACAAGAAAATATGACATTAATTACCAACTCACATATACACCTAAAATCACCTAAAATCTTATTCTTTAAAATATTTACACTAAAATACTATTTTTTTTAGAGAAATATATAAGATAATAAATATAATATTTGTTATGTATATCACTCATTTAGTCTAATATGTACAAGATTAGAATAATAGAAAGCACACATATAAAGAAAACTAATCTTAATCAACATATATTCTAAAATAATTTTAAATTCAAATTAATTATTTAAAATCCTATTTCATTGATAAAATAATTTATTATAAAATTTGGGGTGTTATAGTTTCCATTTTCCAATATTAGATATGTGTACTATAGATTGGTATAATGTTATCAGTAGTTTATTATTTGTGTAACTGCATTTATATAGGTCATATATAAAATGGACCGGAAATGGATGTCTGCCAATCGATTGTCAAAAGAGTATGAAAATGGAGTGAAGGAGTTTGTTGAGTTTGCAGTGAAGAATAAAACGATCCAAATAGAGTCGTTTGTCCTTGTTTAAAATGTTGTTTTGGAAAACGCGTTAGAGCAGATCAATTGGAAGGACATTTAGTATGGCATGGAATTGATCAAAGCTATACATGTTGGTTAAGACATGGTGAGAAATAAAAATGGAAACATTAATTTTGAGAATGGTTCGACATATGCTTCCACTGATTTCGACACAGATACATATGAGTCGAACCGAGTTGAGGAGATTGCAAAAGTAGTTGAAGAGGATCTTCATGATTGTCCTAAAATGTTTGAGAGCTTATTGAGTGATGCAGAGAAACCATTATATAATGGTTGTACTAAATTCACAAGACTGTCGGCGATATTAAAGTTGTACAACTTAAAAGCGAGTAATGGATGGTCTGATAAAAGCTTCATAGAATTATTAACACTCTTAAAAGATATGTTGCCAGATGATAATGAACTTCCTAGTCGAACCTACGAGGCTAAACGAATTTTGTGCTCTATTGGTATGAGTTACAAAAGGATTCATGCGTGTCCTAACGATTGCATTTTATTTCGAAACGAATATGAATTACTAAAGGCGTGTTCGAAATGCAATGTCTCTCGATATAAGAAAAAAGAATCTACTCCAGCAAAATTCGTGTGGTATTTTCCTATAATACCAAGATTTAGGCGCACGTATCGCAGTGAAGAAGATTCAAAACACTTGACATGGCATGCAAATGAAAGAATTAGAGATGGAAAGTTTCGACACCCTGCAGATTCTCCACAATGGGCAAAAATTGATCACGAGTATCTTGAATTCGGGATAGAGTCAAGAAATCTACGACTTGCACTTTCTACTGATGGAATGAATCCACATGGTCTTCAAAGCATCACACACAGCACGTGGCCTGTGATCTTGTCGATTTATAACCTACCTCCATAGTTATGTGTGAAGCGTAAGTTTATGATGTTGTCTCTGTTAATTTTTGGACCCAAACAACCGGGAAATGATATCGACATATACTTGGCTCCTTTAATTGAAGATTTAAAAATTATATGGGAGACAGGTGTGGAAGTTTATGATGGGTATAAGAAAGAATGTTTCAATTTGAGGGCTATGTTGTTCGGCACAATTAATGAATTTCCAGGATATGGTAATTTATCAAGATATAGCATTAAAGGTCAGTGTGCATGTCCTATATGTGAAGAGAGTACAAATTGGATGCGGTTGAAACGTTGTAAGAAGAATTCATTTCTTGGACATCGTAGATTTTTACCTTACAGTCGTCAGCATCGTGGGTGGAGAAATGCATTCAATGGAAAATCAGAGGAAGATAGAGCTCCTTTAGCACCAATTGGATATCAAATACTTGAAAAAGTACAAGGTTTGACCAATAAATTTGGCAAACCTTGAAGTAACAATGTCAATTATAAGGAAGGAGAGTTTGAATTATAATTGCCCCTTTTGAAAAATTCCTATTAAAAACTAAAAGTTTTACTCAAGATTGATCTTGGTTATAACGAAGATCAATCTTGGTTAGTGGAAAAACAGCAATATCAGTTTTATCAATATAAAAGCTGATTGTAATGAATGTACTAAATAGAGATAGAGATAGAGAGATCACTCAAGCATGTATCCTGGTTCACCCAAACTTGGGCTACGTCCAGTCCTCACAACCGTGAGATTTTCGACTAAGTGTTCAAAACAAAGAACCTTCTTGGTTTTACAACACCCTCAGATCAACCTTGATCTGTTATAAAGTTAAAACCTTTCCACTCAGAAAGGAGTTCAATCAGGTCACCTATCAACCTTGATAGGATTTCTTACAATCTACCCAAACTATACTAAACTCTTATAGTTTGAGTTTTACAATAATGATGAGATTGTATGTTAGAGTCTGAGATGTCTCAACTCGTGTTTGAGATCTGATTCTTTGACAGAGAAATATATGAGAATGATTCTATGAATCGAATGGGAAAAATCAGAATTGATTCAATGTATGTGAGTGATAGAAATTCAAGTATGATTTAAATGAGTAATGAATTTTCTTAGTACTTGAAGCTCTAATTTGTTCTTCATCGTGAAGCTATATTTATAGGCTTTAAGATGGCTTATGACAGCTCATTGAACTGTTGGAAGAAGGCAAGCTGTCATGAGAAAGTGAGTGGATAAGATCAGCCAAAAAGCAAGAGAGAAGGAGCTGATTCCAGTAGCATTCTTGCAGTCCAGGATCGATCCTCATATTTAGTTAAGTGATCTGACTTGTACTCGATCCAGTACCTTTTCTGAGGTTGCTTGCTTGCTTTTGAGTCAGTGTGCAGTCTTGATTTGATAGGTCAACTGTGATGTACTTTTACAGCCTGTACTTGTACTTGCATTTGTGCAAAATGAAGAATGATCTTGCTTCTTATATTCCTTCATGAAGCTTGTCTTGATTCTTCAAATTCTGGGGTGATTCTGTTTTAAGCTGTTCCTATATTATTCTAGATAAAGAGATAAGATTAACAAAGCTTCTAGAATGCAATCTTCTGCTCAGGATTGATCATTCTTGATTCTGATGGAAGTGAAGATCAATCTTCGTTTTTGCATAATTCTGGCAGGATTGATCTTCGATCTGCTGTTTTTGCTTGCTTTGATTTTAATGGTATTTGTTTTGAATTGCTTGGTACCTATCTTGTTTAACACACTCAAATACACAAGTTAAATACCAAAACACTTAGAATCATAATTAACATTCTTAATTAACTTTTTGTTTGTTTTCATCAAAACATTAAATTGAGATTTTGTCTCAACAATCTCCCCCTCTTTGATGATGACAAACATGTTAATTTAGATTTTAATTTTGATTCTAATTTAGAGATCTTAAAAGCTCCCCCTCAGAATATGCTTCAGATTTTTGAATCAACATAAAATCTACACATAAAATCTAAAATGATTCTCCCCCTTTGTCAACACAAAAAGGTTGGGGAATACAAAGGAAATTTATACTACACATAGAAAATAATGAGTAGACTCCAGTTTTAAGAAACATAACATTTTCTAAAAAACTCCCCCTAAATATTTTGAAATTGATATCCTTCAAAATTTCAAAACACAAGTAAGATAAGATGAATGTGAACAAGATCATGCTTACTAGTAAAAAATAGATCCATTTTTCATTTTTAAAACTAGAGAGAGTGAGCGCATATACGGAAGCAAAAATAAGATGATACATGTACCTTTGATTTGTTAATGTTTCCAAAGATTATAGACACTCCAAATTTTTGTAATGACATGAGGCACCATACTTTTCCATTCATGTGTATTGAGCATGCCTTGTCCATGTATCAATGTTCTTTTTTGATTGTTGGATGATGTACCTACATCATAAGTTAGCAATGACTTTGGTACCCATATTTTTTTGGGTCCTTGATGGTTAGTATATCTTCTTTTAGAAGATTTTTTAAAACTTGATCTCTTTTCAAAATAGCAAGTTGATTCATGATGACCAATTTTAAGACAATAGGAACATTTAATTGTTGATCTTGGAATTGATTTCGAAATCTGGGTTTTAAGGGGCTTAAATCTTGATTTTGAAGTTTCAGATCGTTCTCCTTTTTTTAGATTTTCTGGAGAAAATTATGCTTTTGCTCCAGAACGTTCTTCGTTTTGAGAACAGCCTGAAGATCGTTCTTCGTTTTGAGAACAACCTGAAGATCATTCTTCGTTTTGCAGATTTTTCAAAACTGATATAGCTTTATTTGCAGAACGATTTTCGCTTTTAAAAAACATTTTGCTTTTAACCTTTTCATCTCTTTTCTTAAAGTAGCAAGCAAATTCCAGATGTCCAAGTTTCTTACAATATGAGCATTTAGTTTTGCATTTATCCTCTTTTCTTTCCGGAACAAAAAAGTTTTCATATATTTTTGTATTTTGAGTTTTATCAAAACCAAGACCAGCTTTATCAAATATTCCCACTTGAGATCCCATGATTTTCTTAAAAGTCTTAGTAGCTTTAATGAAGTTTGTTAATTCATTTTTAAGAATTTCAACTTCAGCCTTGAGAAGATCATTCTCCATTTGAGGTGAAGATCGTTCTTGGCTCGTTCTTGGCTTTCGGAACTTTCAGATTCAAAATTTTTGAGTTGAGACTCTTTCAGATTTTGAATGATCTCTTTAAGTTTATCATTCATAACCTGAACTTTCTTTTTCTCGTCTTTTTCCTTATGAAATTTTTCTTTAAACGAACTACATTTTTGAATGAGAAAGTTTGAATCATTGAGCAAATTATCAAATTCAGTTTCCTTTTGTTTACATACAACACATGGTTCAGAATTTGTTACCTCTGTATCTTCAATGTTTGCCATCAAACACATGTTTGCTTCTTCAGGAATATACAAATCTTTTCACATTTTTCTTCTAGATCTTTTTCTCTAACACTTGTTAGGTGTTCAACTTTAGAAACCGGGCTCTGATGCCAATTGAAGTAACAATGTCAATTATAAGAAAGGGGGGTTTGAATTATAATTGCCCCTTTTGAAAAATTCCTGTTAAAAACTAAAAGTTTTACTCAAGATTGATCTTGGTTATAACGAAGATCAATCTTGGTTATTGGAAAAACAGCAATATCAGTTTTATCAATATAAAAGCTGATTGTAATGCATGTAATAAATAGAGATAGAGATAGAGAGAGATCACTCAAGCATGTATCCTGGTTCACCCAAACTTGGGCTACGTCCAGTCCTCACAACCGTGAGATTTTCGACTAAGTGTTCAAAACAAAGAACCTTCTTGGTTTTTCAACACCCTCAGATCAACCTTGATCTTTTATAAAGTTAAAACCTTTCCACTCAGAAAGGAGTTCAATCGGGTCACCTATCAACCTTGATAGGATTTCTTACAATCTACCCAAACTATACTAAACTCTTATAGTTTGAGTTTTACAATAATGATGAAATTGTATGTTAAAATCTGAGATGTCTCAACTCGTGTTTGAGATCTGATTCTTTGACAGAGAAATATATGAGAATGATTCTATGAATCGAATGGGAAAAATCAGAACTGATTCAATGTATGTGAGTGAGAGAAATTCAAGTATGATTTAAATGAGTAATGAATTTTCTTAGTACTTGAAGCTCTAATTTGTTCTTCATCGTGAAGCTGTATTTATAGGCTTTAAGATGGCTTATGACAGCTTATTTAACTGTTGGAAGAAGGCCAGCTGTCATGCGAAAGTGAGTGGATAAGATCATCCAAAAAGCAAGAGAGAAGGAGCTGATTCTAGGAGCATTCTTGCAGTCCAGGATCAATCCTCAGATTTAGTTAAGTGATCTGACTTGTACTCAATCCAGTACCTTTTCTGAGGTTGCTTGCTTGCTTTTGAGTCAGTGTGCAGTCCTAATTTGATAGTACAACTGTGATGTACTTTTACAGCCTGTACTTGTACTTGCATTTGTGCAAAATGAAGAATGATCTTGGTTCTTATATTCCTTCATGAAGCTTGTCTTGATTCTTCAAATTCTGGGCTGATTCTATTTTAAGCTTTTCCTAGATTATTCTTGATAAAGAGATAAGATTAACAAAGCTTCTAGAATGCAATCTTCTGCTCAGGATTGATCATTCTTGATTCTGATGGAAGTGAAGATCAATCTTCGTTTTTGCAGAAGTTTGGCAGGATTGATCTTCGATCTGCTGTTTTTGCTTGCTTTGATTTTAATGGTATTTGTTTTGAATTGCTTGGTTCCTATCCTGTTTAACACACTCAAATACACAAGTTAAATACCAAAACACTTAGAATCATAATTAACATTCTTAATTAACTTTTTGTTTGTTTTCATCAAAACATTAAATTGAGATTTTGTCTCAACAAACCTTTTGCGGGAGAGCTGGTCAAAACTGAGTGGAAGAAAAAGTCAATTTTCTTTGAATTGCCATATTGGAAGTCATTGTATGTAAGACATTTCCTCGATGTGATGCATATTAAGAAAAATGTATTTGATACTGTTATTGGTACGTTACTCAATGTTCCAGGAAAGTCTAATGATGGCATCAATGCAAGATTGGACTTGGTCGATATGGGAATAAGAAATAAATTGGGTCCCGTAAAGAAAGGAAATTTCACACATCTACCTCCAGCCGCTCATACTCTATCTACAAAGGAACAAATTGTTTTGTGTAAATTTCTACACGAAGTTAAAGTTCCAGAATGATACTCTTCAAACATTAAAAATTTAGTTTGTACGAAAGACCTCAAGTTAAAAGGTTTCAAGACCCATGATTGTCATATTCTAATGGAGCATTTGCTACCAATAGGTATACGTTCAATTTTACCTAAAAAAGTTTGCTGAGCCATAACTAAGTTATGTTTCTTCTTTAGGGAAATTTGTAGTAAGGTGATCGATCCTCAGAAATTAGCGACATTGCAGTGGGAAATTGTTGTTACTTTGTGTGAGCTTGAAATGTATTTCCAACTCTCATTTTTTGATATAATGGTTCACCTTACTGTTCATCTTGTTAAGAAGACACAACTTTATGGGCCAGCTTATATGAGATGAGATGAAAATATTAAAAGGGTATGTAAAAAGTAGAAGTCGACCAGAAGGTTGTATTGCTGAACGGTAAATTGTCGAAGAAGCTGTTGAATTTTGTACTGAATATTTGTCCAATGTTGAATCCATATGCCTTCCCATGTCTTGTCATTCGGGAAGAATATCAGGAGAAGGAATAATTGGAATGAGGCAAATGACTATATCAAGGACAAAATGGGAGCAGACACAATTGTATGTTCTCCACAATGATGATGAAGTTCAACCGTATGTTACAATTCACATGGATCAGTTATCTAGTTTGAACATGAATAGGAATCAAAATTGGATAACTCGAGAGCACAATCGAAGTTTTATAACATGGTTACAAAATCACATAAAGTCAAAGTTTGATGTAGACCCCAGATCAATTTCACAGAGATTGAGGTGGCTAGCAAATGGTCTGAGTTTACATGTCTTTTCTTACACCGGTTATGTAATTAACGGCTACACATTTTATACCAAAGAACAAGATGATCAAACCACTATGCAAAATAGCGGAGTCACTCTCGTAGCTGAAGCGATGCATATCTCAAGTGCAAAAGACAAAAACCTAATATATGCAAATCTATCATATTTTGGGGTTATCGAGTGCATATGCGAGTTAGACTACACAATGTTTTGTGTTGCCATATTTGGTTGCAAGTGGGTCGATAATAATAATGGTGTTCGGAATGATGAGTCAGGGTTCTTGGTTGTCGGTTTTAATAGGGTGGGATACAAAGATGAGCCTTTTATTTTAGCATCGCAAGCTCAACAAGTGTTTTCAGTCACTGATCCTGCTGATGATAAATGGTCTGTTGTCAGAACTGATTTTCTACTTATATTGAACTTGAAAAATCTTTGTTTGAGTACTGGGAATTTTTCTTGAACTGATCATCCCAATATGAGCTAGTCATGTAATTTAGCATTGATATATATAGGTATTTAACTAATTATTTGGAAGAAAAAAATCCAAATATAGGTATTTTACTAATTATTTAGCATTTTACAGAAAGTGAACTTATATTCTAATTTAACATATTTAACTTGAACTGAACTGAACATAAACTTTGTAATTTTACAGCGCTTTTGTCAATAAGCGCTATAAAAAGCCTTTAATTAAAAAAAGATAAGGAGGTCACATAGCGCTTGCACATAATAAAACAAAGAGGTCTTTTAAAGCGCTTTTTGAAAATGCGCTGTAAAAGGCTTTTAATAAAATAAAATAAGGAGGTCTTTTAAAGCGCTTGTTGCATAAGCGCTGTAAAAGGGTCACATAGCGCTTGCACATAATAAAACAAAGAAGCCTTTTAAAGAGCTTTGTGGAAAAACGCTCTAAAAGGGTCACATAACGCATAAAACAAAGAAGCCTTTTAAAGCGCTTTGTGGAAAAGCGCTGTAAAAGGGTCACATAGCGTTTGCACATAATAAAACAAAGAGGCCTTTTAAAGTGCTTTGTGGAAAAGCGCTGTAAAGAGTCACGTAGCACTTGCACATAATAAAACAAAGAAGCCTTTTAAAGCGCTTTGTGGAAAAGCGCTGTAAAAGGCTTTTAAAATAATTAAATAAGGAGGTCTTTTACAGCGCTTTTGCACAAGTGCTTTAAAAGGCTTCTAAAAAAGCGCTGTAATAGGCTTTTGAAAAATAAAATAAGGTGGTATTTTATAGCGCTTTTTCAAAAAAGCGTTGTAATAGGGTTTTATATATAACAGTAAACCGCTTCAGTTTCCTCTTCATTACGTAAACTTCATACGATTGTTTCCTCCTCCTCTTCATCCTCCTTCTCATTGCGAACCCTACAAACCATATTGTCAACCATCTTTGTTACTAACCCTCATTACGTAAACTTCATACGCTTGTTTCCTCCTCCTCTTCATTCTCCTTCTCATTGCGAACCATCTTTGTTACTAACCCTTATTACGTATTTCTGCGAACCTACGAACTGTTCTTATTTCTGTGCTGTTCTTCTTTGTTACTAACCCTCTTAAACGAAGCCGTAACCCTACGAACCCTACGTATTTCTTCGCACTTTTCAGGTATTGTATTTATTAATTTTTTGTTTCACTAAAATGCATGTTGAACTTATACTGCTATGTACTTAGTCTACTGCATGTTGAACTTGTTGTAGATAAATGGAAGTTAAACGTGGTGCAACCATCATGCAAAATGTCATAAAAGTAAGAAGTAATGGCATAAAATTTGAGTTATACTATACTTTGTTTGCTGTTTATTTTTTATCTTTTTTGAAAGCATGTACTTACTATATGAGTTTATTAGGTATAACGGAATGAAAGTGGTCAGCCAATTGACCCCAATAGTTCAATGTTTGTAAGTTATATTGGTGTTGTTGTTCGTCAGAATATCCCCATTACAATTGACGATTGGAGAGATAAGGCGTTGAAGAATGCAAAAGATATACTGTGGACTGATATACAAGTAACTTTTTTACTCCACTTTTTTGTTACTTATAATTTTTTTCCATTGAAATACTTTACTCAAACTATATCTTTATTTGGTTTGCAGACTGCTTTTGATTTTGACGAGGTGAGAAAGACTTACGTGCTTAGAGTTGCCGGAAAAATACACCGGGGTTTTAGATCTCATCTCTCAAACAGCTATCTAAGAGATCGTGATGGAAATACGACTCATTAAGCTCCAAAAATATATAAATACTATACATCAAATGCAAATGGAGTGCATTTGTAGCAAAACGTTCAGACCCCGCGTTTGTTGTAAGTGATTAATTTATTACCATTTGTGTTTTATTATTCATATTCATAGCGTATTTTAAATTTTTACACGATTGTTATTTTTTTTATATAGAGTATAAGTACGGCAAATCGCGAGAGGGCAAAAAATCCAACGCATCCATACAAAAAATCTCGTATGGGATATGCACGTCTAGAGCAAAAACTTGTAAGTAATTAAACATCACTTTTATATAATGTGGTACATTATAAACTATAGTTTCTAACTAATATTTTGTTTATGATCTTAACGAATAGCTACAAGACACCAAATCTGATCAACCATTGGGTCGTCATAGTTTGTGGAAGGAAGCTCGTGTAAATAAAGATGGAGTTGTTGATAATGAAAATGTTCAAAAAGTGATAGAACTTTGTGTAAGTATACTATCACTTTAATATTTTTTTAATATTGTATTTTAAAAATGATATTGAACTTATCTTTTTAATCCTACATGTATTTTAGGAGAATCTCGAACAAAGTTCATAAAATCAAGAGGACAACAAAGCTAGTTGCAGGGACATACTCGATAAAGTGTTTAATGTTCCTGAATATTCCGGCTGCGTGAGGGGGAAAGGATTTGGTGTAACTCCTAAAAGCTATTTTTTCACAAGAGAAACGCCAAAATCCATCTAATGAGGAAGTACTAGAGAAGCTCAAAGTCCTAACAAAGCAAATGGCACTCTTGGTGAAGACGAATAAAGACAAGCAACTTCCAGATCAGCTCCAACGTGAAATACAAATGGAGAGTGAAAACGCGAGTTGCAACATTGGTCTCAAAAGTCTTCCTGAGGTAATTAATTACTTAATAAAATAAGAAATTCATTCAACCTAATTGTTTCACATACTTATGTATTAACCATTGATTTAGGGTGTCTCTCCTTGTGTGATGTATTTATCCTACCCTACTCATCACAAGGTCGAAAAAAGAACATTGTACAATACTTTTGGAGAAGTATTGAACAACACACCGATCCCTGTCGGCCATGTCAAAGTATCGCCCGTGATTGGTTTGGAACCAAATGCGCCGTTGCCTATACCGAACAACGATGCAGATATGAAGTATTTGGGCGAAGCGATAGGTAGTTGTGTGGCATGGCCCAAACATCTTATTGCCCTTAATAAGGTATGTTTAATTAATTGAAATGTATGTTTAATTGATATGTATTTTTAATTGCACGATATATGATTATGATTGATTATATTTAATTGCTTATTTTTTCCGCTGTTAACTTTAATTTCACATTTGTTTAGATTCAGAGAAAGTCTAAAGGGAATGACAAGAAGATTCCCCGCAACGAGTCAGTCACATCACCGGGAAAGGTTTGTCACATTTATTCTGGCAGGTTTGTCATTTTTTCAGATTCAATTAACTAAGAAACTGATTAACCTCATTTTTTCAGATTCAATCCAAACCACCTGCACAGCAAACCAGCTGCCAAAATAAACCAGTTGTCGCACCACAGCTGGATGTTCGTGTTAAAAATAAAGCTGGCAAACTTCAAAAATTCGAGGGTAATAAAGCTGGCAAAGTTTAAAACTGGATCTGGGAAAATCAGTTGCTGCTCCTAAAATAAGTCATCAACGCCTTGCTCGATATGGGCCGTGTCTTGACATACAAGCAAAAACGAATATGAACAGCAACGATTCACGCATCATAAGCATGGATAAAGCTATTTTCAGAGATGAGTATGAAGAACTACTTGAAAAAGAGCACATATACGAACTTCTCAACCATAAGGAGCTGAGTGCTACTGTCATCAGCTTATACATTACGTAAAAATTACTTTTAATTGCATTTATTGGTAATTAATTTAATTTATTGGTAATTAATCTAATTTGAATTTTTCATTGAAGGTTTTTGTATGAGAAGTTGGTGTGCACGCGCAAAATGTCAAATAGATTTTCATTCTTGTCACCGCATAAGCTTTCAATGTTTAAACTCGATCCAGTTAATGTAAAGAAATATGTTGTAGATATCCTATTAGTAAATAAAGAGAAGGATAAGTTGTTCCTTGTGCCATATAATTCAAGGTAATTATATATTCTTTATTTATATCTTTTTTAATTTATGAGATCTTAATTTATTAGTTTTGCAAAAACAAAATTGCCAACCAAATTTTTATTGTTGTAGGGCACATTGGGTGTTATTTGCAATCAATGCGACCTCTGAAGTTATATATTATTTAGATCCCTTGCACGGCCATTACAACAATCACTCGGATATAAAGACTATCTTCGACACGTAAGTACTATTCATTTATTTCTTACATATATATATAAATAATGTGTTTGTTAATGCTATAATAATCACATTTATTTATTTGATAGTGCTTTACAAGTTTTCCAAGCTCAAAGGGGTGCAACAGTGTCGACGCAAAAGTCAAATAACATCACATGGATTCCAATAAAGGTTTGAAATATATGCCTTTAAAATTTCATTTACAATCAATGCACAAATATTTATAGTGCCCTCGTCAAACTAACAACATAGACTGTGGGTACTATATATTGCGATTCATGAAGGTGATTATTGATATGAATCAAACTATAATCCCAGAAACAGTACGGTATTTTTATTATTTGATTTTCATATATTATAAAGTTATATAATTCTGTTGTTCTGTATTGATTGTGTACTGACTGTGAAATGATTGTGAACTGATTCTGGATGAAAAAGTGATGTAAAATGTGCATAATAATGCATCTATTGAATGCACCTATTACAGCGCTTTTTTGAAAAAGCGCTGTAAAATGTGCATAATAATGCATCTATTGAATGCACATATTACAGCGCTTTTTTGAAAAAGCGCTGCAAAATGTGCATAATAATGCATCTATTGAATGCATCTATTGAATGCACCCATTACAACGCTTTTTTTGAAAAAGCGCTGTAAAACATGCATAAGAATGCACCCATTACAACGCTTATTTTGAAAAAGCGTTGTAAAACGGCATAAGAATAAACCTATTACAGTGCTTTTTTGAAAAAACGTTGTAAAACTAGTACAACAACCAGCGCGTTTTTAGAAGGGATTTACAGCGCTTTTCAAAAAAAGCGTTGTAAAACATGCATAAGAACAAGCAGCGTGTTTGTAGCAGGGATTTACAGCGCTTTTTCAAAAAAGTGTTGTAAAACGAGTATAAGAAGCGCACAATATATCCACCTATTTTACAGTGCTTTTTTACTTTAAAAAGCAATGTTGTATTGTTTTACAACGCTTATTTTTTTGAAAAAGCGTTGTAAATGGCTTAAAAAATGCGCTATAAAATAGGTTTTTCGCGTAGTGTAAACACTATCATAGATGGGGAAAATTGCTACTGATGAGATTGAATATTTAATAAATTTCGTCTCTGCAATTATTCTTATTTTGAAATGTTTCACTTTAGTTTAGATATATAACAGATAAATGGGAAAAGTGTAAATTAATACTTTACAAGTCAAGACACTTTATAGCGTTATATTGCTGCTATTGTCTTCCCTTGCCGTACATATTTTAGTCTACTCTCAATCCAAATTTATGCAGCTTTCAAATATGTATTAATTCCTTGTCCTTTGTATGTACTAACAACTCCAAATATAAGCCACTTAATTATTTGCTTTTTTATTGTCTTAAGTTTGATCATGCTTGTTATTTATACTTCCTCCGACCTTAAATATAAAAAAAAAATTACGTTAACAGAAGTTAATGTATTTAATATAAATCAAATACAACAACTTTTATAACTTTTGTTTATATTTAATAGCAAAGAGAGTATGTTATTACTATATTAAGATAACAAGACAACCAATATCCAATACACTTCCCACTATTTTCCCTCACTTAAGTCATTCCCGAGAAAAGTCTGGAACAATCATCTCATTCTTTCCTTTTCATTTCCGTAAATTGGGATAACATCCCCAAACTGTTCTATTCATCATCTTCCTCAACTCCTCCATTTCTCCTTCTTTTCTAAAATCTCCAAAAACATTAGTTTACTAAACTTCATAAGACTGACCTTGACCCACTACATGTGCAGGGTCAACCCTCTACTTTCAATAATCAACCAAATCACATTAAAGAGAAGACAAGCAACAACAAGGAAAAAACTCCAAAACAACTGGAGCAAGATGAGAAGACTGAAGAGGTAAAGAGCTGGGAAAGTAGATAACTACTCCAAATCAACTTAAGTCGAAGGGGATAACTTCCATAGAAAACTGTGAGTGTTGTTACATTAAATTCTTTTAGCATAAGGGTTATGTGAATTCATTCGCTGAAACTCTTTACTTCTTGTCAGAAACTGTTTTGGGGGCATTACAGGTTAGAAGAACTTAGAGCAAGAGGAAATGGAATTTTTAGCATATAGGTGATTTGAAACTGCACTCAAATGATTTTTAAAATGTCATGCATGTTGTTTTTTTTATCATTGCATGATTGTTGTGTTGGAAATTTAGGAACTCACAACATTTTGATTAAAGGATTGTAGCTTAATATGCGGATCCTATTTCTAAAGGCAAATTGCACGTGCCTTGAATGCTCTTTCACCCTCGCCTCTGTAGTTTTGCCTCTGGTGTCATTTTGTAAATTTGTGGTTTTGCCTCTGGTTGTTGTTTTGAAAACCTAAATATTTTTACCTCTGATAATTATTTTCTATTTTGTTGCCTCTGATTCGTAACTCGTGTATTTGGGCATCCTGCCACTGATAACTAACTTAAGTTTTTGGGCATGTTGCCTTTGATGCTATTTTTCAACTATGAGTATTTTTGCCTCTGGTTTCTCCTTATATTTTTGCCTCTAATAGTTGTTTTATGGTTTCATGTATTTTTCCTCTGGTAAATTACTTCTATTTTGCCTCTGGTAAAATGCTTCTATTTTCCCTCTAATAATACTCTTTTGCTTTGCCATTGATTTTTCTTCTTCTGCCTTGCTTCCGACTTTCTCCTACCATTTTGCCTTTGTTGTTTCCTTCTTTCTTTCATGTGATCAAGTTTCCTTTGGTCCATGTATCCTTTGATCATGTTGTCTCTGGTCCACGCATCCTCTAATTCTGCCTCTAGACGTGTATCCTCTGATTCTGCCTCTGGACACATATCCTCTGATTCTGCCTCTGGACACGTATCCTCTAATTCTACCTTTGGGCACGTATCCTCTGATTCTGCCTCAATACATGTATCCTCTAATTCTACCTTTGGACACATATCCGCAGATTGTTCCTCTTGAGATGTATCCTTTAATTCTGTCTCTGGACATGTACCCTCTGATTTTGCCTCTGAATATGTATCCTCTGACTCTGTCTTTGGTCACATATCCTCTGACTCTACTTAAGCTGCCTCTGACCTACATGCTTCTGGTCATGCTGCCACTGGTTAAAGTTTACCTCTTGTCATGTTGCCTCTAATGTGTTATTATAAGTGTTATGGACTAATGATGCATTGCAAACATAATATTAGCAAGGCATTGCATACTTAAGATCTCAAGTGCATAACATTCTCGTTAATCAGATCATGCATGGCCTTATTCACGATGGGACATTTAGGTTTGCTCCAGGAACAGAACAATATATAAAGGAGAACAATCAGGATGTTGGTTGTGGTTTGGTCAAACCACCTTTACCAATCAGGACTCAATTATCTTGGTGACCCACATCAAGATTGTAACACCCCAATATTTTCATATATATCACATATGTGTCTTTTTAGTAATTGTCTTGATTTATTATTTAATTAATAATTTATTCTATGTGTAAAGAAATTAAATTAAATTTTATCACTCTGTATTTAACATGAATAATTATAACATTTATTTTTATTTAATTGTTTTGGCGTGGCAATTACATGAGGACGACTTATGGCATGATTGTTTATTAAATGGACTATGGTGTTTTTTGTTTATTTGATTAGTTTCGAAAATCAAGAAATTGATGTGTTGGTTTTATTTTGTTGTGTGTGACCTGCAGTGATATTTTTTGTCTTGCTTGATTTATTTTAGTTGATGAAAATTTTAGTTGAAATATTTAATTAAATTAGACTTTTTATAAGTTGTATGGTTTGTAATATTATTTTGAACCAAATAAGTATTTGACCTAGGAGATAGAAGATTTATTGAGACCAGGCTCTCAATTATGAGTGTTCTTGCTTCAAAATATTTTTGGTCCATCCATCTTTAGTATAAAAAAATGTTACTTACCTCATTCCTCTTACTCTCCTTCATGGCAAGATTTTATGACAATTCATGGTGTTGTCTTGACATAATGTAGATTTTATGTCCTTGTCTCAACAAATTAATAGAGGAGATAATGTGCATTCCCTCATTCTTAACACCTTTAATTCATTTTTCAAAGGAAGGTTACAAATTGAATTAGGGTCTTATCTTTTTATTACAATTAAGAGATGACAAAAAAAAGACCATCCTCCTTTGTTATATCACACGCCTCACTATCTCTTAAAACAAAACTATAATGTTATTTTAATTCTCTACAAAAAAGAATTCTAGACAATTTTTGGTGTCATAACTATTAGCAACAAAAAAAATCAAAAGGCAGTCTATGCACCTTCCTATTCTATTCCCATACCTATTTTTGTGTTCTCCTAACTTCCCAAATTTTCCATCACAAACAAAAGAAAGAAAACAAGAGAGAGAAACATATGTTGGAACCAAGTTGGTTTTATATTTAGAGTTTTGATGTTAACAAAAGTATTTTATGAGAACAATATATTTGACTTCAAAGAGTATGAAAAAAGATTCATGTATTTGAAGAAAATTTATAATTGAAGAAAATCTAAACTAAGATTTAATTCAAATTTATAATTGAAGAAAATCTAAACTAAGATTTAATTCAAATTTATAATTGAAGAAAATCTAAACTAAGATTTGATTCAAATTTATAATTGAAGAAAACCTAAAATAAGATTTGATTCAAATTTATAATTGATGAAAATCTAAAATAAGATTTGATTCATATCTATAATCTTTGACTAAGTTGAAAAGAAGATATAGTCAAGATTTGAAGAATATTTGAAGAAGATTTAATCAACCATTGAAGAAGATTTAATTAAGATTTGATCAGGATTTGAAGAAGATTTGATCAAGATTTGTAGTAGATTTGATCAAGATTTGAAGAATATTTAATTAAGGTTTGAAGAAGATTTGATCAAGATTTATCTACAAAATATGAATAGAATCAATCTGAAAAATTTACAAACTCAATCTACACAAAATAGGAACGTAATCAATCTGAAGAATTTACAAACTCAATCTACACAAAATAGGAACAGAATCAATCTAAAGAATTTACAAACTTAATCTGAAAAAGATACAATTCAGAATTAAACAATGACTAAATTGAAGCCCAAATTTTAACTATAAATAGACACTGAAGGGTGAAGGAGAAAAGCATCGAAAAGTAGAAAAAAGTAGAAGAACTCAAGCTCAAAGTTCTCAATTCATCTTAGAGTTCAAAGAGAGAAACACTTTTTCAGGTTAGAAATATTTTCTGAGTGTTCTTTTCATAGAGTGTGAGAGTTATTATTATTACTAGCTTTGTTAGAAGCAACTACTCAAGTTCCAATATTTTATATCCAACCCGATAGTGGTTTAGTTCCTTCTTCAATTTGGGGTTGTTTTGTTGTTAAGAGAAGACTTGACTTGTAGGGTCAAGGTGGTTAGTTCATCAAAAGTCTGGGGTTGTCAGGCTGTTTAGGAAGACTGGCTTGGAGGGTAAGGGGCTTTGTAATTCAAGGTATTTGAATTAGTGGATTAAAGCCTTCTGAATGAGGGGACTGGATGTAGCCAAGTTAGTGGTGAACCAGGATAAATCTACGTGTCAAATTGTTTATGCTTTCATTGCTTGCTGCCTCTGAATCCGATTGCTTCTACTCCAAGTAAGTCACCAAAAACAAACTAGTTTTTTTAATTATTTATAAATTATCAAAATATTGTCAAGTTTGGCAAACATAATTCAACCCTCTTCTCGTGTTTGCACCTTTAACATAGTCTTCTTCCTTTTCTCACACCATCATAATCATCATTATTATCATCAAGTCAAATTACAATTTTCTTTATTCTTTTCTTACCATCTCAAGTAAAGTTTGGACCTTTGTCTTGTTGTTTGATTCGTGGGGCTTATAACGTGTTGCTAGGAAGTAAAGCGCCTAAGGTAAGGGCTTTTCCACATGCAAAGTTGGGCTACATACTAAATTAGTGATTCGTAAGATATTGATATGATGTCTTGATGTTGTAAAAGAAAAATGTTGATTTTATGTTTGTCTTAAAGAATTTAACTATAATGTTTTGATTTTTGAGTAATATGTTTGTCTTGATGAACTTACTTATAAAGTTCTATTTTTATTATTATAACGTGATAAATATGCTTGTTGTGAAAATGTTTAATGCAAAGTTGCGATTTTTGTGTTGTTTTGGTGTACTTAATTATAAAGTTATGATTTTTATTATGATATCATGAGTAATATATTTGTTAGGATGTATTTGATTTAAAGTTTCGATTTTTGTGCTATTTAATTTCATTGTTTTGATTTTTATGAACACTACATGAGTCTTGAGGGAATTGATGAAAAGTTTTAATTTTTAATTATGACAACATGCTTAAGTTGATTATTTTGATGCGTTTAGTATAAAGTTTGATTCTTATGCTTAAATGACTAATAATGGGAGAAATTTTATAGTACAAGGAATAAAGTTTTTATTTGTTTGTGTTCTTCATGATTTAAGTTTTAATGTCTATCAATAACACGTAGTTAATCCAATTTTATAGTTTATAAGGTGAAAGTTATGATTTTGGGACATTTATTCACGTGTATATGTGTTCTATATTTGGGATAGCAAAATGACTGATTTTTAATTTCGAGCATCCATGAGAATATGAATTTGATGTCATATGTGATTAAAATTTAATCTTGAATATTTTATCTTTGTTGTTGCCTAAGTGACTGGTGATTTGTGTTTTGAATATTGTTTTCTTTGTGGTTGCCTAAGTGGCTGGTGATTTGGGTGTTGAACTTTGTTCTCTATGTGGTTGCCTAAGTGGCTGATGATTTTTATTATGAACCTTTTATATTTGTGGTTGCCTAAGTGGCTGGTGGTTTGTGTTTTGAACATTTTATCTTTTTAGTTACCTAAGTGGATGGTGACATATACCTTTTAAGCATCATTATCGTTGTCATGGCATATCATATGCATCTTTTTTAAATTTCCCCATTGTTATGGGTGACTTCTGTGTGGATGCCTTAGTGGCTAGTATATCCGGATCATATACTTTTAGGAGCATGCATAACTTGCATACATTTTATTGTTATTTTTATTTTGATCTAATTATTTGTTATAAGGCGAGTTGCTACTTGATTTATTTAGATACATTTTATGACTTATGATACATCTTTGCGAATTATTAAAAACTCAATTTCTTTAAATCTTTTATCACGAAAAGATGTTATATTCATATTTTATGGCTATTAGCTTATTATTTGGTTTAATTTTTTCTGTGGGATGAACTGACCCCTTACACCAGCATTTACGTACTAGTGATCTCAAAGAGTTGCATGAATGATGTTTGCTTGGTGCACACGTGTGGAAAAAGGGGACTTTTACTTAAAAATAATGTTTGTATTCATAAAACCGATGTGGTAAATTTTTAAAGTTTATTTACTTTTCATCGTTAACTTTAAACAGAAATGCGGAGGTGAGGTTCCTTCCGCGAGGAAAAAATTGAAGTCGTTAATTTCAGTCAACCATGTTTTTGAACTTCACCTAAAGAGAATTTATTCTATTTTAGGGCGTACATAAACATTTTCTAACAATTAGCAAATTGTCTTTGCAAATAACAATAACACTAATATATAGTAAATTGTGTTGCGTTCTTTTACAAAAATGATATCAAGTTATTTTTTAGCGAAAATTTTATTTATTACATAATGAGCTACTTCAAAGAAAAAAAATATTGTCGTTTTTAAAAGAACACAAATATTTATAGGTAATGCCTTTGATCAAAATCTAGGGTGTTACAAAGATATTGGGCGACTTTTCCTTGTTTCAATGAAAAGATTTGAGGTCATGCAAAGTTTTCGGAATCATAATGAAAGAATGATTTCAGTTAAGCTTTTATGAAAAATTGAAGTTAAGAGCTTCATCATGAGATGCATCATAATTTCATGTGTTTTATGCATATTTATGAAAGAAGTATTTTTAAACTATCCCTCCCTTTATTTTCATAACTCTCTGAGATTTTATTACACCCTTTTATTTTTAATATACATTAGCAGCAGAAGATGACCGAGGCTCAGTTCCAGTACCAGAGGATGATCTGCAAGCCCTGTTTTGGACTTAGTGCTTTATTTTTATTTGATGTAACCTGATGTATTAGAGAACAGTTTTATAATTCCAGTATTACTGTTGTAATTTAATTAAATAGTTAATTAAATTGAGTTGTAAACTATGTTGTTTAAATGTAGTTTACAAGTTACTTTAATGATGTTTATTATTTACATGTAATATTGGTCTATGTTTTATTAAGGTGTATGGATTCAATTATCAAATTCTAGATATTTGACAATGGATCTCACAATATCTATTGATTTTGCCTCTCGACACGTATCCTCTAGTTATGTTGAGATATTAGTAATAATGTGATTGATTTCTTTTGTTTTTATATACTTCATATCGAATGGTGAATTTATACTTATTTATTGTGATTTAGTAATTAATATAAATTGTTGATATTATATTTATTTATTTTATGGTTATGACTATTCTATAAAGATGGTAGTATTTTTATGTGATTATTTTGTAAAATATTATAGTAATAATTGTAGTTATTATTTTGAATATAAGAGTTTTGGTTATTAATGTATTTTAAAAGATTAATTACTTTAATTAATTTTTTTATAAAATATTAGTTTTGAAATATAAGTAATATTTTAGTAATGAAATTTTGTTTAAAGAAGTGTTAAAAAAAATTAGTTTTAATAATTGTTGGTTTTTTATTTTAAAAAAATAAAAGAAATGAGTAAAATATGTTTTATCCGTTAAGTCCATATGCAAGAGTAAAATCTAATTAAATAAAAAAAAGTTGATTGAAAACAAGAAAAAGGTATGTGAGAAAGAGATGGGAGCGGGACAAAAGTTCATAACAGAAATAAAAACAATAGTTCTTTCTAAATGCTTTTGATTTACCACATTTATTATTTTATTGTTTGTTTCAAAAGTTTTTTAAATCTTATAAATACAATTCATGCAAGTGTCAAATCTATTTTAAAACAATTAAACACATGTTTATATTGTTTTCTAGAACATTTTTTACAAACCCAGAATGTTCTTGCTTTTGGGTTTGATGGAAAACGTGAATCAGTGTGAGAATGGGCTGTCACATGCCTGGTACTGTTCCAAATCATAATTATGCAAAGTTTTTTTTTTCTGAAGAATCTAAAGGTTGTTTTCCTCCTTTGGGCATTCAACTCGAGTTATGGGCTTGACCACTAATTTTGAGCGGTATTGATACTCTTTAACTTGTGGTTTGGACAATGGAAAATTATCTGTTTTAATTTTGTCTTTAAAAGAGAATAATTAGAATGTTCTTTTATAAAACAAGAACGTTCTTGGTTCTGTGTTGTATCGAAAACATGGATGAGTGATTTAATAGTTGTTTAGTGCTAGTCGTTTGTCTCAGAGGCATGTTGAGCTTTCGGCAAAAAGTGCAGCAGCAATGTCGTTTCGTCTTTACTGTCATTTCTCACAGCTCATCAATCTAGAGATCGATCTGGAGGTTACTTTGGCTCTTTGGGCTTTCAGCTTGTTTTATGGACTTGATTATAGTTTTGAGTAGTATTGATATTCTTTTAATCCGAGGTTTGGACTATGGACAATGATTTGTTTTAATTATGTCCTTGAATGAAATAACCAGAATGATCTTGATAAACCAAAATGATCCTTTGATAAACGAGAATGATCTTGATAAACGAGAATGATCCTTTCATAAAACAGAATGATCTTGATATAAACCATAATGTTCTTCTAATCAATCTGGAGATCAATCTGGGTATCATTCTGCATGTTTGTTTTTGAAAGTAGGCCTTCAAATCTTGATTTTTAATTTCTCATTAAATGTTGGGAAGCCCATGTGCGAAATGCTAACTAATTTACTACATGTTGTCCTTCCAAAAAGATTCTTATAATCAACTATTCTTTAATATAACAACCAGAATATTTTGGTGAATGTTTTTCCAACATTCTTTAAACAAATGACTTAATAAATGACTAAATCTTGAAATGATTTCTGCTTCAAAGTTGATTGTTGTCATTTTGCTGAATTGATATGAGTATTTATGAGTGCAATGGACTTGTTCATCATGGGAACATTCTTTCATAACCATTGAGAATGTTATCTTCTATATGAGAGGAGAAATCTTTTGTTGAGGCAATACTTCCTACAATTTCTCTTGGTGTGTCTCATGTTGTGTCTTGTCCATCAAGTATCATTGAGATACTTTAGTATAAATATGAATGTATTGGACACTTTCTTCATGAAGATGCTATCTTGAAGATGCAATAATCATTCTCTTGAAGGATTGATATAAGATATATTCCTTTTGAGATTCTTTCATTATTGAGTAGATATTATCCACTTGTTGGATATCCTAACTTGGATAAAATGTATTTTATTAAAAATGGGAATATGCAAAAAGGGTAATAAGGGAATTGCCCAAGGGTCAAAATAGAGAAATCCCACACTATTTTCCCTCACTTAAGTCATTCCCGAGAAAAGCCTGGAACAATCATCTTATTCATCCTTTTCATTTTCGTAAACTAGGAGAACACCCCCAAAACCGTACTATTCATCATCTTCTTCAACTCCTCAATTTCTCCTTCTTTTTCAAAATCTCCATAAATATTAGTTTACTAAACTTCATAAGACTGACCTTGACCTATTGTATGTGTGGGTTCAGCCCTCTACTTTCGATAATCGACCAAATCACATTGAATAGAAGACAAGCAACAACAAGGAAAAACTTCTAAAACAATTGGGGCAAGATGCGAAGACTAAAGAGGTAACGAGCTGGGAAAGTAGATAACTACTCCAAATCAACTTAAGTCGAAGGCAAGAACTTCCATAGAAAACAGTGAGTTTTGTTACATTAACTTCTTTTAGCATGAGGGTCATGCATGTAGTTTGTTTGATCATTGCATGATTGTTGTGTTGGAAATTTAGGAACTCATAGGATTTTGAGTAATGGATTGCAGTTTAATATGTGGATCCTGTTACTAAAGGAAAATTGCACGTGCCTTGAATGCTCTTTCACCCTTTCATCTGTAGTTTTGCCTCTAGGTGTCATTCTGTAACTTTGGGGTTTTGCCTCTAGTTGTTGTTTCAAAAACCTAAATATTTTCTATTTTCTGCCTCTGATTTGTAACTCATGATTTTGGAGATCCTGCCACTGATGATTTACTTTAGTTTCTGGGCATGTTGCCTCTAATGCTATTTTTCAACTCTGAAATCATTTGAGTGCAATTTCAAATCACCTATATGCTAAAAATTCCATGTCCAGAGGCTGAATCAGAGGATGCGTGGACTAGAGGCAGCATGATCAGAGGATACATGGACCAAAGGCAACTTTATCACAAGAAAGGCAAAAGGGAAACAACAAAGGAAAAATGGTAGGAGAAAGTCAGAAGCAAGGTAGAAGAAGAAAAATCAAAGGTAAAGTAAAAAAAGTATTATCAGAGGGAAAATATAAGCATTTTACCAGAGGTAAAACATAAGTAATTTACCAGAGAAATAATACATGAAACCATAAAACAACTATTATAGGCAAAAACAAAAGGAGAAACCAAAGGCAAATATACTCAGGCATAATCAGACGATACGTGTCCAAAGGTAGAATCAGAGGATGCTTGGACCAGAGGTAACATGATCCTCTGACTTTGATTATGCTGCCTCTAACCTACATGCTTCTGGTCATGTTGCCTCTGGTTAGAGTTTGCCTTTGGTCATACTGCCTCTGATCTGTTAATCCAACATGCACCGCCTCTAGTCAGGAGTTGTCTGTCTAGCTAAGTTTCCCTCTGGTTCCAGCTCTGATCAACGAAACTTTTATTTATTACATAACTACTTCGAAGAAAAAAAAAATATTGTCATTTTTAAAAGAAAACAAATATTTTTAAGTAATGCCTTGGATAAAAATATGGGGCGTTACAAACATATTTGTCGACTTTTTCTTGTTTCAATGAAAAGATTTGAAGTCATGCATAGTTTTCAGAATCATAATCAAAGAATGATTTCAGTTAAGCTTTTATGAAAAATTGAAGTTAAGAGCTTCATCATGAGATGCATCATAATTTCATGTGTTTTATGCAAATTTATGAAGAAAAAAAAAATTAAAATACCGCTCCCTTTAAAAATTTAAAATTTATTGTGATTTAGTAATTATATAAATTGTTGATATCATATTTATTTATTTTTCTATAAAAATGGTAGTATTTTTATGTGATTATTTTGTAAAATATTATAGTAATAATTGTAGTTATTATTTTGAATATGAGAGTTTTGGTGATTAATGTACTTTAAAATATTAATTACTTGAATTATTTTTTTTATAAAATATTAGTTTTGAAACATTAGTAATATTTTAGTAATGATATTGTGTTTAAAGAAGTGTTAAAAAAGATTAGTTTTAATAAATGTTGGTTTTCTATTTAAAAAATAAAAGAAATGAGTAAAATGTGTTTTATGGATTAGGTTATATGCAAGAGTAAAATCTAATTAAATAAAAAATAAAAAAACTTGATTGAAAACAAGAAGAAGGAATGTGAGAAAGAGATGGAAGCGGGATAGCAGTTCATAACAGAAACAACACTTCTTTCTACATGCTTTCGATTTACCATATTTATTATTTTATTGTTCGTTTCAAAAGTTTTTAAAATGTTATAAATACAATTCAACCCCCCCCCCCTCTCCCTCTCTTGTGTTTTTCTCTCTTCAACACTTTCTTATATTTCAATCTAATAAATATAGTCACAGTTTTGCTTATAATTGAGTCCAAATGAAATAGTATTTTATTAGTTTTACCAAATTCATTATTGTAAACTTTTTATAGACAAATTGATCATAGCACTTGGGCGCATGTTTCTAGCTTTTTACTTTGTGTTTTTAAAATCTCTTTATAGCTTAGAATAATTTTTTACCTTGTTTCTAAACTTTGGGTTGAAATAGAATTGTAATTTTATTATTTGCATTTTGACCCCTGTTCGCTCTATAGGCCATAACATGAGCTCTGGATATCATATTGAAGCACGCGAGTAGTCGTTGGAAAGCTAAAAACCAGAGCTACAACTTTTGTGTTGGAATAAAATCTGAATACCAAACTCTACTGGGCCTAAATTGCAGGTTTCGTAATCTGGACTTTTGTAATAGCGGGCCACTTGTTTTTAAAGCCCAAAATTTGAGCACTATATATTGGGAATTTCTTTCTTTTTTTTAGAATGTATTATTTTCGGATAGAGAACCAGATAGCAGACAAATACAAACACTTTTTATTTTAATTTCATGGAAGGCTAAGTTCGTAAGGTTAATACACGAGTTCGAGGTTTCATCAACACTTGGAGATTCAGGTTACACCGTCAATTCTGATTCATGATTCTATTTTTGTTATTTGATTATATTGATCTTCTGATTACTTAAATTGAATTTCAATAGGATCGATTAAATTCATTTAACAGAATTTGGTTTCGTTTCTAATTTAATTGAATTATAATTTTGCGACGCTTGAACGTTAATTATAATAATATTTTGATGATTGTGATGGTTAATCCAGTCAACGAAACCAAATTCACATAGGATTGATTAAGCTTGTTTGATCAATTCTATAGTCAAATTAGAATAGAATCATGAATTAGGAATTAAACTCATTGATAGAATCTGTGATAAGTCTGAAACTCGAATAAGTGGATTAATCGTTTTCCTCATCTGTTAAAACTAAAAATTATAAAAACCCCCTCTTTTTTCGAATTTCAACTTTCAATTCGGTTAATATTATTATATCAGAAGTCCTTGCGAAACGACTCGAGTTATTACCTCTTTTTACATTTTTTTTCAATTGTATTTGACCAGTGTGCGATAGTGGATCACAAATATAAGTAAATTAGTGGTTATGTTTATTTTCTGAGTTTAAATCTGAGATCTCCTTCTTAAGACTCATCAATATCCCCTAGCTCAATCGCCAACTTATATACTTGGGAATTTGATTATCTTAACATCATTGCATATAATTTTCAAATGACTTAAATGCATATTTAGTCATTCAATTTTGTCTCATTTATGATTTTGGTCCCTATTTATAAATTTATGAATTTGGTTCTCCATTTTCAAAATGTCTCTAACATTTTCTCCACATATGCATTTGGAGTTGATTTTTTATGATTTGGTTAATGGAATACTTGTGTAACAGTTGAGTTTATGCCATAAAAATGAGTTGTTGAGTGAGAAACCATCTAGATAGTGTTTTACAACAAATTTTGTTGCTCTTTGTGATTTAGATATATTGTATATTTTGATGAACTATAAATTAATTAAATTATTTGTTAAGTAAGGATTCACTTAGATAATATTACAAAATAGCGGCTAGTGATTTATCAACTGTAATTAAGTGGTATCTAATTAAGTTGCTAAAATGAATAGTGATTTCTTTTTGTACTATGGCGACTGGAAATTTGGCCATTGCAGCCGAATTTCTAGTAGTGAAATAAGGATTCATTCACTTTGTAAAAATATTTTCTATTTTAATTTCTTAAATTTTGTGTTAATGTTACTTGTTAGTAAGGAGGTAAAAGAGTCCTCAAGTCCTAATTCAACTGACAAAGAAAAACTAAGGGAAGAGACTCTTTTGAGGTGAACAATTGTCGATATTTCTTAAAATAATAAAAATGTCAAAACGTTTTAATTATTTTTATAAATGCATGCATCTTCATTAATTAGCATTTTATCTTTTCTTCCCAACAATAACTCGCTATAATAGTCCCTTATCAAAGAAAAATAAACACACATTTTACAAAATAAAAATACAATTTTTTGACGAATTTAATTGGACCTAAGTTGCAAGTCACCAGCAAAAATAGCTAGGGAAACATAATATTAAAATCAAACAACATAACTTCAATCCATAATTTCCAACATGGTAATGAAAACACACTCAATCTCTTTAATGAAAGAAATGAACCAAACTTCAAATATCTCCATAGAATAACTTCTTGAAAAGCTCCAAATGTGCAATCTGAAAATGCAAACACACAACAGATCCATCTCCCTCAGAACTAAGAAGAATCAATGCCCTATCGTGTGAAGACAGAGCATTTAATCCAAAATAAACAGGCTTCCCCCAACCAAAATCAGCTTCATAAATAGGCATACTTATCCAACTAGTTAAACTTAAATTAGGATTCCTAAATTAAGAGCTTTCTTACCATCATGACCTAAATTCAAACCCCTAGCATCATCCAAATGTTCAAAGCCTCTAATAACATCAATTTGTGACCTTATATACTCATCCTTTACAACCTCAATTCATTCCCTTATCTTTTGTGAAACATAAGCCAAAGGCTTTGATGCGATTTCTCCGACATACCCTTTTACTTCTGTTTGTGTCAAAGCATTCCCAATATAATTTTTAGGAAGAGGTGGAACCATTCTACTTCTTACATCAGCATTGAACCTAACAACACTTTCTTGATTCTCTTCAAGCTCACGTGCCTTTAATGCACATCTCCAAATATGCACTAATTGATTCAAATCTACTAAAAGGTCTTGACCCTTTTTTCATCATAGCTAGAACAACATCATTATTTTCATTGGCTTTTCTCGTTGACTTCTCAACTTGTTCAGGTGAAAGTCTAAACAACGAAGATGTTGTTTTCTTCATCCTTTCTTCTTCCATATCGGTTTTTCCTAGAATCAATGGGAGTGGCTTCAATTCTATATGTTCATGTTGGAACATAGAGTGAATTTAAAAATTGTTAAATTTCCACATTGGAAAACTCTCATATTTTGAGTAGTTTTCAACTCTATAAATACTAAAGTCCAATATTGGATAGAAAACATATGTGGGTTTGCTTCCATCACTATATAATGAGTTTCAAACTATTGTGAAAAGTACACCAAAGTTGGATGCATATTTCCGAGCCATTTCTCCTATTTCTTTCTGCCCCTTTGAATTTTAGAGCGGTTGTTATGTCGTAGTCCCTTCGAATTTTAGAGCAGTTGTTATGCAGTAGTCCCTTCGATTTTTAGAGAGGTTGTTATGTCGTAGTCCCTTTGATTTTTAGAGCGGTTGTTATGCCGTAGTCCCTTTGATTTTTAGAACGGTTGTTATGTCGTAGTCCTTTCGTTTTTTTTGAGCGGTTGTTATATCGCAGTTCCGTCGATTTTTTAGTGATCATAATACCCCTATGAGCAGTTTTTTGTGCCGTAGTCCTTACCATATTGCGAGTGACTTTAATGTCATATTGAGAGTGTCTTTAACCGCCATATTGAGGGTGTAATTTTAAAACGGTTTTGTACGGTGAAGTGGAACTCCGATACAGTGAATCTGGGATGTTTTATCCTAGGGACTTCGTGGTTGATAGTCTGCCTTGCACAATTTTGGCAGTGCCGCGAAACGTCTTAAAGAGAGCGACCTAGTCTGCGACTTAACTCAGTAATATCTTCGGTGGCATAAATTGTGATTTTTAAATAGTTTTCCAAAACTCAAAAATAACAATTTTAAGAAGTTTGTTTTCCGCCATGTCAACTGAAGAGATTACTGGATTTGGTTATCTTGCCTCTGATTTCAATAAACTGTTTCAGTTTGAGGCAAACAGAAAAGGATAAGAAAGTTGGAGAATTAACCCATGGGAGAATAATGATAATAATTATATTCTTAATGGGCTTGCTGATGATCTGTATGACTACTACAGTTTCAGCAATACTGATAGAGATGTTTCGAATGCTCCGGAAAAAAATATGATACTGAGAAAGTTGAGGATAAAAAGTATGTTGTGAGCTGTTACCTCAAGTATCAGATGACCGATGATAGATCCATGGAGGCTCACTCTCGTAAAATTCAGAAGATAACTCATGAGATCATCGATTAAGGTACGTCACTCATGGCATATTTAAATTAAATGTTGAAATTTAATATGTCTCCTTCTATTTGAATGTTGAAATCAATAAAATGTCTACTTCTTACATGTTGTATGGTTTTAATTTTTGACATGCTAGACTATGTGATGTGAACACATTTGATTTCAAACTTAAGTAACTTAGGTTTAATTCCAAAGTTATCTTTAAATGATTTTGAAAAATGTGATTTTTGTAGTCAAACTAAAATAACAAAGAGTTCACATAAATCTATAGTTAGAGAATCTGAGTCTATAGATTTATTACACTCTGATTTATGGGAACTTGATGGGACGTTAACAATAAATGAAAACTAAAAGTGAAACGCTTGACATGTTAAGGATCTTTGTAACTGAAATTGAAAATCAATTTAGTAGAAAGATTAAGAGGTTCCAAGTATGATTCTAGTTTGTTTAATAAGTTTTATAAATTGCCTGGAATTATACATGGAACAATTACACCATAATTGCTTGAAGTGAATGGTAAAGTTTAAAAAAAAATAAATAAATAAATAAACTAGAACTCTTATTGAACTAGTTGTTACTAGTATGCTTAACTCTAGTGTTGCATCTCATTGGTGTGCGAAAAATATATTGCTTATTTGCTATGTTTTGAATAGAGTTTCTAAATCTAAAAACAAAACATCTCCTTATGAGATAGTGAAGAAAAGACAATCGAACTTGTCTTATTTTCAAACTTGGGGTTGTTTGGCTTATGTCAGAATCCCCGATCCCAAGCGAATTAAATTCGCCAGTAGAGCCTATGAATGTGTATTCATAGGGTATGCAGTAAAGAAAAAAGCGTATAGGTTTTATGACCTAAATGCAAAAGTGATCATAGAGTCAAATGATGTTGACTTCTATGAAAATAAATTCCCTTTCAAATAGAGAAATAGTGGGGGCAGCAAATCAAGTCATGTTCCTGTAACTAGAAGCAGCAAACAAGGCGAAATAGAAACTCGAAGAAGTAAGAGAGTTAGAGTTGCTAAAAATTATGGACCCGAATATGCAGCCTATACTTTAGAAGAGGATCCTGCAAATCTTTAAGAAGTTTTGTCATCTTTGGATGCAGATTTATTGCAATAAGCAATAAACGATGAAATGGATTCTCTAGAGTCTAACAAGATTTGGCATTTAGTAGACTTGCCTTTTGGTTGTAAACCAATAGTTTTTTATAAATCGATCTTGAAAAAGAAACTAAAACCCGACGGAACTATTGATAAATAAAAGGCACGCCTTGTAGCCAAAGGTTTTAGACAAAGGGAAAATATAGATTTATTCAACACTTTTTCACCAATCACTAGAATAACATCCATTAGGGTACTCATATCACTTGTGGCTATTCATAACTTGGTGGATGTTACAACAACTTTTTTAAATGGTGACCTGGAAGAAGAAATTTATATGGAACAACCTGAAGGTTTTGTAATTCAAGGACAAGAAGACAAGGTCTGTAAGTTAGATAAATCACTGTATGGTCTTAAACAAGCTCTTGAGAAATGGCATGAAAAGTTTGATAACTTGATTATATCGAATGAGTTTTAAGTGAATCAAAGTAACTAATGTATTTACTACAAATTTGAAAATGGCATTTGCACTATCATATGTCTCTATGTAGACGACTTACTCATATTTGATTCAAACATTCATGTTGTAAATATTGTGAAATCATTGTTGTGTAACAACTTTGATATGAAAAACCTCGGAGAAGCGAATGTAATCCTTGAAATCAAGATTACTAGGTCAGAAAATGAAATTTCTTTGGATCAGTCTCACTATGTTGAAACAATCCTAAAGAAATATAAATATTTTGACTGTAAACCTGCTTGCACACCATATGATCTAAGTGTGAAACTTTTCAAGAACATTAGTGAAGGTGTTACACAAACTGAATATGTGAGCATCACTGGCAGCCTCAGGTATGCCAGTGATTGTACTAAACCCGACATTGCCTACGTCGTGGGACTGTTGTGCAGGTTTACCAGTAGACCTAGTATGCAGCATTGGCACGCTATCAAAAGAGTCATGAGATACCTAAAAAGGACCATGAGTCTCGAATTACATTATCAAAGATTTTATGCCGTCCTTGAAGGATACAGTGTTGCTAATTGAAACATTTTATCATATGACTCCAAAGCAACCAGTGGCTATATTTTAGTATAGCTAATGGTGTTGTATCTTGGAAATCGAAGAACATACGATATTGGCTCAGTGCACTATAGAGTCTGAAATGATATAAGCGAGCTGATTGAAATGCTTGCTAGTAGAGATCCCTTTATGGGAAAAACCTATGACAGATGTGTTGATCCACTGCGATAGTATCGCGGCTATTGCGAAGATTGAGAATCGTTATGACAACGATAAGAGACGATAAATTCGTCGTAAGCACAGTGTTGTTAGAAAGTTACTTTCTAAAGGAGTTGTTATAGTGGATCATGTGTGCACTGATGAGAATTTAGCAGATCCTTTGACGAAAGGGTTAGTTAGAGAGAAAGTAATAAATACATCCAAAAGGATAGGACTAATGACTATAGAGTCACTCATGATGGTAACCCGACCTAAAAGACTGGAGATCCCAAGAATTAGGTTCAATGGGTAATAACAAGTCGTGAAGTGATATGAGATGAACATGCTATTATAAATCAGAGAAGCATGATTCCTGAAGCGATGATAGGATGAGGTAATAGAACTCTTAATGAGATCTATACTCTATGTGGAGTGGAGTACCTAGTTACAGGAGTACTCTTGATAGACTCACCTATGTGAATGTGGAAGTTGGGCCACTTCCTATGGAATTTTGAGGCAGAATTCCTAGAGTGTTCACTATATTGGGATAGACGTGCATGGCCATTAATGCACGTACTTTTGAGAATACACCTTATGAAAAAGTTGTGTATGAGTTTGATGTCAGAGATAGAGTTCAAGACTACGAGTCACTTTTGTTGAATCTGAATCTTACTTACTATGCAAAGGTTCAAGTCAAGAGACACATTTGTTTATGCACGATCTTATAGAAGCGTTTGACGCTATTTCAGAAACACTTTTTTAAATTCAAGTGGGGGATTGTTGGAACATAGAGTGAATTTAAAAATTGTTGAAGTCTCATATTGGAAAACTCTCATATTTTGAGTAGTTTTCAACTCTATAAATACTAAAGTCCCTGATCCGCTGTCGCATACGGATCAAATACGATTTAAAATTTGTGCAGAAAGGGGTAATAACCCGAGTCGTTTCGCAAGGACTCTTGATATAATGATATTAACCGAGTTGAAATTCAAAATTGGGGGTTTGATAATGATTTGGTTTGGACAGATAAGCAAAACGATTAATCCACTTATTCGAGTTTCGAACCTATCACAGATTCTATCAATGCAATTTAATTAATTTCTAATTCGTGATTCTATTCTTATTTGACTACAGAATTGATCAAACAAGCGTACAATCAACCCTATGTGAATTCGATTTCATTGACTGGATTAAGCATCACAATCATTAAAATATTACAATTAACGATTAAGCATCGCAGAATTATAATTCAATTAAATTATAGATTGAAACCGAATTCTGTCAAATAAAATTAATCGATTTTATTGAAATTCAGTTTAAGCAATCAGAAAATCAATATAATCAGATGAACGAAAATAGAATCATGAACTAAAAATCGACGGTATAACCTGAACCTCCAGGTGTGATGAAACTCTGAATTCGTGGATTAATCTGATGAAATTAGCCTTCCATTGAATTTAAAATAAAAATTCGCATATATCTTTTATTCTGTCCGAAAATACTCTCTCTAAAAAAGAAAGCAATCCCAAATATATAGTAATCGGGATTTTGGGCTTTTAAAACAAGGAGCCCGCTATTTAAGTTATTACAAAGGTCCAGAATATGAAATCTGTAAATTAGACTCAGTAGAATTCGGAATTCAGATTTTTTTCAAACACAAAAGTTGTAGCTCTGATTTTTAGCTTTCCAACGACTGCTCGCATGCCTCAATCGGATATCCAGAGCTCAAGTTATGGCCTACAAAGCGAGCAGGGGTTAAAATGCAAATAATAAAATTATAATTCAATTTCAACCCAAAGTTTAGAAATAAGCTAAAAAATTATTCTAAGCTATAAAGTGATTTTAAAAATACTAAACAAAAGGATAAAAACATGCGCCCAAGTGCTATGATCAGTCCCACATTGGATAGAAAACATATGTGAGTTTGCTTTCATCGCTATATAATGAAATGTGGTGCATGGAAACACCAATTGCACAACCTTCATTGTTTTTGAACTTTGTGAGTTGCGCAACGAAAAAGGCATTTCTTCAATTTGTTGAGTATTAAAATCGAATGTTGGAGCAAGCTCTTTGGTGGAGTCAGAGAATGAAATGATGCCTTTTGCATTGAGATTCAATTCGAGTCGAGCACCTTGTGTGTAACACAATCTACCAGCCATAGGATAGTAATGAACTAGAATTTTGCTGAGAGAGTTTTTCAATGTTTGTATGCTGTTTTCTATTTGGTTCTGTTTTTGAGGTTTGTAAATGTACAGAGTGGGTACGTTGCTGTTACGAACAACTTGGTCCATATCGGAAAGCCATAAACGGCCTTGTGGGGTTGGTTCTTCAGGGATGACAGTATAAGCAGCTGTAGTTGTTGCCATTCTTTTTCTTGTTCTATTTTATGGTATGTTGGTTCTTCGGGATGACAGTATAAGAAGAAATCTAAATAAATCGTTAAATGCTAGATTTTTATTGGACATTATTGTAAAATTAATTTACCTTTTCTCTTTTAAAAAAGAAAAACTAATCTATGTTGCAAGTTATAAGACAGAGGATTGAGAAAGCAAAAGATAAAGCGCTATAAGGGGTCCGACGTCTCTTATAGAAAACACGTTTCTTATAAGGAGTGGCTAGATTTTCATGTGTTTTATTAATAACATCCACGTACTACTATAAGATAGATACTAAATATGAATTCATTAAATGGAGTTCACTATGCCACTTCATCTCTAAACAACTCATTCATTTTTTACTCCAACGGTGAACTCAAGGTTCATTAAAGAGGACCCAATGTACCACAATTTTAATTTATACATTAATATTCTAATTATATTTAATTTTATTATAACTTAAAATATTAATTTAAATATTTCAATTAATATTATTGTATATTATTTTAATTTAAATTTAAAATAAAATTGAACTTAAAATTTTTATAACAATAATAAAAATTAAATGTTAAAATACATGGCATAAATAATTAAAAATGATAAAAGTAAATAATAATAGGGTAACTGTCATAAATTTATTATTATTAATAAAATAATAAAAAAAGTAACGGTAAATAAAATAATATAAATTTATTATTATTAATAAATTAATAAAAAGGTAACGGTTAATTGAAAGTATCGTTCCTTCCTGAGAGAATCGTGATTACAGTTTGGCACAACTCCAACGGTAAACTCCCAAAAAAACTCACAGTTACGTTATCCCACGCTCGCGGACGAACTTAATTTTACTCCCGATGTAGATACTCTAATGATTGTAAGAAAAGAGGCGGTAGATACCAATAATTCACTTACCAACATTGAGAGTACATAATTCATTTGGTGAGTTAAATGCACAAAATATTGAGAAAGAGATCAAATATTTAATATATGTTATTCAATTATTGTATTATTATGATAATAAAATAAAATATGTTATATCTTTAAGTCATAATTCAATTAGCAATGAAAATACTGTTAAATTTGACGAGCGCCGGTTCGAATCTAAATTAATTATAATAGTATTTATATTATATTTCAGATTTTAAATATGTGAATTTTTTGTGTAATTAGATCATGAAGATCGGACGGCTGATAGTGTTTTAGTGTGTGAATATGTAAAACTATTCCAGTAGTGAATCAAAATCCAATTTCCCTTTGTCTCCGTGGTACGCGAAGCACAGTATAGTCTTTTGCTTGCCTTGTAGTCTCAGTCTCCGTTGCAACCTTCTTCACCAGATCTCACTCTCTTACCAGAGAGAGAAGAGAAGAGAAAATGGCGGTTATCGCGGTTCACCAATTCGCACAATGCATCACTTGCCACGCTTGGAGTCCCGATCAATCTAGTAATAATCACTCTTCTGTTTTCCGTTATTCTTCATTTCTATTCATATCTTTCCTTTTTTGATTCCAACCTTATTTGATTTGTTGTTTTTCTTCCTTTTCATTGACGGATCGTGGAAGTTGATAATATTTTCTAGATGCGATTATAATTTGAATCTAATTTCTAGCTTTTTGCTTTGCGTTTTAAGCTTTTCATTTTGAATCAAACGTAAGCTTTTCATGTTTTTGTTGTTGATTTATGGAGCTTTTGGATTTTTTAGATGTTAGATAAGACTTTTATATTACAGTGATTGTGGAAAACGAAAGATGTGAAACTTGTTTGATCATTTTGAAAATCATTTTAAGTGATTTGAAGGAACTTTTCCAGTCTCTAAATATCACTTCGGAAAAAACAATTTTCAGGCCATTCGGATGTGCACGTCTGGACAAAAAACCTGTCCGGGAGTACACTTTTGAAATCATGTGTAGTTTTTTTAGAAATGTGGGGTATGTAGAGTTGTTCCACTAATGGTATGTTTGGGAGGAGGATTTTTGAAGAGGGAGATTTTAGAGAGGCTAAGTCTATAATTTAATATATATTTGGAATTTTTTTTTAAATTAAAAGAATAACATGATATGTAAGCATATAACATAGCATTTTAGTTACACTTCAATCATTCTTAGAAACATTTTATAGGTTGCATAATTTTGAAAAGTAAAATAAGTCCTCCCCTCCTCTCCAAAATCTCCCTCCCAAATAGACCCTAAGTGAATTTGTTTCTTTTTAATGTTAGGAGAATCGTATTGTTTAAGGGGGAATTTAGAAGTCATTATTGTTTAATGTTTGGAGGGCGTTTAGTTAAACTGCTTGGTGCTTATTGTATAAGCTATTTCTACAATCAAATAACTTACAGGGTGAACTCTCTGTAAGCTCTGTGTAAATCGTTTATATTAACTATCTTGGGTAGTTTATGAAAGTTAAATGAAAATAGGTTATGGACATATCATAAGGTATGTTTATAAGTTTTTCCAAACACTTACATAGGTGTTTATGTTAGATAAGTTCATATAAGCTCTTCCAGAACACACTAGATTATTGTTAATGAGAATCTAGGATGTGTTGAAGAACTTGAGTGAGAGAAAGGGGCTAGAAGTTGTGGTCCTGATGTGAAGCAGTGTGTAGGCTAATAATGCATACATGTAATGTGCATTGGGAAATGTTTGGATGAAAAGGGGAGGGAAGAACATAGCTACTGAATTAGCTCAACCCCACTTTTAATCTGGGTACCTATTCATGGTGTTTTTTCTCCCACTGAAGACAGGGGAGGAGAAAAGGCCTTGCTTTCTGACTCTACAGCTTTTGTCTATAGCCGCTAGCCAGAGTAGAAAATTTAATTTGTCAGAGATGTAATGTAATGAGAGCACATAAAAATAGAAAAAGAGATTAAATAGTATTTACTCATAATTGTTAATGCTACTTTAAAATTTGAAAAATGTGTGTAAATATCAATGTTGTCGCATAGCGGCTATATTGCTATTGCGAAGTGAAATTTGAAAAAATCGCTATTGTTCCACAATATGCTTTTTAGTACAAAGTGTTTTGTCAAAGTGGCGCTATAGCACTGAAGCATAGTAGAATTTGATCAAACCATTATTTTACGCGATCCACAATTGACAACACTAGTATATATTACTAGACTACATAAGTATAACATCCGCATACCATATATTTCACAAGTAATTTTTCCTGCCAAATGCCCGTTCCCAAACAGAAAAGTATTGCATATTTTGTAATTATGGGGAAATTGGAAGGTTCAGCAATAAGTTTCCTTCTCTTTGTTTGGATGTTTGAAATCTCCATTTTGGATGGACTTAAAATGTTGGTAAAGGCGTAGTTTTGGATAATCCCTCTTTTTGTTCCCTTATTTCATAAAGTTGTCAAATAAGGGGAGCTTACTCTTCCCTTCTACTGCAATCTCCTCCATCCAAATATATACAAATAATATAATTAGCCGAGAAGAATGAATGCCTGCATTAATTATGTGATTTTATTTATTGTTATGTATCTCTAATATTTTCTTAACACCGTATTTTTTCCCCTTTAAAAATGGCAAACAGTTATTGGAAACTTGTCAAAAGTGAACCTAGGTGGTGTTTTAGTCATGCATATTGCTCTTGAATATCAACTTTTGTTTTTGGGCTAAATCAAATCTGATTCATGAAATGTGTAATCAATATATGCTGTTGTAATTTTCGTCCCAATTAGGAAAATGATAGGTTGAATATTTTCTGATATTTAATTGCTTATTGATCATGTGTTAATATTTATGTTAAGTTGTTGCTTTTGGACCAAATTGAAGACATTTCAGTTTTTATTTTCCTAATAAAAATGATAGTTTATCATTATCCTCATCTTTTTCTGTTTAATGAATATAATGTTCTAATATTTGAACATTTTATATATCATAGTAACTGCTTAGTTCACAAGTACAGTTTGAGTCTTACTATAACAAAACCAGTTTTTGTCATCTTAAAGCTATATTGCCACATCTCTTATGAATTGTTTATTCTTCAAATATTATAATATAGTTACCTCCTTTTGTAGTGGTTGCATTTTGTCCAAACAATAATGAAGTTCACATCTATAGATTGGTTGAAGACAAATGGGAAAAGGTGCATGTCCTTGAAAAGGTATGCTGCTAGTATTCTTTCTCTTTCTCAAAATAGTAATTAATTCTATGCTCTTTTATATCTTGTGGATGTGAGCACATTTAGGCGAGATTGAAAGTGATATTTTAGGTGCTTATAAGTTAATCAAGAGCCTTAGAAGTGCTTGGATAGGCAGCTCTGAAGCATGGGTACTTGTAAAATAATGAAGTACTCGTACCCGTACCAGTACGCGTATGAGACTCGTGGCTACTCCCTTTTTCTTTGTTATTCTATTGCAAGTGAAATTTGTGACTTTCTCATATACTAATATAATATTATTTGTGAATTTGAGTTTCTTTGTTGGTGTAACCGAACACGATTTTTGACTTTTTAAACTTTTATTGTGATTTCGTATAGTTATTTAACAATTTAGCCCTCTTATTTACATTATATAGAAAACTATCATGTTTTTTATTGACGTACCTCTATACCTTAATTTTTTTGAATTGTCGTATCCCATACCCGTACCTGGTACAGGTATTGTGCCCCTAACTATGCATCATCGATAGGCAGTAAATGGATGCAAACATTTCAAGTCTATCTTCTTAGTGTATCCCATACTGTTCTGTGAGCTATTTTCAAGTCTGCCAGTACTTCATTTTTTGGCCATGAATTCATGTAGTACTCAACCACATGTTGTAAAGAGGGCTTATTAGTCATATACTTCCTCATGCTTGCTTGTCTTTGGTATGCTTAGTTTTTAGTTTTTGCAATTCCAAATCCTTCTAGGATCACCGAAAAACTATGAGAAGATTCGGTGTCCTTTATTAAACTTTATCTTCTTACTGCCCAGAATTCCCCTATTCAAATTTTCGTTAATGTTCTAAGCTCAATAGTTGTTATTGATTGTTAGTATTGTTATGTAAAGATCAAGACATTTAACGGTGATTTCCCTTTCCTTTAATTATTATTATGTTCGGCGGTACACCATTCCTCAATTCAAAGTTTCTTTGAATTGTAGGATCCACTTTTTCCTAGTTTTCCTAGACTTGTAAATTTCAACCTCTTCTGCTTGCTGCTTGATCTTTTATATGTCATTGAATGACTTTCTATGCTGCTTTGTGCTGAGTTTTTCACCAAACAAAAGGGTTTGTTGTCCTGATGTTTGCTAAAGAAAGTAGGAATCCTTTTTAGTTTTATCTAATCTCCGTTACTCAAAAACAAACTCGTGTCTCATGAGCCCCATGGCTAAGGATGGACCAGTCTGATATGCTCATGTCTCATGCCTCATGGCTAATGTCTCATGAGCAGTTAGATAGATTTCTATTTACAGTATAATAAGTTGTATATTACATGTTGAATAGACTTCCATGTTGCTTGTCTTTGATAAAAAATATTTTGGGAAGGAAATGATAAAGTGAACTCATACTCACATTTTATAGATTACAGATTTACAAGGCATGCCAACCAAGGTTATCAAAATCAAGATCCTGCCTAGGATTCGAAAAAAGGAAGAAATGCTAAATTGTGTGATCATAACATGAATCATAAATCCTGCCTCAAATACAAATAATATCTAAATATGTGCATAAACGCACATAAAATAACATATAAAAGAAAATAACCTTTAAATCACTACTAAGGGGGTGTTTGTTTCAAGTCTAGAAATCATATTCCCGGGAATACATGGATTGCAAATGAGTATACCCATGTTTGTTAGAAGGTTGAGAAAAAATTATTCCAAGGCATAAAGTTTCCCAGGATAGAGATAACTTTCATAATTCCCATGGATTTATTCCCAAGTGAGAAGGTGAGAATGTACATTCCCAGACTTGGGTCTCAGCCTCTATGCTGCGAGAAATGACAAAGAACAGAGACTGATGGATGAACTCAAATACAATGGACTAAGAGTGGATTGAGATTGAGAGAGTTTAGTTGGGTGAGAGAGGAAGATGATGCTCGGACTAGGTCATTAACCATTCACTTAAATTGTGGGTTGCCCAGCTCAACCCATCAACACTGCAGGTTCCTGACTCATGAAAGTTTATAAATTCTTGCATTTTTACACGCTTCCTCAGCGATCCATCTTCAATGCCACCATACTATGTGATCTGAGTGAATGGGAATGGAAGGCAGTATGAAACTCATTGAATTCCAACTGGGATTTTGACAACCTTAATGCTAATATTATCATGATTGATTTTTTCCCTGATGCATTTCTGTTTATAACAATGATGAAACAGCTAATTTGGTTGGAGATTTTATGATAGTTTCTAAGCTAGTTAGAAACTCATTGGATTGTCCAATTGTGCTTTTGACAGCATTGATGCTAATATTATCAATTTTTTTTCTTGATGTATTTTTGTTTAAAATGAAACAACTATTTTGGTTGGAGATTTTATGATACTTTCTAAGCAATTTTTTTGCTTATTTTTTCTTTACAGCATGACCAGGTAATTTCTGGGATAGACTGGAGTGCAAGATCAAATAGAATAGTTACTGCATCCCATGATCGAAATTCGTGAGTGCTTGTGTGGTTTTGAACATTGAACTTTTCACCCTTAGTCTGGGTGACTTTTGCCAATTTCTCCTTTATACATTATTGATTACAAATTAAAAAAATTCAATACAAGCCATGTGTTCTTGCTAGATATGTCTGGAACCTTGAAGGATCAGAATGGGTGCCAACTCTTGTTATCCTTAGGCTAAACCGTGCTGCTCTTTGTGTTCAATGGAGTCCAAAAGGTATGAAGCATGTTGCCATGTCCTAGTTCCTCTTCACTTCTCTTTTTACATTGGGCAAATAAGTATTCTGAAAGTTATGATTTGTGCCTGCCTTCTAGAATTAAATTAACATATGTATGGTGTCCAAGTCATCTAAGAATTCAAAGCAAATGCTTAAGAGTGTAATCTTTGTTTCTTTCCCCGCCCGTTTCCATCTTGGATAGCACTTAGTGGATGTGTTGGAAGGTGTAACAATGGCTATGAGGCTACCATAAGCACTTAGTAGATGTGTTGGAGGTGTAACAATGGCTATGAGGCTACCATAAGCTAACTCTAGTTAAGCCTTGTCATGCTCGTCTGTTGCAATTTTATATTTGGATCATTTTTTTTCTAGCCAAAGTCTTTTAAGTCTTTGGTGTAACTGTAATATAAATATTGGGGATTTGATCCTCTACTAGGCCACTTTTACTCTTCACTACCTAGGTGCTCTCCACCACCTATTTTGGCCCCTAGTTTGAAAATTGCAATTTTAGCCACTTAACTTTAGCCCCTTTTGCAAATGGTTGTCTCCTCCTCTTGATTTTGACTTGGTCAACGCTGACATGGCCTTTTTGTTTTTTATGATTACATGGAATATACGACTCATTTTTCCTTTTTTTTTTTAAAAAATGGTGTCTCATTTATTTTTATAATTATTAAAAAATTCCCATTTATTTTTCTTAATATTGTCAATTCATTATTTTAGTTTTTTTTTTAAATTGTCAACTCTGTTTATTATTAATTAAAATAAACACATAATGAAATTGGGTGTCACATTTTGAAACTTGGGGACAAAAGTGTATTTTTATCTTTTTTAAAAGGTAAAAGTACACTTTTCACCCCAAGTTTCACAATGTGCCAATTTTGGAACCCTACTTCTTTATGTGTTTATTTTAATTAATAATAAAGAAAGTTGACAATTTCTTAAAAAACAATAAAAAAAAATGAAGTGACAATATTAAAAAAAATGAGTTTGCAATTTAAAAAAAAAAAATAGTTGGCAAATTTAAAAAAAAAAAAAAGTGTATATTCCACGTAATCATAAAAAATTATAATAAGGCCAAGTCAGCGTTGACCAAGTCAAAATCAAGGAGCCAACCATTTGCAAAAGGGCTAAAATTGCAATTTTTAAACAATAGCTGCAAAATCGCTAGATTTTGAAACTTGGGGGGTCAAAAGTGCATTTTAGCCTTATTATTATTATTATTACTACCTTAAGATGTTGTATTGTTCTAATGCATTGCTGAATTCTGTTTTGATAGAAAACAAGTTTGCAGTGGGAAGTGGAGCCAAAACTGTTTGTATATGCTATTATGAGCAGGAAAATAACTGGTCTGTCAGCGTTTCCTTGCACTTTATTCCCCAAGTTTATTTCCATCCTTACAATATGATGGTTGTGCGTAATTTTTGTGTATGCACTTTGGATCCACCCTTTGACCATAGTTTGAGTCTTGACTATATTGAAGTGTGTCATTTATACAGAAGTATATCATGTCAAATAATCTAATATATGTAGGGTAATTTGTATTTGTTTGCAAGGCATCTAATGCCAGCTAAACTGATCTTTTATTAGTGGAATAGCTGTTAGCATGCTCTTAAATGTTGACCTTGATAACACTCAACCATTCAAGTTCATGAGTTATAGCAGACAAAAGTAATTATTTTTCAGAAAAAAATAAACTAAGTGGCTAGAATTCAACATTGAGGACCTTTTCCTACATTATAAAAAAAATGGTTTTATCAGATTTAAGGAATATCAAAATATAATTTTCTTGTACAATATTACTATTTTTTATCAAGTTTAAGTCTTGGCATTTTGATCATGTTGAGCATATGACCAAAGAAAATAGAGATGAGAGATTGATGAAGAATCTGATAGACCATTCTGATGAGAAATTGGTGGATCATTTGGATGACAAGATACTTTTGAAAATATTAACAATGGCGTCAATCATTATAGCAATCCATATGCTTTCTATGTTGACATTGATTTCAATTGGCTTATGAGTTATGTCATGAATTGTTTGTGGCTTTTCACTTTAGTCATTTGTTCATTTGAAACTTGTGTTTTTTCAAGATTTGTTATGCTACAATTTAGTTCATTTAAGACTTATGTTGATTTTAGTTAAGACTTGTTATGTGTAGTTAATTTTCCATTACATATCTCAGACATTATTTTAGCATGTGAAAACATATTTACCTATCTTGGACCAGTCCAATTTACTGCTTTGATGAGCAGATTGGGTCCAAAATATCCTTTATTCAACTTAACCCATAGACACCTCTAGTTGATATAAATAGAATACAAATTTAAAATTTCAAAATAACTCATTGCTTTTATTTAGTTGTTTGTTTTATTAATTTGTATTACCTCTGCAGGTGGGTTAGCAAACTTATCAGGAAAAGACATGATTCTTCAGTGACAAGTGTTTCATGGCATCCCAATAATGTTAGTATTCTAACTCATTTATATATAATTTTTCTATAGATTCAGAGTGTTTCTTTCTTGTTTCCTGGAGTAGCTTGTTTCATATATTATGTCAGCTCATAGGATGCACTTGCTTGGCGTGTTGAATATTCTCTGCGATGATTGATACTCCCACCTTTTCACAATGAAAATCACTTTAGCAAAAAAATTAATTGTCTTAAAATGAATGTCATTTTCAATTTTCTATGTAACATGAATTATTCTTTCCCAATTGTACCCTCTAATTAATACTATGTACACTATTTTCAAAGCATTGTGTTTCACTTTGCATTTATGATAGAGAAACACACCAATTGTTAATATGGATAATTTGGTAAAATTACTATTCTCTTTCTTTTATTTATTATCATTTCTTAATTCTTAATATATGTGCAATGAGTAAAAGTGACACTCATTGTGATACGAGAGTAAAATTTCTTTATCGATAGTAAAGAATGAAAGTTTTAGTACCTGGGGTTAGGTTTTATTGTGATTTCTCTCTATCCTCGATATTTTAGAAAATGAAATCTTTATTTCTTAATTTTCTTTTTTAGCTTGACAATGTTTGGTCAGTTCAATTATTTTAGTTTCAGGATCAAATGTTACATGCTACTACCTTTGTCCCTAAATATAAATATAGCCCCATTTCGAATTACTAGATACATTTATTATTTTTTCCAACTATACCCTTAATTAATATTACTAAGTGTCTTAGAAAATGAAAAGCCAAAATTAAACATATATACATACAAAAGGGTATTTTAGGAACATTTATATATGAAATTGACACATTAAATACACTACCTACTTTTCTTAATATATATGCAAAAAATGTTAAATGTGCTTATAAATAGGGACAAAGGTAGTATAGTTTCTTTAAATTTGTTTGATGATATATAAAAAACTTTTCTCCGCATTGATTTAATTTTTTTTAATGCAGATTCTTCTTGCGACAACATCCACAGATGGGAAATGCCGAGTATTTTCCACCTTTATAAAAGGTGTAGATGCAAAGTATGATAATAGCAACTCTGAACGTGGTTGACTTGTTCTCTTCATTTTTAAGATAATGTTATGTTATTGAGGTTTGCATGTCGAATTGGCACAGGGATTCAAAGAAGGGTACTTCATCTGATTTGAAATTTGGAGAGGTTCAATTTTAACTCATATCCTCATATGAATTCTTGATATTGTTTCCACGCTTGAGTTCATATTTTTCAAGGTGTATAAGATAACCCCACTATTTAGAAGGTTTATGCGAATAAATTATTCTTTCATGTTTTAAACTTTAAATAGAAAGCAAACAATATTACTAATTACTAATATACAAATATGACCAATCTTCATGTATAATATTTATGCATTTTATAGTCAACACATCACTTGTGAAGTACGTTATATATCCTTTGGTTATATTATTTACCTGTTGTTGCTGGGAAGTTGACACTGAAAATAAAATAAGTTCTCTTTATTTATGTTTTGGTTTCCAGATCAATATATTTTATGGTTGCTAAATTAAGATTTTTTAGTAGGCAAATGTTAGTATATAGGTTTTTATGTTAGTATTTTCTCCTTCACCAGGGTTTGAACCCTGGTTTTTTAACTCCTCCAATTTCTTCAACTCTTGCTTATGAAAGAATTGCTTTGTATAAAATATTATAACTAACTGAATAATGATTTCTATTCAGTTTTCTTATTAACAAATTATGTTGTTCCATCTTCCAAATGAAAGAAAAGTGAAAAAGGATATAGAAATACCTGTTGGATTTTAGTATCGTCTGCTTATATAGTATTTTTTTCTTTTGTACAACAGTTGATTGTTCAGCTTGATCTCTCATCGTCTTGGACATTCGGAGTCAAGTGGTCACCTAGTGGCAATACTCTAGCTTATGTAGGTAAGAAAATTATCTCCTCTGGCTGGTTTTATTTAGCTGAAACTATGGGTTCCAGGCTTCCAGCTATATGTCTCTTTTTTTTTCTACTATCTTAAGTCAACAGTTCATGTTTGCGTAATGTTAGTTTCCATTGAGGTTTAGTTGTCATCTATATGTTTATTACAAGAGTAATATTAAAGGTAAAAATGTATTGGTACTATTCGGCTTTCATGGTGCACAATTTTATTCATTTATATTCACCCAATTGCATTTTTTATAAACAAAAAATTGGGGTCAGATTTCTGAAAAAACCATGGCAACTTTTGGAAACATTGCATATTGTTTGGTCTGTTTGAGGTTTTTCTTGTGATTAACTGTATTTGTTGCTATTATACAGGTCATAATTCTATGATATATTTTGTTGATGATGTTGGTCCTTCTCCATTGGCCCAGAATGTTGTGTTCCGTGATTTGCCTCTCCGTGATGTGGGTCAGCATCCACTCTTTCTAACCATTTAGTTTCTTATCATCTTTGCGAATAATTTACTGATTTTATGGAACTGGTGGATCACTGTATGACTTGGTTTCAGGTATTATTTGTTTCTGAGAAAACAGTAATAGGTGTGGGATTTGATTGTAATCCAATGGTTTTCGCTGCAGATGAAAGAGGAGTTTGGTATGTGAAAATTCAGATATTTATGTTTCTAAGGTTGGATGCCCAATCAATGTGACTGGGCCAACTGATTGTAATCTTTCATAGAAATAAACATTATCATGGTTTCTCATCTCTATATAATGTTGCCTTGAATTCTCTTTCCATGGAAGAGGAGTGAGTATGTTGGTTCTGTATTCATTTTCCTTCTCTTTTGATGTGTTTTTTCCTGTAGGGGTTTTATCAGATATCTTGGGGAGCGGAAGACAGTATCATCAGGATCAACATATGGTTCACAGGTAACTACATTTTAAAGGACTCTCCAATATACAGCTATGAGACACTCGGAACTCCAGTTGGAAATCAATTTAATTAATCTTATGAATGTCTAACGTGGGAAAACTGAAGTTGTGACAAGAGACTTTATATAGAAAGAATCCCTGATCCTCTTATTATTTAAATAGACTTGAGAATAGGAGAGAATATGGAGGAATATCACGCGTTGCCTTGCCTGGCTAACTATTTGAGAAGACTTCCTTTAATCTGTGTCTTTATTTTACTTTGTTTGATGTCTTGCTTTTGTTAGTAATCGAAGTTCTATTTATTGTAAGAGTTTAATAATTTTGTACTGGTAATGTAAAAATGTTTTACCCATGTCATTCATATTTTTCCGTAGTGTCGTGCCATATTGTTATTTCCTAAAGTAACTACACAAATTTGTACATGGTGACATATAATTAAATGTTTGTGTAAAATTTTTTACAGTGCCAATGCATAGTAATTAAATTCTTATTGTCATATGATTTTGACATGGAAACTAAATCCAAATCTTAGTTTATGAGTTGTTATTAGTTATAGCCATTTCTGCTATGCATATCATATTTCTCTTTATGTTGTTAGCTTGAGATTTACTCTCTTTATCCCTTTTACCAAATTCTGTCTTTAACCAGTTCTCTGAAGCATTTGGGAAGTTTTATGGACAATCCAAGCATGGTGTGAGCAACGATGCTGTTGAAACTTCAAAAACACGTGGAGCAGTTCATGATAACTGTATAAAGTATATTTCTCCCTCTAGATCTCGTATTTTTTCCAACCATAGTTGGTTACATTATATATTTTTTTAGTAAAAGCTTAGTTTTTTAAATTGTACAATGTGGTTGCTCTTTTTCCCTTTTGTTCATTTTATTTGGCATGCACCAACCCACATCACAATGAATGAATCAGGAAAACTTATGTCCATATATAAACTGTTAATGACTGGTGTGTTTTTGGGATCGTAGTTCTATCATTCCTCTTGGGCAGCATGGAATATTGACAAGGCGTTTTAGCACATCAGGTTAGTCTAAGGAAGATGGTTATCTGAAATTATCTTATTTTTTGTGCTTGATTTTGCCACTTTTGGCTAGCTTCTTTGGCTAATGATACTCCTTGAAACTACAGGGTTGGATGGAAGAATTGTTTTATGGGATTTGGAAAATGAGCAGGACCTACTGGAATTGTATGCTCATTAGTAAATTGTCCCATCTTCTGGGTAAAAGTCTCTAAACAATATTGTCGTATGCAGCATTATAATATCTTGTAGATTAACTTGGTTGTGAGCAGTTGAAGTTATCATCTAAAATCATTGTGATCAAGGCTTGAAAGTGTTTATAAAATTTTACCTGTATGATAACAGTTTCCTTTTCTATATATTTTGGCTGTTGTGTATTTCCATGCAATGAATCACTGGAAAATATATAACCAATGGTAATTCTAGAAATGGAATATCGGTTTCATATTTAGACACTAAAATGCATCAAAGTTATCTGCCTTGATCGACTATGCAGATGCATGCTGATTACACTATGTATAATTATGGCAGTAGCATGTTGTTTCTGGTGCTTCATATTTTAGAAATCCTCTTCAAACTTGATGCATATTGTAAATAACTCGGCAATGTTAATACCAATTCTATGCTGCAGATTTGAAATTTTGTACAGACTAAGATATACGAGACTCATCTAGTGATTCTATTTTATAATAAGACTAATGTATTCCCACAAATTTATAGTTTTATTCTTGGTTGATTTTATAGAATTATAATTCCAATAACTGAGCAATAAAATTAAGTTAAAAAAACATGTAATTTATTTTAAAATATGTCTAGGAAAATTGAAGAAATAGTGTTCCAATTAACATCTCTTTGTGGCCAAGTAACATCTTGAAAATAATATTAAAAAGACATCTCCTTTTGAAAAATAGTGTTCCAATTAAAGCAAAACTGTGTCGATAATGTCTTGATTCCGCGCTAACTGGTTTGTGAGATAATTGAAACAAATTGATCTCATTGTCACCACAGAATACACAAAAACTGAGTAATCACCATTGCAGTGTGCCTGTTTTCATATTGTTTATTTTATATATTTTTTTTTAACTATTTTCATATTGTTTATTTTATATATTTTTTTTTTAACTATTTTCATATTGTTTATTTTATGTATTTTTTTTTTAACTATTCAGTGCTTGTGAAAAAATTTCTAACAAATCTAAATTCGATTGAAAGGTGAAAGTAAAGTTTGACTAATGATTCTTCAATCTAATATTTGAATATGAGTTATTCAAAACAATTTATTAGTTATTACTCAAGAGTTATTACTCTAAACTCAAATACAAGTAAAAATATATTCATTTTTGATGGACCAAAGTTAATCAAAATTGCACTAACTTCACCCTGTTTAATATTATTATTTTCTAAATATTATTCAATACATTAAGTTTTAGTAAAAAAGTTAAATGAAAAACAGATGTAATTTAGGAAATATAATTAGTATTTAATTAAATCAAAAAATTAAATGAAAATAATCATTATTCTTAATCTATGTTTAGTTTGTTACTGTTATTTATAATTGAGGCATTAAATATACTTAACCATTTATTTAAACTGGACTAACAACTTCAAAAGTTGCCGCAAAAGTTGTGTGAGAATTAGTAAAATCCATTTGTATAGTAAATAGTGAAGTGTACTGTTAGTGAAGGGTTTTAACTTTTAATGAAGATTAGTTAATTGATATGGCATGGCGGAAAAAATTATTTCTGAAAAAACTAATAAAGCTATAGTGAAAAACTACAAAACTTTTGCAGAGCACCATATTAGCCAGCACAGAACAATACCAGAAGACCACAATTTAAAAATCTAACACATGACAAAAGCAAACAAAAGTCCGTAGTTAATTTCACCAAAACAAAATCAATCAGTTGTAACAGTTTAATTAACAGGAGCCGACTTTAGCTCAGTTGGTAGAGCGGAGGACTGTAGTTGGAAAATTTCCAAATAGCCATCCTTAGGTCATTGGTTCGAATCCGACAGGTTAGAGTTTTTGTTTTTTATTTTATTATTATTACTATTATTGGAAAACATATTTTTTAATAAAAAATCGGTTTTTATTCTTTTAAAAAAAATTAAATAAGTTTTTAGTCCCTATAAAATTTAAAATTTATTTTTAGTCCATATAAAAAATTCTTTATCTTTAGTCTCCAAAAATTTCTCAGTTTTGGTTTTGGTCTATGTTTTTTCGTTAACTCATGTTTATCATTCCAATTTTTGAATTTTTTTTCATGCATGTTTATAACATTATAAGAGTTTTTCTTACAAAAATTTAGAATTTTAAAAAAATAGATGAATTAAATATGAGTTTTTAAATGTCAAAAGTTTAAAAATTCATATTGATTTGATCATTTATAAAATAATCTCAATTTTTTGTCAGAGATATTCTTATACTATTATAAATATGCATGGAAAAAAAATCATTTAAAAATTTGAATGATAAACATGAGTTGACTTGAAAATAAGCACAAAAAACAAAATTGATAAACTTTTTAGGGACTAAAGATGAACATATTTTTTATAGAGATTAAAACAAAATAATGAAATTTTGTAGGGACTAAACATTTATTTAACCTTAAATAAATAGTATTTTTAAAAATGAATATCCAAAAAAATTATTAAGTGGATTTGATTGATATCTATCCACCAAAAGTGATGATGAATGGATTGAGTGGTTTTTATTTTTAATAGATTGATTGGATTAGATATTTTTTAAATAAAAAAAATTAATGGATTGTAAATGGATTAATGAATTATTTTGATTCATCTATTATAATTCAAATTTATATTCGTACAATCCATCAATTTTTACCATCTTTACATTTAACCCGTTCTAACCAGAAAGGTTCCAACCAGGTTTGCTCTAACTCAAAAAAAAAAAAATAGAGGCATAAATGGAAGACAAGACACAAACAAAGTTCAAATAAAGATCAAATCCAAGTTGATCCTTGGATTACCATCTTGTCCCAAATGCTCCGAAGTATAGGTATTCGTAAAACTGTGAAGTACTTGTACTTGGTATATACCTGGTATTGGTACATGTTTGGTACTCCATTTTCTCATTAATTTGTTGCGAGTTAAATTTTTCGTTTTACCATATAATAATATAACATTATTTGTGTATTTGAGTTTCTTTAGTTGTTGTAACCAAACACGACTTTTAACTTATTAAATTTTTATTGTGATTTTTTACTGTGAATTGAAGAATTTAGCTCTTTCATATTATATTATAGAACAAAGTTCCAGTTTTTGACGTACTTGTACCTTCATATTTTTAAAATTATCATATTCTCGTAAGAATACCCATATTGTAACCGGTACCGTATGTTGGATCTATTTGGTGACAATTGTTGTAAGACTTTAACAATGAAGTTGTTGATGAAGATTGTATATAACAAATTTCAAAGCATGTTGTTACATTATCCTTTAGGTTCGATTTGCCTCCACCAATCGGATGCAAATGGGATGAATAATGAATTCTCTCAGGGTACTTTGGAAAATCTTGATATGATTTGCACTAACACACTAAGAGTATATTTTAATAGTATGTTACAAAATAATGTTTCTTACACTTCATTCATGCATTAGAGAAGAATAGGATAACTTAGAATATAAAAAATGGATGAGACAAAATGGATAGTAATAACCAAATTTTATTTAGTGTTTATGTCATCTTAATATTAAAAAAAAAAAAAGAAACATACATATATAGGAATCACACTTCAGACCTTTCAATTAAACATGAAGCGCACAACCATTGAACCAACAATTATATCATGTCAATTAAAAACGTTTTATATCTACATGTATGCACCAATATTTTATAACTATTTCACATTGCACTCATACTTATGTAGGATAATCCAAAAAATTTAGAGAACATGGGGTGTTATTTTTTACTCATTAATTCACTCATGTTATCTCTAAAAAATAATTTTTTACCACAAATTTTTTTAGAGACTCAATTTTACAATTTTATGCATGAAGTGTCCACTTTCTACCATTTCATTTTTGTATTTTAAAAACTTGTGTTCCGTTCAAAATGAATTGAAACCAATTATACTCAAACTTTTTGCAATGTCATCACTTTATTACTCAATTAAATTAATTTTATTCACACAAAAATGTGAATATATTACTATTTGGTAATTAACTTTTTAATTTGTATTATTTGTCAAGAAAAAAAAATTTTAATCGTATTATCCAACTAAATTAATTTTGCAATCCATTAAATTTACTTATTGATTAATTTTTTTTTTCTAAAATATGTTTATGTATTAATATTTGATGACTTGTCTTGGGATCAATCCAGTATTGTCTTTATATTGTCACGTTCTTATTAAACTCGTACGTCATTAGATTTGATCGAATTAAAGGTTGGGTTCGAGTCAAAACTTTGACTCGATCTAATGTTAGGGTGTGTAAGTAATCCACGCAATGCGACTTAACTCGTCTTTTGTAAACTCCTACCATATATTATCGAGTATGAGTGAGAATATGTTATTTTAATTGGAACATGTTGAGATTTTGGATCCTATCACTTTAGTTGTGTGAGAATTAGTAAAATCCATTTGTATAGTAAATAGTGAAGTGTACTGTTAGTGAAGAATTTTAACTTTTAATGAAGATTAGTTAATTGATATGACATGGCAGAAAAAACTATTTCTGAAAAATTAATAAAGCTATAGTGAAAAACTACAAAACTTTTGCAGAGCACCAGAATAGCCAGAACAGAACAATACCAGAAGACTCCACAATTTAAAAATCTAACACATGACAAAAAGCAAACAAAAGTCCATAGTTAATTTCACTAAACCAAAGTAAATTAGTTGTAATAGTTTAATTAATAGGTATGGAACCGATCTTAGCTCAGTTGGTAGAGCGGAGGACTGTAGTTGGAAAATTTCCAGAAAGCCATCCTTAGGTCGCTGGTTCGAATCCGGCAGGTCGGACTTGTTACGTTTTATTTTTATTAATTATAATAATAATTACTGATTTCAAAGACAACCTTCGAACAAAACTCCTGTCCTAGTCCTTAGCACTACCTCTGTTTGTGTTTTTTTTCTTCTTTTAGAAATAGTTGTACTCCTCCTAAGTGCTAGAGCCTGGATGTATCCCCATATAATATGGTGATACAGAACAAGATAAGTTTTTAACTAATGGTGACAATTGGATCTAATACATTCATTTAAAAAGATCTAATTCATTCAACTTTTTCTTAAAATTCAATGAATTACATATTTTAATAAAATTCAATGAATTGGATCTAATACAATTCAATTAATTACATTTATTATTTTAATAAAATATTATTACAGTTATTGGAAAATATATTTTTAATAAAAAAACAGTTTTTATTCTTGTAAAAAAAAATTAAATAAGTTTTTAATCTCCATAAAATTTTAAATTTTTTTTAGTCCATATAAAAAAATTCTTCATCTTTAGTCCCCAAAAATTTCGCAGTTTTGTTTTTTGTCTATGTTTTTTAATTAACTCATGTTTGTCATTCAAATTTTTGAATTTCTTTTTTCGTGCATGTTTATAACATTATAAGAGTTTTCCTCACAAAAGTTTAGAATTTTTAAAATATAGATGAATTAAATATGAGTTTTAAATGTCAAAAGTTTAAAAATTCATATTTAATTGATCATTTATGAAAAAATTCTAAATGTTTGTTAGAGATATGCTTATAATATTATAAATATGCATGGGGAAAAAAATCATTCAAAAATTTGAATGATAAACATGAGTTGACTTGAAAACAGGGACAACAAATAAAATTGATAAATTTTTTAGGGACTAAAAATGAAGATATTTTTTATAGGGACTAAAACAAAATAATGAAATTTTGTAGGGACTAAACACTTATTTAACCTTAAAAAATAACATTTTTAAAATTGAATATCCAAAAAATTATTAAGTGGATTGGATTGATATCTATCCACCAAAAATAATGATGAATGGATTGGGTGGTTTTCATTTTTAATAGATTGATTGGATTGGATATTTTTTTTACAAAAATTTAAAGGATTGTAAATGGATTAATGAATTATTTTGATTCATCTATTATAATTTAAATCCATATTCATTCAATCCATCAATTTTACCACCTCTACATTTAACCTATTCTGACATGAAAGGTTCAAACTGGGTTGGCCCTAACTCAAAAGAAAATGGAGACATAAATGAAGGACAAGACACGAACAAAGCTGAAATAAGGATCGAATCTGGGTTGATCCTTGGGTTACCATCTCGTCCCAAATGCTTTGAAGTATAGGTACTCCTAAAATTGTGAAGTACTTGGTATGTACCCGGTACTAGTATATGTTTGGTACTTCATTTTCTCATTAATTTGTTGCGAGTGAAATTTTTCGTTTTATCATATAATAATATAAACTTATTTGTGTATTTGAGTTTCTTTAGTTGTTGTAACCAAATACTACTTTTAACTTATTAAACTTTTATTGTGATTTTTTCTTGTGAATTGAAAAATTTAGCTCTTTCATATTATATCATAGAACAAAATTCAAGTTTTTGACGTACTTGTATCTTCATATTTTTAAAATTGTCGTATTCTCGTACCCATACCCATATCGTAACTGGTACCGTATGTTGGATTTATTTGGTGACAATTGTTGCAAGACTTTAACAATGAAATTGTTGATGAAGATTGTATGTAACAAATTTAAAAGCATGTTGTTACACTAGCCTTTATGTTCGATTTGCCCCACCAATCGGATGCAAATGAGATGAATAGTGAATCCTCTTCAGGGTACTTTGAAAAACCTTGATATGATTTGCACTAACACACCAAGAGTATCTTTCAATAGTACGTTACAAAATAATGTTTCTTACACTTCACTCATGCATTAGAGAAGAATAGGATGACTTAAAATATAAAAAATGGATGAGACAAAGTGGATAGTAATGGCCAATTTTCATTTTTCATTCTTTCCAAAATGACACAATTTACAGAAAAATAATGTCAATTGAGGAAGAGATACAACTCTTGAAAAAAGTGTTTATGTCATCTTTTTCTCGCAGGAACTGGATTCGAATCCCAGTAGTCGTGCTTAATATTCAAAAAAGAAACATACATAGGAATCAAACTTTGGACCTTTTAGTCAAACATGAAGTGCACAACAGCTGAACCAACAATTCTATCATATCAATTAAAAACGTTTATACATACGTATATGCACCAATATTTTACAAATATCTCACACCGTACTCATACTTATGTAGGATAGTCCAAAAGTTTTAGAGAACATGGTATGTTATATTTTACTCAATAATTTTGTATTTTAACTCACAAATTCACTCATGTTATGTCTAAAAAATAATTTTTTACCACAAATCTTTAAAAATAAAATCCAACACATATCAATCAATTAATTAAAACTTATTAATAATAAACCATAATTTATATTTTTTTATAAATAATAAATGTTAGTCTTTTTCATCACAATCTTTTCAAACAGTTGTATGATTATTGTCATGAATTGTTGAGATATAATCTTGGATCTATTATAAAATTAAGTGTGCAAACTTAATAAGGACATAGTGAAAATACAAAGAAATCTAATAAATATCATTTATTTCAAAGAGTTTATATCTATTTTAAAGCATGCAATGAGAGTTTTTCCAAGTGCAAACCTATTATTGGGTTAAATGGATATTTTTTTAAAAGAATATTATTGTTAACACGTATTAGCAATCGTTAGAAGAGATTTCAATGACAAGATGTTGCTATAACTTTTATTGTAATTTGTAAATGTGAAAAGGACTAAAATAATCACTTATGAAAATTAATCAAAAATTAGATAAAAGACCAAAACAAATATTAGGGAAAAGATAAATAACCAAAA
>JBBPBP010009777.1:37750203-37778262 GCA_037974735.1 Cicer chorassanicum | reverse complement strand
TTCCTTTTTCAGTACTCTAGTATGAATCATCAATTGTAGTTAATTTTGTTGTATTGCATTTCTGTTTGTTATTTTTTTTTTTATTTGGCAGTTGTTTGTTTGTTATGTTGATTGTGAAGATAAATGTGTTTTTCTTTTCCAGTTTGGGTGGGCATTCAAGCTGAGTTAAAATTAAGTTTGTACTTTGTATTGTAAAAAGTACAAACCTTCTTTTTAGGTTTTCTAGGTGGGTGTACTCTTTGAAAACATTTTCTATTTTTTATTTCTTGAAATTTGTGTTAATTTTACTTGTTAATTAGGAGGTAATAGACTTTTGAAGTAAATAATTGTCTATATTTCCAAAAACAATGAAAATATCAAAAAATTGTTTTCACAATTTATGGAAATGCATATTCATCAATTAGCATTTCATCTTATCTCCATGACCATTGTTCACTTCAAGATCCTCTCAAGGTTAAATAAATACAAATTTTAGAAATAAAAATACAAAATGTTTTCACAAAGCAAACAGGGCCTTAGAATTTAGATATTTTTATTGTTGATGTTTTCAATTTAGGAGATTCGTAGATACATTAGTGAGGGGTTAGTGTTGGTGAGGAATCATGATGATTGATGATCCACTTGGGGGATGTTGCACGTGTTGAGTGGTGTGATAAAAGAACAGTAGCTTATGCTAGGTGCATCTAAGAATGTCTCCTCTCAAATTTCAAATTTCGGCCACGGTCTGCCATCCACAGTATATAATAACACTAACATAATGTCAGGTTATTTTTGTTTGTTCTCTGTTTATGGGTTGGCTGGCTAAGCTTTTATAGAGTCTAATTTCTAGCTTTATTACTTGTATCGCCCATTTATGACTGGGATTGCTTTACTCAGGTGATGCATATGTTCATTCAATAGGTGACCGCCAATCCATGGGATATTTCTAGGGTGCCAGGAGGATCATCCGGAGGATCGGCAGCTGCAGTTTCTGCCAGGCAGTGTGTTGTGTCGTTGGGAAGTGATACTGGTGGAAGTGTGAGGCAGCCGGCATCCTTTTGCGGTGTCGTAGGTTTGAAGCCAACATACGGACGTGTCTCAAGATTCGGACTTATGGCATATGCGTCATCACTTGATGCCATTGGCTGCTTTGGTTCATCGGTTGCTGATACTGGGATTCTCCTCCATGCCATTGCTGGTCATGATAGATTTGATGCCACCTCGAGTAAGCAGGTAAGAATTTTTCACCATGACCATGTTTGGTACAAATGTTGTGACTTGTAAGCTTTCTAATTTATCATTATTAGCAATGGTTATTGACAAGGTTTGGTATGATCTCTGTTCTAATTGTTGAAGTTATTGTTAGTTTATTTGTAATTTTTCTTGTTATTAAGCCATTTTTTTTTAACAATGAATAATCAGTAATGTAATTTGTCAGGAGGTGCCCAACTTTCTATCTCATTTTGACTTAGCAAGTTCCTTGGAAAGTAAGCCTTTGAAGGGACTGAGAGTTGGTTTGATCCGTGAAACTATTGAAGATGGTGTTGATGCTGGAGTAGTTTCTGCAATTCGTGCTGCTGCTTCACATTTTGAGGAATTAGGATGCTCTGTGAACGAGGTTATTCACTTCATTTTTCTTTATAACTGATCTGAATGATAATTTCTAAAATTGCTCTACAAGCTTATATTATTGCGATTTATTCGTTAGTTAGTCCTTTTCATTTTTCCATTAACTTACAGGTTTCACTGCCATCCTTTTCACTTGGGTTGCCAGCGTACTATATCCTTGCTTTGTCTGAATCATCTTCCAACTTGTCTCGCTATGACAGTATCAGGTCACTGGCTGATTCCCCTTGTACCCCTCTCTCTCTCTGTCCAAATACACCCACAGTTGAACACAATGTTTTATTTGTGTTCTTTATATAAATCATTTGGCTTGACTTGGATCCATCTTCTTTATATCTAGATATGGAAACCAAGTTTACGCCGATGAGCTAGACTCTCTTTATGGAGATTCTCGAGCCAAAGGGTTAGGTTCTGAGGTACACACCTTTCAGTCCTTCTTAATCTCAAATTTGGCTGCAAGATTTTTGGTAGCCTTACATATACCTATACAAAATAAATGGTTCAATCTTATATGTAATGCTTTTTTGAGTTGGCTTTCAATTTTTAATACTTTTCAGGTGAAAATGAGAATTTTGATGGGGACATATGCCCTCTCAGCTGGTTACTATGATGCATATTACAAGCGAGCACAACAGGTACTTCTAACTTTATTTTATATGTTTCTTAATGGGTCTGGTCTACCTCTCAAGTCATAATCCAATGATCATGATCATGAGTTAAGTATCACAGGACTCAGATAAATACATGTTGCTTAAAGGAATTTATGGTTCAAGATTTCATCCATACATGGTGTCACGATATCTGTGCACTCTTGTTCTTTTATGTGTTTTTTGGAGTATAATGTTACTAAACATAGATATTGCTGTGATAGTTGAACTCTTGCTTCGTTTCCTAGGTTGCCTTATCGATGTTCTGAATCATTTTTGTTTAGAGGTTTGGGATTTACACGAAGACGTTTTATGTGTTATATGTTACAGGTAAGAACCATTATAAGGAATAGCTTTAAGGAGGCACTGGATCAAAATGATATCTTGATTTCCCCTGCAGCTCCTTCAGCTGCTTATAAAATTGGTATGCATCTGCTTATCTTTCCTTTTGCATTATTCCACAGTAGTGCCTGCAGTAGTAATTATTTCATTGTCTTTGACATTTGCAGGCGAAAAGAAAAACGATCCTTTGGCTATGTATGCGGGTGACATCATGACTGTAAGTATTTCATTCTTCTTAATTGGCTAGATTTCTGTCTCAAACTTCTAATTATATGTGATCTAGACAAATAGTGTTAGGTTGAGGATTAGACTTGTGCTATTGAACTTCAACGCATTGAACTTAAGCTTAATTCAGACATGAGTTACTAAATCTTGAAGAGTTTTGAGCCCTTGAGTAGGCCACAAAACTGCTGGTTTATGCCTTAAATATTTGATCTAAACTATCAAAGAATTATCTGCAGTAATCATTAACTGCAAGGGTTGTTGCATTGCAATCGTACCACAGCATGTGTCTGTCTCAAGTCTCAACTATACAACACCTAATGGTGTTGGTTTATTTAGACTCAACGAAATAAATACAAAATAAATATAGGACCTATTATTTCTGTTTTCATGAGGTGATATGATATAAGATGCCTGTACAATAATTGTATCCTATACAATAAATATAAAGGTCCTAATATATCTTCAACAAGTTGCATAACTAGTTATTATGCACCAGTAGTTTAGAGTTTGATCTTCTTTATGTATTGTCCGAAGTTTCATTTCTAGCTACTTGATTTACATGAACATGTGAGGAATCATGTTTACCCTTCTTCATTGGTGGTTTCTCTATTTATAGGTAAATGTTAACCTAGCTGGACTACCTGCCTTGGTTTTACCATGTGGATTTATTGAGAGTGGACCTGCAGGCCTTCCTGTTGGCCTGCAATTGATTGGTGCAGCATTTGATGAGGTATTAAATTTTCCTATCTACTGCTCCGAACTTCATGTTGATGTTGCTTCTCTATACATCCTCTAGTTTTGTTTTCTTTTCTAGTCTTCCAAATGGTTATAACCTAAAGATTATTTGCACTTTAATTGGAAGAAGATTAAATAACGCCACATTAAGAAAAATAAGGTCATGTTATGTTCTAAAGAATTTGGTCCCCATTTTCCTCCAACAAATAAGTTAGTTGTGCAAAAGGTACTCCCTTCTTTTCATATTAACTGGCTCATTTGGAATATTTATTTGATTCATATTATGTCACTTTAATACATCTACAAAATTTTAATTATAATTTTTCAACGATAGGCTTATTTATCTGTATTTCAACTACCCCATATTATGTAATCATTCCACCTAACTCTTACTACAATAAAAACATTTTAGTAAAAAAAAGAATTATTTTACCTTAAAAATGAGTGCAATTAATGATTTCCCTAAGACACATGCATTATATTAAACGATAGATAATATGAGAGGGATGAAGTACAAATTATAATGGTTTTATGCTTTGATGTTGGTTTCTCTCTCCTCTCTTTCTTGGGGAATGGTTCATAGGTTTTTGTTCCTAAATTCTGCATTTTATTGAAAATGGATGAGCTCTGATACGAGTCGATACAAACCTGGCATCTTATTTTAAGAAACTGTCAAAATCTCAATTACAGAAAGATGTTGCAGATCTTTGAGGATTTGTTCCTCCTAACCAAAGGCTGCAATCCTTTACTCATGTGTATGGATACCTTTCCCTGTCAATTCCTCTTATTTATAGGCAACAGGCCGTATTTCTTCTTATTATCTCATCCCAATTAACTTTTTCTCTTACTAGCAGTTACTAACAGACACCTAACATTTTGATTGAAATTCCCCGTCTTTGCGATACTCACTCCTAAAACTTGTGCTGCATAATGACTGATATTGAACTGAAAGACTTGGTAAATTCAAAAGGAAAATATTAAGAGAGGAAACTGTATTAATGAAATTCAAGTTTTCTTCAAAAAGTAATACCAATATATATATACATATATATATATATGATTTGAGCTTATAATTGTATCTTGGCTTCGTTTTTAGTTAAAAAAGCGGTTTGTAAATATTGAAAATGAATAAGAAAACTCCAGGTTGTTAGTTATATTGCTTGCCACATTTTGCTTTAAATTGGGTTGGATGCATTTTGCAAGATCAAACTTACTGAACTATGTGTGGATCAAGTGTACTTTTCTGTCCAATTTGCTAAACTTCCATGATTATAGAAAAATTACAGATTTTTCTTGAGCTTATATACTACTATTACACAGTAGTAATAGTGAACATAATCCATATCCAGCATTTTTTAGGAAGGTTACTATCTGTTGGTGGGATTTTCTTTGCTTCTAAGATTGAAAATTACCATATGGTCAAAGTTTTCATGGGTAAAATTTAGGTGCTAATTTTAACCCAAAAATATGTGGTATGTGTTAGTATTATAAATAACTAACAAAACTAGGAGATTAATACAACATCTCATACTAATAAGTAAATAAATAAATATTAAAAGTTTATATATACAATTGAGTTCGGTTACAAAAAAGTAATATGAAATCTGATTCGAGCGGTTTACATAGAAGAATATCTAAAAACATCCAATAAAATTTGGTTGTGTGGATTTTTGTTTTTTTAAATTGGTTTGCAGATTTTATTTGCATGAGTATGTTTTTGACAGTGAACAATAGAATCATCCTTTGATTTGGTATTTATTTGCAGGGAGAGCTGCTGAGAGTGGGACATATCTTTGAGCAAACTCTTGAGAATGGAAGATTTGTTCCACCAATTGTAGCTGATAGCGTTGAATAATGAGTTTAAGCGATCATTCTACATCTTCATGATCCAAAATAATTTCATCAAACAATGTGGTGACCAAAGCAGGTGTGTTTAAGCTGTTCAGTATAATGGGATTCAAAATGATAACTTGAAGGAGAATATGGTTGACATTGCAGACAATACTTATAAATGTTTTGGTCACGTACAACTGAAACTGGATTAAGCAAGCTTGAATGTTCCACTCTTTGAAATTGAGAATGTTCACAATAAGTCAGTAACCTCTCTAGTTGCTTTCTGTTTTTTCTTTGTTGTTTTTGGGGATCACAAGCCATTGGTTAGCATTTGTACCAATAGTTAATTTGTTTTATGTAGTGTACAACTAGCTACATTGAATCAAGTGTAGAGGATCAACTGGTCTTTCGAATTTACCAAACAAGTTGGCCTTGTAATTTACAGTTGAGGATTTCTTTCTTCATTATTTATTATTTAAGTTATAAAACATTTGGTTAACAAATTTGTTTGAATTTCATATTTTTCTTTTTTAATTTTGCTTGGATTAAGTGCGCTGTTCAGTTTATATTTAATTGTGCTTGTTACAATAAGCAGCGAGGTTATCTTATTTGTGAGTGTAACTAATCAGAATCAGGGAAGGATCCAGAATTTTAATATGGAGGCCAAATTTTTCACAACTTCAATATTAAAAATAAATAATTGTTCAAATCACATAATCAAAAATTAAAATTAACCTTATTAGCATTTATTATTTAGAAAAATATTAATTTATTATTCCAATAGGTATTAACATTAATTTTTATTTCATTAAATTAAAATGAAACAAAGAAATAAAAGAAATTATTGGATGGTTTTCATCTTTTTCTTTTCAATACGTATTTCTATATTTTTTTGGGTACAATATTATTCTTATATGCGAAAATGACTTCATCTTTTTATATTGAAATTTGAAGTTGAGTTCATCACAATTTGTGAACGATATGACTTTATCAATAGATTGGTACTCTTATTCAATTAATTATTTTTGTATTTGTACGAAAATATTGAGCTCCACGTCGCAAACAAGATGATATATGCTTTTATCAGTAAATACTAACACATATTTGACAGAACACGTACACTAATATATATATATATATATATATATATATATATATATAAATAAATAAAGGGGAGAAGAATAAATCCAACAAAATTACTTGGAGATCAATACATGTTTTATATAACTATCTATTATATTTAGTGTATGATTATAAATAATGTTAATCATAAAATTTTTGTCTTATAAATCATTGCATTATATATAATTGTAACATTATCTTGATTTCCCAATTTACCCTTTATCTAAGGAAAAAAATTTAATTTAAGAAGGCTCTTGCTAATAAGTGCTGCTAACAAATCAAACAACTTAAATAAAAATTATGTTTTGTACAGTTCAATTTTAAGATTTGATTTAAATATAATTTTCATCTTTTATTTTTTATCTAATATTTAATTTGGTTTTTTAATTTTTTATTCATTTTAGTTCTTTATCTTTTATAAGGTATATTTTAGTCTTTTTTATCATAATTTTTATAAACAATTGTATAATTATTATTATCATAAACTATTGAGATAAAATCTTTCATCAATTGTAAATTTAAGTGTAAAACCTAAATATCGATGAAGTGAAAATACAATTAACTATGATAAATGTCATCCGTTTCAAATGTTTTACATACATTTTAAAACATACAAAAATAATTTTTTTTTCAAGTGTAAAATCTATTATTGAATTATATGGATTTTTTTTGAAATAATATTATACTCATAGACAATTGTTAAAGAGGTTTCACTCACAAGAGTGTTATTATAAATTTTGTTGTAACAAGAACAAAAACACACCATTATAAAAAATAAAAAAAATTAATCAAAATAAAGATAAATGAACAAAATAAATATTAAATAAAAGATAAAGAATTAATTATAATTAAAATTTTTGTCAAATTATGTACACAAATTTCACTACCTTATTTAAAAAAATTTGATTTTTTTTTTGGGTGAAATGATTTATTAACATGTTCCCTTAACAAATTTGTTTTAAAATCAGCCAGCGTATATCTATTGGTACCGCGGTTTTCACCCCTTCCTACATCTCACCCAACACCTCAAGGCGCATGTTAGCATATATATATTCATCTCCTAAAAAGAACAGAGCGCGTGATATCACGCGCGTCAATCGTTCACCCCTTGCAACCATAGAAAACACACTCTCCATCTCTATCCTCTCTTCGATTCCCCGACGTTGCTGTCCCTTTTTCCCGATCCACTTTCGTTTCGACCTAATTCGTAAGCACTTCGAAAATCACATCTATCTTTATCTTATTTAGTTTAATTTAGCTCATTTTTTTTTATCAATTGAATGACCCTTGATAATTTATTTATTTATTAATTTCGATTTTTTAAATTAAATTTTGAACTTTTGGTTTTTGAAAATAACCCATTTGATATTTTTTAATAATTGGGGATTCATGAGAAATGCTTTAATTTTGTTATAGTTGTTTTTTAAATAGCCTAAATTTCTGCAATCAGAAGAACTCTATTGATCTTCTGTTATTAATGTTATGAATTTTAGAATTTAATAGTTCAATTTTCACTTGGGAGAGATAAAAGTTATTGTGAAGACTTCAAATTTATTTTGGTATGTTTCTAGTTTTCAACATGAATTGATTTTGCCTCTGGAATTAATTCTAAATTGAAGTTAAAATAATGTAGCTTTTTGCATTTAAATGTCACTGAAACTTATTTTTCAACTCACTTTCATATAAATGTATCAAAAAATAAAACATTTAGCTTAAAATCACTTTTAACTGAAATCAATTTATTCAAAATCAATTTTCGCCACAATTTTTTTGCAATGTCAAGCATCAATTCATTAAAACTTTTATTGGTTCTTGTAGCCAATAAAGCAATGGTAGTATATTCATATCAATTATGATGGTCTTGATTCTTTCAGGCTTAGCTTAGTGAGAAACAGAAAATCCGAAGATTATTATATGTGTTTGTTTTGTTTAGTTTTCTTGGTCAGTTACTTATTTTGTGAAATGTCGCCAGTGTTATTATGATGAGAACGGATCCATTGTCGTCAAGAAAGAAGCTGTCTCTGGTTGATCTTTGTGTTCAGAAAGCTATAGATAATGTAAGATACCTTGGAAATGTTGGTCCTGTCGATCATCATTTGCTTGAGCGAATCTTGCCGCACTGTACACTTGACCAGTTGATGCATGTGGAGAAAGCCAGCGAAGTAAGACGGGTTTTGTTGTTTTTCTTAACTATGAATAAAGTTGGAACAAGTTAAACTGATTGTATGATTTGGTTGATGTGTTTCTGCAGGGGACTGATTTGAGCCCAGTAACTGATAAATTGTGGAAAAAGTTTTTTGAAAAGCAGTTTGGTTCAAATTGCACAAATGAAGTAATTAAAAGGATGAGAGAAAAGAAAGTGTCATTCAAATGGTTGCAGTTGTATGAGGTATGATTTTACTTTAGAACTAATAGAATTTTTCAATGTAACTGTTCTTTCTTTCTTTCATTTAACTTTCAAAAGACACCAATTGTTAGTTTTACTAACTATGTAACTTCCTTACCGGCGGTTGGAATTAAGCAAATATATGATTAGAGGAAAAACAGTGCCAAATCGGTCTAACCGTCTTCTAATTCTATATGCACAGGCTAAAGTAAAGGAAATGGCTCAGGCTGAGAATGAAGCACTTGATCGAATCAAGCAACGCTACAAGAAAGAAGATGCAAGTATGAACTAACCTCTTTTTTTTTTCTTTCCTGTTGGGTGGTGTTTGTTACTTTGTTTTTGTTGATCTGTTTAATGCTAAATGACTTTTCTTCTACCTTTTTCTTTGTAAAAACTATGCTTGTGTTATACAAAAAAATGGTAGTTAACTAAGAATTTCTGGTTTGATTTGTTGAACGTTGCATTTTACACCGGATCACTTAGTAATTCATATGTAGTTGTATTTCTTACCATCTTGCTTAGTTTAAATAGTTACAAATGATTGTTCAAGTCAGGATTCGAACTCGGGTCTTCCCGATAGATTCTTCTTTAATTGAAGCTTATTAACCATTTGAACCCAACCACTTGGTTTGTTACAAAGTATTATGACTATGCAGGAAAGCAGAGTAGGCAAGTAAGGATATGCACCAAAGTTCCACCTTCAAGTAAAAGAAGATTTTGGGGAGGTAATTTTTTTGTTGCTTTATGTTTGTTTCCCTCTTCTTCACTCTAATACTGCACTTTATATATAGGTTACATTTTGAATTTGATCAAGTTGTAGATTTCATTTGGTAGTTGTTCATTTGTGAGGATCTTTTGTAGATAATGGACCTGGATACAATGTGTCAAATTTGAAGAGCAACATAATGAAGAAGTCAAAGATAGATTTTCTTAAGAGGTAACCTTTCTTTTTTATGATTATTTGATGCTTCCAAGTATTTCAAGTCCATACAAGTTTTTCATCTAGTTAAATAAATAAGAGTAAATTTTTCTTTCAGTAACTTTGTTCATTGATTGGAAACATTTGCTTTAAATTTTGCAAAATATTATTTATAAACTTTCCTCTATCACCTAATGATAGTGCATAAAATGTATAATATTTTTTTGAAAAGAATCAGAAAGCATTTTACTATGAAGCATACTAGAACTTTGTTTGTTCATGCATCTTGAAGTTATATACTCAAACTCAACCGAATTTTGACTTAAATTTTATTGATTTGTTTCTTCTAAATTTCTTGTAGTCGCGAGGTAAAAAATATTGCAGCAATGAACAAAAATTCTATCCAGAGGAGTAGTAGGTACATATAATTATCATTGTTTGGTAGAAACTACTTCTTGGTGAAAAACTTCTGGTTTTTTCACCTTCTCTCTTTCTGTTTTCCTTGAAAATTCTCATGATGTTGCTCCATGTATTGCAGTTCATCAAGCATGATGAAACCTGGAAGTATGTCTGGAATTGGTTCATCTTCCAAAGATCCCAAATCTACAAAAAGGATATTTTAGGTGCAGACTATGAGTCTGCAAGATAGCAATGCTATGTATCATTATTTGTTTTTTAATTGTGATAATAGTTACATTTATGTTAATAAAAAAATTGTATTATCATATTTGCTTCTAACATTGGCTTGACTTTTATGTGTTAATGTATTTACCGCGTAGATAGCATCAAATTATGCATTACAATTGTTGTAATCTGTTGGTTTCGATATATATAAAAAATGCAATCATTGTTCATTTGCACATGTAATGTTCATGATTATGATGTCGTTGACAAACTTTTTTGTTTTTGCTAAAAATTTGAATATGAAAGTACCAAGTCGACTCTAGAGTGTCCCAAGCTCGATCTTACAACCATTGGGTCATAATGTTTGGTTATGTGGATGTCATTTTGAAATCGCGATATTCATCATTACCATGATATAATGCAAATACTTATCCTTAAAACTTTTATTATTAATGAGGAATTGCTTCAAAAGGCTATATAAAAGACATGAACAATTTAAGTTGTTACTTGTAAGTCACCATAGTCCAAAATTTAAAGATCTTCAAATTGGTCATGCTTTCGTATATTAACCTAATTTTAGAAATAACTCACAAGTATTATTCAAAGTGATTGGAATAATTTAGTAAAACATTCCAAACTAAAGCAACTATTTGGGTGCTCTTGGAAATTCAGGTTTGAGTTTCTAGTTTCACATTGATTAAGTAGAGGGAGTAAAAATAATTTTAATAATAAGATGAATTGAGTTAAGAAAAGTTGAGGATCTCTTAAGAATATTTTTAATTTTCATTTTTCACAATCAATGTTTTATTTTAAATTACTAATAAAGAGATGGAAAACTCATGTAATGATGAATATCACAATTTCAAAATGATAAAGCCAACACGAAAGACAAACTTAAAAGAATGAATCTATTTTTAGAAATAATAAAAATAGTGTTTTGACTTTTCCAAATTTTTTGAAAAATGTGAAGTCTTTTTTGAAAAATTGCAAGAGATAATGATTGTAGAAATATTTGATCAATATTCTCTACTGCTTATTTGTGAATGTGAAATAAAAATAATAAACAAGTAAATGAGCTCTAAAAATACATTTAGATCTATATGTGGTTATACTTTTTTTAATAAAACAATATCAATTCTTTTAAAATATTAATCTCAAACATAAATCAATTTTTAACCTTAACTCTTTCAAAATTTCACACAACCTTAACTCTTTCAAGATCAATTCTCTTTAACATCAAAATTTTCAAATAACCTTTGGTAAACAATTAGGAAAATGCAGTAAAATTTGCATCCATAGTCCTGCAAATAATTTCATAATTGATAGACAAAGTTGCAAACTTTAGTTAGATTGTAGTTACCAAAGGCCAAACCCAAGTGCCAGAAATCATCAAAACAACACAACTTTTGCAACTCTACAATTCTCATCCCACTCATGCGCTTCCTTCAACAAACTTTGGTGGAAATTTAAGGCTTATTCATTCATTCATCAAAATAGGTTTTGAACATGTGATTAATGCATTGACCAGAAAATTTTCTGTATTAAATAATACTCAATTGCATAATATTTCATCAAATCAGAGTGGCAGTGTTCTGAGCATAGGGCATGAGCCCTCTGGGTCACGTGATGACAATTCCAACCATATTGTTCGCCAATAAAGAAAATACAAAGTTAGCTTCCAAAGGAGTCCAACTCCTTCGATTAGACTCAGCTCACGTTAATATATGAGTTAATTATATAACAAATAAAATAAAGTCAAAATTATTTTCATATATGTTAATTCTTTTATAAAAAAAACAATATAATTAATAAACATTAATATCAGCACAAAGAACCACAAAACACAGTCAAAAACAAACTACAACTCATACAAAATCGAAAATAGTGATTGAAATCAACAAACAAGAAGTTCTAAATAAAACAAAAACCACCACTGTTGAAAAGTATAATAAAACTCTGATCAAAATTCAAGAGAAGAGTTTACGTCTTTAAGAGTTTGCAAATGGTTATTGTCATGTTGCTTAAAAGATCATGTTATAGCGAGATGTATATATAAAAATAATGTTACAGTGAGATTTCTATATGAACACCAACAGGACCAAACATATAAAATAAGAAAGGAGAAAGAGAAATTACAAATGAAATGTTTTATTTTAGAACATTCTTTTAAAATAATTAGATTTTAATAATTATTTATTCATATCTGCCTACTTGGACCTTATTATTTCTTGCCTTTTATGCCTCTTGGCTAAAGTGGTTTGTTTATCCCTCTAATATTTATTTAAAATGTGTAAAAGATATTATCTGATTAGAACTTCCAATAATATTATTAATCACATTTTTTCACTACTAAATTGAATTTTTTCAAAACTGAATCATAGAATTCGATAAAATGCCGAGAATTATGGAGCAGAAAAAGCATCCACCCTTGGCTAATGCCCTATATAAGGCTTGTTTGTAGTACATTTAAAGAAAATCAGCAAAAATAAAAGTTAATGAATGAATTTGGTTATTCAAATATCGACATGTACTTATGTAACAAACCGAGAAATAAATTTTCACGATCCAAATGTTATTTTAATAAATAAACCAAAATCTATCACAAAATACATAAATAAATAAACCAAAATAACCAAGTCGGTTTTTTCTTTCAACCTATTTACTCTAATATGTTGTCATGTATATCTTTTTGGTGGGCAAATGGGAAGCATTTTCATGATATAATAAACTAAATATTATTTAATATTTATAGGTACAATACCAGTTAAAGTCAAAATTAAGGGTACAAAACAAGATAAGAACATAAGAATCTCATGATTCGGAATGATTCAATTGGCCATTTTCAGTGATAGCATCCAAGTTCCAGCCTCTGGGAAAAAAAGGAGAAAAACTAATTTAACACCAAAACTAGATGAAATCAGCCAAGAAAAACAAAATTTACACAGCTGACTCACCTTTCTGCTGCTTCTCTTCTCAGTTCATTTAGGCGAGTTTCGACGGAATCACACGCAGCACTGATGTCTATATTTTTCTGACAGAGCTCATTCCATTGCATGGACAAAGCATTAAGCTCATAGGCAGTATTTTGCTGAAACAGTTAAAAAGTTATTTTAAGTAAACTTGAAAAGGATTTTAACAAATAACAGAGACAAGGGAGGACAGGGAATTCATATTCACCTGATGATATTTCCTTTCACGATTTACTTTTTCAATCTTTTCATTTTGTTCCTGAGCTAATTTTTGCATTCTGAAAATAGATAACACAACTATAACCAATGCCATACATAAAGTGAACTGTGCAGACAAGGAACAGGAGTTACAGAGCTTAAGCAACATCATTTTGATCTATTTCTATGGTACGTAAGATGAAAGTGTGTGAGAACATAAGAGATCCACAAAGCAAATTTTGACCACTCAATCTTACATTGATGGTTTCGATTGGACATAATCTTAATCATCTACGTAATATCAAACATTGAAGATTAAATCTACACCACACAAACATAAATAAATATATATAAGATACAGACTAAAGAACTCACAGGTCAAAACCAAACTCGGCCAACAAAGATGATGTCCCTTTGTCATATCAAGTTACAATGATTCATATGTGACAAAACAGAATAATAGTTCCTCGATTAAAATGAATGAAAGAAAAATGATACTAAGCTATGAAATACAGCCCTTAAAATTAGTAATTTATCAAACAAATATTCCCCTTAGAACAATTAATATTAACTATTGTTAGAGAATAATATCACAGGCATTAGATGTACAAGGTTGTGAGTTCTGTGAAGCACTGAACTAAGAAATGCTCTAAACAAGAGATTTACAGAATCTGGTAAAAGTTTCTTTAGTGAAACACTCCAAAAAGCCTTAGGTAATCATACCACTATGAGGAAAGCCAAGTCAGATCTGAATATCTGCTAATTAGAAACTAAAGAGAAAATGCCTCGAGCACATCTGAGGCTGTCGACCTCAAGTATCATATTTACTATGAGACATTTTTTTATCCACATAGTTGCTTTCAAGAACCAATTCAATGAAAAAGCTTAAGCTGTTTGCCCTAGGGAAGAGATTTAACATAGAAAGGAAGAGTATTCTACGTATGAGTCAGTCATACAGAACCAAGACAGGTCTGTAAGAATGTTCATTTGCAGAAGCACATGCAGATAGTCAAGAAAATGGATTGAACTCACATGGGTAACAAATGTAGAATTCAACAGTTTATTAACAAACAAAAAAACCTAATCTGACCCACAATAATTCAATTAACAAACCTTGTCAAGTATACTTCCAATCGTTGATTGTGCTGCTTCCAGGCATCAGGACCATATTTTAACAACAACTCCAAATTTTCCATCCTGCAGATTAACTGGTTAAACGAATGTAAACAACTTTCTGATATTCTGAATCTTAAAACGTTTATTAGAAACATTTCATGCTGCATGATAGACCCAACTTAGAGTAGAGACAACATAATAAGCCCACTACAAAGTGTCAAACACAATCAAAGCACTACTTGAAAATAGGATGAATATAACTTCAACTACACCACTTCTATGCCTTTATAAACCTGTGGCTTAAACTATCCATACATTCCATACTTGTGGTGTTTCTACATCAACTCAACAATTGACTTTTAGTATTAGCAAGTCATAAATAATCATATCATATTCCCTCGTTTGACAATGAATCAGTTTGGATAAATTTCTCCACAAGCAGTTTTGGGAAAAGAAACATCAAAATAATCTCAAAATAGGTATGAGTTTTATAAACAACGACAAAACTGCACCAGAGGTCCTATAATCTCAAAATAGCACAACAATTCCAAAATAAAGACATATTGACAAATTACATTTCAAATGAATACCAAAATTAGGTAATTTTAGTACGGTTTTGAAAGCAAAACCAACGTTGCTGACATTTAGAAAGATAAATGACCATTTTGATAATAAATAAATAAATGACCTATTTGAAACATTATATTAAGTTAAAGAACCTCTGATGAAGTTTTGCCTACAAACAATAGTTTCTGCAATAATAATTTCAGTTTCGCGTAAATTCTCTTATTTAATAAGCTTATAATAAAGGCTTCATAAAAATAATAACTATGAACTTTTTTTTCTTTCCAAATTAACAGGTTGAATAAGTTAGAAACTAATCAGATAAGGGGCAATGTCATGTGCACTCTGTAGCACCAACACTTATGATCCAAGGTGTGTCATGTGCCGACATGTGTCAGTGTTCGACACTCACACCACACCACACCACACCATCACATTGATTACATTCAATTAATTAATTTTCTCAAATGATTACCAGTGCCAATGTGTCAGTGTCTCCTTGTTAGTATCATATCAAGTGAAAGTTGAGTGAAATGATAAAAGCACATAGATAGACAATTTAACAGTGCAATGTTACACAACACACCTCATGGTTTGATATTGAAGTAGTCGTTGAGCTCTTTGAAGAGCTTGTTTCCAAGCAGTTTCATCGTTCCTTTTATTCATTGCTGGAATGTCTAATTCATATCTTGACCTGTCAAGTGAAATTGGAGGCCTACCAGCTCTTACACGCTCATACTCTCTACCAATCATAGGGTAGTCCTGTAATTTCACACATACTCATAAATGAAAAAAAAAACCCTATAGATGCGATAGTGAAAGAAAGAAAGAAAGGTTACCTCAAAATTGAAAGTAGGAAGAGGAGGGAAATCTTTGAGGAAATCAGCGGGTTTTTTGGAGCTGCGGCGCATCTCTTCCTCGACGAGACGGTCGACTTCGATCTTGACCCTGGGATTACTGTAGTCATCGTCGATGTAAGGTAATGCGTCGATGATTTCGGGGTCGGAATTGCTTGACCTACCGTATGACGGTGGAGCCTCCAGCATCAGAACATCCATGGTTAGTTGGTTGCTGTAGAGAGAGAGAGAGAGGTTTTACTTTGCTAGACAGTTCCGGCGAACGAGAAGGTTTGAACTATAGACAGTTCCGACAAACGAGAAGGTGAAAGTGTGTCTTGGGCTTTTTTACCAACTGCGTCCATCAGGCCCAAACCCAACAATCTGTTTTGATAATTTTTACTGTTTTACCTTTTTTTATTATATATAAAAAATTGATAATTTTTTCTTTTCACTCACACATTTGAAATTTTAGTAAATTTTCAGTATTTTCAAAAATTCTAAAGCTCAAGTAACTTTTTTTTTTTTTTTTTAACTTTTTAAATAATTTGAAACATCTAAAACATAATTTTAAATTTTTCAAAAAAATTTCGAAAGTTTCGCAATAATATAGAATTTCTGAAATAGAAAATTTCATAGTTATTGAAATTTTTGAATTTATTACTCTAAAGAATATGCATTTACAAGACAGAGAAAACTGATCTGAGGAAAATCAAGCAATACATATATTCACAGGTGCATCCAAAATGGTGAACCTAGTTGTCTCAATTTCAAAATGTGCTCTTCCAACTTCTACTGTTTTTCCTTGTAATTATCACAACTTTAATCTCATTATGAGTCCTAAGAAAATTCATATGATTAACAAGCAAAAGTGGAAATCTACATTAAATGAGATCAACTGATTAAACGTTATCACTATATTTATTCAAATCTTTACTCTCTCCTCCTGATTTGTGTCTATGACAGGATTTGCCTTCTCTAAAGTGAACTGAAAGTAAATTAAGTAATCACAAATATGCTGAGATTTTCTCATGAAAGCATCTCATGAAAATAGATGTTGATATATTAAAATAGATGTAAATTAAGTAATCGCAAATCAAAGTCATGGAGTGAGGACATGAAAATAGATGTTGATATATTAATTGGCAATGAACTGTCTAATTTCGAAACAGATATCTAAATGTGCAATACACATGTTACGACATACTAGAACTGATCCTCCTGCTTTGGATCTGAAACAGCCAAATTGAAATCCATCATATGATGCTCTTAAGCTCACTCATTAAGTTATAAAATTAACATAGGCAGCAAACAACCAATAAAACAATCAATAAAGAAGTAATGCATTATCCATTGCAAGAAGAAACAGCTGAGCTTGTCATAAATTAACGTAACAGCAATATATAGCTAAAATAGACAAGCAAATTCTCTAGTGCAGTAGTGCTGACAAAGCAAATAGACACTACACTGATCATGAACTTGTCATAGATTGGATGAGTTCTATTTTGGGGAAAGTCTACCTATTCCGGTTATCAATCATTCATTCAAAACAGATGACCCGAATAAACCAAAATAATAATAATAAGTACAAGAGTATAACAAGCGACCAGAAGAAATGAGAGGGAAAAGAGGAATGCTGAATGCGTATGTTTCCCACTTCTATTCTATAATTTCTTTTAAGGGTCTCATTTTCAAAAGTTTGGGATCATACACTTAATTTACATGTAATCTTCTACCTCATTTGTTTTTTTCTTTTTGACATGTCATTAAAAAAAATATTTAAAAATATTTTTGGTTCTTACACTTCGTTTTGATGTATATGATTTTTTTTTGTTTGATTTATACTTTGTAAATTCTTAAAAGTTTTTAAAAAGTCATTTATGAATATTTTTTTAGTAAAAAAATAGTGACATGACTAATTTTGGATGAAGTGGCACATGGTAATTGTTGTTGACTAGACAATATTTAATATTTAAAATTGAAATTCATTTTATTATTTCATTTAATTATTTAATTAAAAATTTAAAACTAATTAATTAATAAACCAATTCAATAATAAAAATTCAATAATTTTCATCTTCAACTCCATATTTTTTAATAAAAACTCAACAACCTTTATCTTCTACCCTAATTTCTTCATTTTCAAATCACAAATTCTCGTATCTTTTTAAACTCTAAAAATTCTAATATCTCATTTTTCTATATTAGGAGATTGGTTTCAGGAGCATATTAACATTGTTTTTATCTATTCATTCTGTTTTGTTTTGCGATTTTGCATATTAGTATTGTTCCCAAAGCATCCCTGAATGAACATAAGGATAATGACACCAGGCAAAAGTTACAAGAGTCGGAAAAAGAAGCTCTAGATCCCAACAAATTTTTGACTCCTGATGAATTAGAGAGAGGAAAGGTGCCTCACGAGGGGATCTTATCTCTTCCAATGTTTAAGGTATGGATCTTAGAATTTTTAGGGTTTGGATCTAGATATGAGAATTTGTGATTTGAAGAGGAAGAAATTCAGTTGAAGATGAAGGTGGTTGAGTTTTTATTAAAAAAAATTTGGGTTAAAGATGAAGATTATTGAGTTTTTATTATTTAATTGATTAATTAATTAATTAGTTTTAAGTTTTTAATTAAATAATTAAATGAATTAATAAAATGAATTTTAATTTTAAAAATTGTCTAATCAACAACAGTTACACAGTCACCATGTACAACTTCATCCAAAATTAGCTATGTCAGTATTTGTTTACTAAAAAGGATTCATAAACGACTCTTTTTAAAACTTGTTAGAATTTGCAATAGTATAAATCAAACAAAAAAAATTACATGGACTAAAATCAAAACGAAATATATTTGCAAAGACTAAAAACATATTTAAACCTTAAAAAAATGACACATCATCAAGTTTTGGACCAAAATTCTGTATAGGGAGCAAAACTAAAGGCATTTAAATTGGAAGGCTTATTTTTGTAATTCAAATAAAATAGAGGGAGTAAAACTGCAATTAAACCCTTTGTTTTTCATAAATTCCCTCATAAAAAGTAATTATATTTGTAGTGTGTTAGACACTTTCACTGGATTTAATATCTATTGATATATGATTTAATTCTATAACAACAAATAAAATAAAATAAAATCAAATCAAATTATTTTCTATTATTTAAAAATAAATAAATAAAAAAAGCAAAAAACCATATAATTAATAAACAGGAACCTCAAGCACAAATAGTTAAGAGCCACATAACACAACCAAAAACAAACTACAACTCACACAAAATAAAAAATAGAAATGAAATCAACAAACAAGAAGAGTTAAACAAAATAAATGTTATGAACACCACAGTTGAAAAGTGTAATAAATCCAAGAGAAGAATTTACATTGTCGAGAATTTGCAAATGGTTATTGTTACTGTCATGTTGCTTAAAGATTATGTTATCGAGAGATTTAATGTAAGTTGATAAAGACCAAATATATAAAATAATAAAGGAAAAAGAAAAATAACAAAACAAATTATTTTTAGAACAATGAGATTTCTACTTCCCCTCTCCAATATTTAAGAAAAAAAAAAAAGACTATTTTACCTTTTTTTATTAAATATAAAAACTTGAATTTCTTTTCTGTTTTATTTTCCACTCACATATTTAAAACAATACAATCTAAATTGCATAATATTTCATTAAATCAGAGTGGCGCAGCGGAAGCGTGGTGGGCCCATAACCCACAGGTCCCTGGATCGAAACCAGGCTCTGATAATTTGAATTATTTTTTTCTTTGTTTTTTTAATTTATCTCTCTATTGTCTACTACTTCCTTTACTATTTAATAACCATTTAATTCACGAATATATCTATTGATAATTGGGCCCATGACCCACAATTGATTTTTCTACATTAAGTTATGATAATTGTTAATTTGGTATAGTCTGAGGCCAACATTTGTGCATAACAAAAATTTCAGATGCATTTCACTTCGAATAGTATTATTTCAAAATGATATGAATATATACATAAAAAAGAAAGGATTGAGCTGTGTGATGTTGCTTCTCCTTGCCTCTCCCTCAGGTTTCCCTTACTATTTAATAACCATTTAATATGTTGCTTGAATTGGGAAGAGATTGAGCTATATGTTTGCAGAGAAACATTAAAATATTAGAGATTAAGGTTATTGTTTTGCTTTTCAATTATTTATTCACAGCACGTATATGCAATTTCAATATGAAGATTTTGTATACGATAAATCAATTATAATTTGTTGATAGAGTAAAACTTTTTACACATATATTTTTTAAAAAATACTTCTTCCAATCTATAATATAAACAAAATTTGAAGAAATAAAATTGAATTAAATAGATCAACATTCTTTATGTAACATAGTCGAAACTAGGTATGCCTTACTAGCACATGCTTGCTTCCCAATGAAATTTTGGGACCAAGCTTTTCACATAACATATCGCATAAATATATTTCCTTCATATGCAAACCTCAATTTACATATTTCATTAGAAATAATCCAAATTTTCATTTTCTTTTGACATGTTTTCGTTTGCTAAGACCTTATAATAATCATAAACTTGATTTTCACTAAGTGGAATACAAATGCCTTAGCTCATAAAGAAAATTTTACATCTCCATCCAAGTTCCAACATCCAACAACTCTATCCTATGGAATGATTTTGAACTCAACTTTCTTTACCTCATTTTTACTTATTATATTTGAGACTACAGTAAGACTAGAGTAGTACCTAGTACTTACCATTCGTAACATTGTCCCTTTTCCCCTTTAGAATCTATTGCCAAACAAAACATGGTCACTAGGATTTAGAATGAAACAAGAAAACCAACATAAATTTTGCATTGAAGTCCATAGGTCACTTAATGTTTCAGAAATGTGCCATTAGGATTTAGGATGAAAATTTGCAAACAAATTTCTATACTTTATTTATCGGTGAGATAAATTTCACTTTAAAACTCAATCCTGTATTTGTATAAATCATGAGCAAAATAACTCTCGCTACAATTTGAGAGCTCCTTCAAAGCTCTTGATTTAGGAAGGATATTTTATTCTTCAAATCAGAAATATAAAAATAAAATAAAAATTACGACACACAAATACTAGTTTATTGTTTATCTTCATAAATAAATGTTGAAGTTCCAATATTTAAAATTTACTATAGAACCACTGGCACATGTACTACTTGCATAGTTGAAGGCTGGAAGCTTGGAACTGCAAATCTTCCGATATCATCATTCTTCTACAAGGTAAGGAGTAATGACACCAGCTTACATTATTAATGCAGTGACATGCTGCTTGAGGAAACTCATTGCCACTTCCTAATTAAAAGCAAAGTACATTTTAGGTAATCAAAAGCCATAATCAGATAGAGTTTGATTCTGTTGTGTTATTTTGACAATAAATTTTGATAACTAGGTGAGTAATGCAGTTCAAATAAATAGTTAATTACATTAAGTGGATGGTTAATGAATGTAACAGGTAACACAATTTATTTACCCTCTATTGAACACAATTAACCACGATTTTAAACTTGTTAACCACAATTTTCAGGTATATATTTGAACATGAATCGTAGTTAATAGATATTATGTATATTTGAACACAATTTGGATGGTTAATGGATATCATGTATATTAGAACACCTGAAAATCATGGTTAATGAAGTTCAAAATTGTGGCTAATTATGTTTGGTGGATGATTAATGAATTAGGATACATTATTATATTCATTAATAATCCATTGAATGTGTAATTAACCATATATTTGAACTGCGTTAATGACCTAAATTATTCTCGGAATTGTTGTCAAATTGTGTCAAAATATCATTTCTCAATTTATTTTTTGCATGGAAAAAAATACCATTTACTTTATCTCTGGGCTTGATTCATAATTATTCATTACCTCTATTCACTAGTAAAATCAAGTTGTGTCTAAAGGTTAAATCCCCGATCCAGCAAGACGCCTCTTTGAGGCATTTGATACAGCTAACTGGCCAAGCTGGTCAGTGTTACTTTTAGTTGATCCAGTTCTTTCTTTGATTGGTGTATAATGCCGCAGCCATTCACCAACATATACCTGTAACATAAAATAGATTGGTTCAATCAAGGACCATCCATAACATAGTAGCTAACATTTTTCCAAGAAAATAACAGCACCGAGTAATAGTTTTGTACTTATGTTATTTCACATCAAAGACGCACCGAAAAATAGTTTGTTACTCAAGGCATCTTTGATCTGAAATAACATACTAATAATGGCTGTCGTTTCTCATAGGTCAAAACTTCGATTTTCTAGATTCTTTATGTATCTCAATGGAACCTATAGAATCAAAGAGGCTAAAAGATAATTAATAATTAAACTATCCATGTGGATGGTTATATAGTGAGTACATGCAAATAGGAGCTTAATAGGCTAACAGTTAAAAGGGCTCGTGAGTCGTGATTACTATAAGCTTGCATAACTTTATCCTTTATTTCTAACTTTCAATGCTTTATGGAAACCAAAAAAGGGTATGAGAAAATGTTGGCACAAAGCCAACTCTGTCATTTAATCGAAAACTAATACTACTTGAGTGAATTTCCATTAAGCCAATAATAATTATGCTAATATTTTCAATATGTAAGAGATCATAACAAGAGATCATAAGTTAAAGGAAGGAAATAATAACCTGTTGAGGTCTCATAATCTTTGTATCAGGATCATCCAAGGACTCCCGCCAATGTGCTAAGTATCCAGCCATACGAGGGATAGCAAATAAAATAGTGAAAAATTCGGGTGGAAAGCCCATAGCCCTGAGATTTCATAAAGCCATACGATCAATCCTAGTAAAAAAACCAGATGTGGTATAGTAATAGATTAATTACCTATATATTAATCCAGAGTAGAAGTCAACATTTGGATATAGCTTCCTCTTGATAAAATACTCATCAGACAGAGCAACCTTCTCCAAAGCAACTGCAACCTGCATAACCAAATAATGTCGTATAAAATTATCAAGTTCAAACTAAATATATTGAACTGAGTTAACATTAAACTAACAAGCAGAATAATATTTTCTGCTCAGATAACAGCTATCGGTTAAGTCTAAAGAAAAACGCATGCAGAAAAAGAAAAATTGAAATGTAAATTGTACTATTCATAGTCCTGATCACTGATAAGAGGCATCATGAACAATTTGCATATTGAGCTTAAGAAATACAACAGACATAGCAGAGAAAGGGAATGCAAAATGTATGAGCACCTCTATAAGAGGATCTCGGCCAACGATGGAAAACACTTCCTCTGTCAATTTCTTTAAGACCTTTGCTCTAGGGTCATAGTTTTTGTACACACGATGTCCAAAACCACTGAGCTTTCGTTTCCTAGAGAAGAAACACGGGACAATAATATGAAACAAAATTATGTTAAAAAGCACGAGATGAAAAAGAGCAAATCATCAGCCCATCAGCGTTATTTATAGATAGGGAAAACACAAAGATATTAAAGGTAGTATCAACCTGTTTTTAACACCCTCAATGAACTCTGGAATGTTATCAACACTTCCAATTTCACTAAGCATTTTGAGGACAGCCTGTATAATTAATGGTCGCATAAGAATTGTCACACGCGAGTACTCTGCTTTGGTTTACTTTCCACGTTTAAATATGCAATACCAAATTGATCATGAGTGACTTGAACCATTTATATTACCTCATTAGCTCCACCATGAAGTGGTCCATATAAAGCTCCAACACCCCCAGCAATAGCAGTGTATACATCGACACCACTGCAAATAAGGTCATAGTTCAAGCAACATATAACAGGTAGACTTGGGTAAGGTTTGTTAGCAGCACTGCTTTGCTAAGTAGTGAGACATTTACCTTGACGCAAGATGACGGACAGTGGATGTAGAGCAATTCATTTCATGTTCTGCATGAAGGGTGAAGATGATGTCCAATGCACGAGTTAGACGAGGATTAGGTTTATATGACCGATTACCGCTGAAAAAATGGAGATTTAATGAGTTAGACTCTATGCTGATAAAATACTTGTTACCATTCTATCATCATATATTAAATCATAAACTGTATTTTGGTAAGTAAACCATGTTACTTCTGAAAAGACGTACAGAGAATCAAGCATGTAAAGGAAGTTCTCTGTGTAAGAAAGTTTGTTGGATGGAAGCACAGGTGGCCTTCCTGCCAATCTAAGATTAATTGCCGCAGCAATTGTTGTTATCTGCAGTAAAAAGGGAAAAAATTGCAAATAAGTATAGAATCGAATGAATATTGCAAAAAAAATAAAAATCAGAAGATTGTGCTTAAACAGTGCAAAGAATATTCAGAATAATTTCATGATATATTACATATATCATGAACATAAGATTAAGGAATTTGGAGAATTGAGCAGCAAACCTTTCCAATAATCCGCACTATTTGTTTGTCTCTCACTTGCTTTGAGTTGTAAATATCAAGACCCTGCATTAAAAGAGATAAAATGTGAATCAAATAATATAGCATGGAAAAATGTTGAATCTTATTAAGAAATAGAGTTCTGCTCAGTACCCACATGTATATTGAACTAACACATAGGAAAAAGTAACATCATATAAGAATCACAAATCAAAATTATGAAAATCATCAAATCTAATAGCGATGGAGGAAGGTAGAAGCAACAAAATATAAGATTGGATGTAGCAAGTTTTTCAACACAACAACGTAGCAATAAACCAGAAAAACAAATCATCATTTTTTTAATACAATCTGCTGGAGTATATATTTAAGTTGTATAATATAATTAGCTTCCAGTTCAGTATATTTTTTCCATCTGTTTTTTAGGCACGTAAACCCTTATTAGGTTTCAGATAGCGACAACTTGTAATAATTCACACAAAAGTCAAAATAAACATGTACCAAAAAATTGTCAAAATGTAGAAATTGGAAAAATAGGAGGATTAGCATTATGTTATCATTATACAAGTACATCAATTTAAAGCAGCTCAAAAGATGAGTAACTTGATATTTTCAACAGTTTGGTGTTACTTACTCTGAGAGCAGGATTTGCATCAGGATGATAAACAGATAAAGCACTTAGAGCATTAACAAGCACACCCATAGGATGTGCATCTTGAGGCATTGATTGTATGAGATCCTACAAAACAAATGAATGCCACCACTCGGTTAGATAAATACACATGTACTTCTCAAAAAAGAAATGAATAGCCTAATCAATCTCCTTGAAATGATCATGACAAGTGAACTTTGAACTCTTTCATTTACAATTTTATCTTTCTTTACCTAATCAAATAATTGAGTTTAATTCATATTTCACATTTAAATCCAATTTGATCTAATCTTAGTTTAAACTTTAAATCAAATCTAATCTAATCCTTAAATCAATCTTAACAAATCAAATCTAAACTAATCCTAATTCAATTTTGAATTAAAAATATAGTAATTAAAATAAAAATGACAATACTAAATGATAGTCCGCATGCTAGTACTGATAATAACAGCCAACCTTGAGATAACATTTATCAAATTTCGAAAATTAAACAACAAAGTTATTTGATGACAGAAAAGCTCACCAAAACTCCTTGAGGTACAGCTGAATGCTGAGATATAGCAAACTCCCATTCTTGTAACTGACTTTGAGAAGGCAAATTTCCATACACTAAAAAGACAGAGTTAGAAAACCTCGAAAATATGCATAAACTTTAGTTTTCTATGACATAAAGTTTGCATCTCAGATTGCCACTAGTGGGGGAAAAAAATTAATCCACATATATCATAAACAATGGCTATAAAATCGGAGAGGACCGTGTTTAGGCTATATTTGATCCCAAAATATATTTATGCTTATTATAATATCTAACACTAGAGAGTTAAGGCCTCAAAATCGTTTCACTCATCATAATTATATCACACTAGATAATTTAAGATTACTATTTATAGCCAAGTGTCTTTTTGTAAGTATCAATATATGTTTGCCGTCTAATTGGCAAACGATTTGAGGCAATAATTATTTCTCTTTTTACTAACTACCAAGTAAAATTATTTGACTAGAAAACATCTATTATTAATTTTGCATCTCAAAAAGATACAAGAATAACATATGAGGATTGAGAAATTACTTTATAATAAGTCTCTCTAATTGTTTTACTTAAATCTCCAAATAGTCTATACATAACCTGCATAAAAGTTAAATGCACGTGCGAGAAAATTTCGGAAAAATACTCACATACGAGATATGACACTTCCGTAAAGGTACTTTTCTCCGCCAATTCCTCAATGGGGTATCCTCTATATCTAAGGATTCCCGCATCACCATCAATGTAAGAAATTGTTGATCTCACAGGAGCAGTGTTTAAATATCCAGGGTCATAAAGTTTGAGTCCCTTGTCATCCTTCCCAGTTGATATCTGCAAACCAAAATTAAGACAATCACATCACATAATAAAAATGAATTAGTACTAACTACAAACTGTTTGAACATACATAATAATCATCATAAAAATCAACAACTAAAATAAGAGTTAATGGACATATACTCTCAATATAAATCAATTTACACTGACATCCAACGAAAGATCTCTAAAAGTAGGAGAATTTTACTCTGACATCCAATGAAAGATCTCTAATTAGAGATGGTAAAAATTAATTACTAATCCACCTCAGCACAATTTTTCACCAAAGGACTAAAAGCATGGGAATCTCAAATTAGAGGGATATAATTAAAAATAAATGTTTACAGGGACTAAAACCAAATTTCACTCTTATTCCAGGGACCAAAAGCACACCAAACATTTTTTTTAAATTGTATCATTATGTCAAAAACATTACAAAAGTGGGGTGATATGACAAAATAACAGATTTTCAATAGATATGCAAATCCTTTAAATCCATATAAAATAATTATTTGAAAAGAAAAGCTTAATTATCTTGTAAGCTAAACAATAAAGAACCAATTACAAAAAAGAAACAGCACCAGTTTCAAACAATTAAATAAAGGAAAAAGGATTTGAACAAAGACTCAATCCATCAAATTAAAAATAATTTCAGAGTGCTAACTCAAAAATAAAAAATTCATCAACACAACATTCTCTTGTCCTAAACAAAAAAAAAAAAAAAAAACAATTCAACCGAATAATAAAAACAAAAAACAAAAAACAAAATTGATCATGATCCAGTTAGCCAAATTGGAAATCCATTCGATTTACAAGATGAGAAGGAAGTACCTTCTTGAAATCATTGGCTTTAACGGTACCATCAGGAGAGACCTCGACGGTATACTTCTTCCCGGTCCGGTCATCGACGACGGTGAGGGTTCCTTTGAGATTCGACGGAGGGGAAATTCCGGAAGAAGCGGAAAGGTGGAGAGGGTGGAGGAGGACGGCGGAGGAGGTTGTGGAAGAGGGAAGCAAGTGAGCGGAGAGGGTAGCTAAACGGTTCCGTGCAGCGTCGTGCACTCGCGATTCGGTTGTACTAGTTGTTGTTGACATTGTATACTACGATGTTTGCGTTTTCGTGTTTGTGTTTGGTGTTTTTATTTGTTTGATTAGAGAAAAAGGGATCGTATTAGTGTTACGATTAGGATGATGTTGGAATTGGAAATTGTTGTTCAAGTGAGATTCACGTGTTCTATTAGTATTACGCTTTTTCCCAATATCTTTTCACTGTACATCAGAAACTTTGACTTTTTAATTTAATGTAAAGATAGAGTTAAGATTATACTACTTCTATACTTTATCATAAATATTTATTGTTTTTTTTTATTAAGAAAGTTGATATCATAGTTTATGTTTATAGTTAATATGTTTATAGTAAATATTAATGTTTCTAAAGTAATTTTTAAATATGAATGTGTAAAATTTGATTTTTTATATTTAAAGATAAATTAATACTTTTTCTAGTCTTATTTATAAGGAAAAAAAAAACACAAAAA
>JBBPBP010009777.1:37703724-37739622 GCA_037974735.1 Cicer chorassanicum | reverse complement strand
TTGAATATGATATTGTGTTATTGAAATATTTATAAAATGTACAATAATAAAGTTTACTACTATTTCTCTTATATGCTCAATATTAGTAAAATTTTAAGTCTCATTTATTTTTGTTGTGTGTAGCCTAATCTTTTCCTCAAATGTGTGAAACTATATTTGTATCATTTGAGTTTTGAGTGAATTATTAATACTTGTATGTAATCTAATATTCTTTTAAATATTAGAGATTTAATTTCACTTATATGATGATTAATATTTTGTATAATCATCATTTTCTTATGTGTAAAAATCTCTCTGATAAAATTCTTTTGAGAATTTTACTTGTGATAGGAGATTCCATATGTTGAATATTAAGTATAAACTTATAATCTCCTTAATCGTATATGCATAAACATGGTTAACTATAAAACTTTGTCATCACGTAACTACTTGTCTTAATGATTCTACTACATTTTGTTTTATGTGCAAAATATGTGGTTAAGTTTGTTAAACTCTATTAATGATAAATTCTATAAACACTTCTTGTGATCATTTTGCACTTTAAATTTAGTATCACACTATTAAATATGATATTATTACATTATTATGCATATCAGTGAGCTCTAATGAGAATCTGAATCTCGATTATATATATCAAATTAGTGGGAGTGTATACACAATTATATACAATGTTAAATGTTATATATATCATTAGAGAGTAATTTTAAACTAGTGGTATCTTAATGAGAATTTGAATTTCCTTTATATATGTCAGATCTGTGCGAGTGCATGTGTACACAAATTATAAATACTTAAAAATAACATTACTATATTATCATATGCTCTTGCGTGCATTATAACATATGACATTCTACTAGACATTGAAAATTAAGTCTCATTCTATTTATAATTAGATGCATAGATTGTTGTAAAATATATAATAATTCATTGGCATTACTATATTGTGTTTTTTCTTTTGATTACTAACATTCCACATTTGATGAGGTCATAAATATACAAGTATAATTAATACTTCTATTGAGTATGACATTGTATTGTTAAGATACTTATAGACATATTATTCTTAGACCTACGTGGATATTTTATAACCATGAAATTTAAAACTCATTGGTTGAATACTATAACTAATATCGTTTTGGTGTTTTGGGTTAGTTAGAGTTTATTATAACATTATCAAATGTTTGATCCATTCTAAAATCATAATTCATGTATAAAATGTAAGTATTTTACATGTATGCTTTGTTTTTCCTATCAAATACAATTTCTGCTAGGTTAAAATTTATTTCTCTTTGGATTACAAATGCTTTGACCATAATTAATATTTAGTCTTAAAATTCATATTCTATTAGTAATTGATTATTTACATCCAAGTAGGAGAATGTTAGATTAATTATTTAATTAATCAACAATAAATTGACAATAATCAATTATTATGAATTACTAATAAACTGTGATGGGTTGGACCATCGTGTTAAATCCAATGAGAGGTCTATGCCATTAAAAGTCCTACAGAAAATCCTAGACGACAATGAGATAGTTCACCGCTCATCTTTCATCTCTTAATATGTATGTAGATATGTTATATCTTGTATCAATTATTCTTGGTTACACCGTTAAAAATCCAACAGAAAAATGAATTACATTAATTAAAACCACAATGTCTTTGAAGATAACGCATACACATTCATTCAACATAGGTGGTATAGATATTTGAATTTAAGAAAAATCAAAATGGACAAGAAATTAATAGAAGTCTGACATAATTATCACCGGATATAAAAAATTTCATTTAACAACAACATTACACCAAGTGAAAAATGAATTTTGTGGCAACAGTGGCAATTACATATGATCACATCTCATAGAACTCTGAAATATTGCATAACTTCCACAATCAGCCACATGCACAAACACCTGATAAAATATGAATAAAATGAAATGGATAGAAATTCAGCTTAAAACTACGTAATAGCAACTAATATTCATAAATCCTAGATAAATCTACAAAAGATTTTCAAAAGCTAGTAAATCAATTTAATATTACTACACAAAAAAAGTTACTAAGTTTGTGGAAAATATCGCACACAAGTTGGTATGGGTCACTACACAGTCTATTTGTCAAATATAAATCATTAAAAACAAAACAAAATAATCTATAATGTAATCAATAAAATTGTAAAGTAGGTTTCACTAACCTTAACTAGAAGATGTTTATTTTCTGTGAAAGCTATTTAACTTTACCATCAAAGTTACATAGAGCTTGTCAACCACTCTATCAAGAAAATGATAATATGCATGTCTCCATTTCCTAATCACAAACAAAGAACCACAAATCCCCAAGAAACTTACTGCAAATCCAACTCCCATGCCTAGATACAACGACTGTCTTAAAGAGTCACCATCTTCATTTTCTTTAGACACCGTTGCATTTTTATGATTTTCTTCTTCTATGCTACAATTTTTTAGAGGAGCTCCGCATAAATTTGGATTCCCAATGTAACTCGATGCATCGAAACTTTGAAGTTGAGTCCCTGTTGGGATTGTCCCGGTAAAGTTATTGTAACATATATTCAAATACTCTAAAAAGTTTAAGAAAGCCATGCTCTGAGGAATTTCACCACAAAGCTTATTATTAGAGAGATCAAGAGATTCTATATTTTTCATTCCTCCAATCGTCTTTGGAATTGTTCCAATAAAGTTATTGTGAGATAAGTTCAATGTTTGAACTTGGACAAGCCGAAACAATTCTGATGGCACTACTCCAGACAAGTTATTATCTCTGGCATAGAACCTGAAAGTTTGTTATGTGCAATGTCCAAATGTGATAAAGAAAGGAGATTGAATAACTGTTTTGGAATAGTCCCTTCAAATTGGTTAGCTCTCAATATGGTCACTACTAAGTTTAGTGGCATCTTGATTGGTATAGTTCCAGAAAATTCATTTTCTCCCAAGTTCATAGATTCCAATTGTATCCAATCAGAGATGTTCACTAGAACTTCACCAGATAATCTATTACTCCACAAGTTAACGTATAATAAATATTTCAAGTTCTTCCAACGAAGTGGAATTGAGCCTGAGAAGGAATTGTAAGACAAATCTACTACATTGGCCATTGCTGATATGTGTTATGAGATAGATCAAGGATTCTCACATTTTGAAGGTTAGACAAACTTGAAGGTATCTCATCATGTATATTGCTCATTGAAAGATCAAGATATGAAAGGTCTTTAGAGTTGAAGTCATTGTAAGAAAGATCAAGAATTACAAGTGAAGTGGAATTCACATACTCAAAAGATGGGTTGATCATGATGTTGTTTAAGCTACAACCACTCAGTTGTAATTCTAATAGTGAAGGGAGTGTAGTCACTGCTTGAAGCCAATTGGTTTCCTTATGAAGATCAATGTTAGAGAGGTTGAGATATTTCAAGGAAGAAAGTGGAGAAAGCCAATTAAGATTATCCATGTGAAGACGAGTACCATAGTATAAGGATAAGTCAAGGTACAAAAGGTTAGATGCATGTTTGATGTTGTGTTGAATTGTTGGAATACTTATCACATCAAATTCATTGTAGCTCAAGTCCAAGTAAATGAGAAACTCAAGTTGTAGAATACAAAGATTGATTTCACCTTCCAAAGGTTTATGGCTAAGATCAAGTTTTGCCACTCTGATTGTAATGTTGTCACAGTGGACTCCTTCATGCACAACAATCTTTTTCGGTTGTCCACATTGAAATGTTACCAAAAGGGTCAATGATTCCCTTTTTGAAAGTAAATAATATCTTTCGATCTTTCTCATTGCATTGAACCACCATGTGATTGCTAGATGTGCTTTTGTGAAATGTGGTTACATATAAAAGTAGAAGTAAAAGAAGTGACATTTGTGAAGTTAAAATGGACATGAGTGGTTGTTTGGATTAGAGCACTAGATTTAATTCAAAGGGAATTATGATTGCTAGAAATAGTTGTTGGCATATGTTATGAGATGCTAGTGTGATTATTATATATATATATAAAAGTTGTTTGTTTTGAAAAAGAAAATAGTCTCAAGAAAAGACGACTTGGAAAATCAGAGACAACTTGGAATTATGAAGTTATAAAAAAAGTATGTGGAACATCTTAACAATTTCAACTAAGCTATAATATAGAAGTTTTGGTACATGTTTGGAATCACACTGAATTTAATGAAATTACAGTGTTTATGATTTTTTTAAATATCAAAAATATAATTTTTACAAAATCAATGTATTATACTATGATTTTTACAAGCTCATTGTGATCTAAATATGCATTCCATATAAATTTTTTATGAGTTTATGATGCACAGGTAGAAGAACGGTATCATTACCGTACGGGACATTATGGAAAAAAAATAAAGGTGGTATGGGATAGTCAATGAAAAATATGATTTTTTATATAATTTAATTAAGAGATTTAAATTGTTCAACTCATAATACAAATTTATAATAAAAGTTTAAAAATTAAAAAGTTGTGTTCAATGATAACAGTAAATAAACTCAAATACACAATCACCAATTTTATTTGCAATGAAATTGTTGACACCTAATTTTGTCCGCTTATTTATTTATTTTTACTTTTTATTAAAAAAAGGGGAAATAATATAATAATAATAATAATAATAATAAATGTATAGAAATATAAAAATAAAAATAAATAATTAGGGCTTTATGTTCCCAGTTTTTGCTTGTCTCTAATTTCTGTTCAGACTCTTTTCCAAAAAATATAATAATAAAAAAAATAATAATAAAAATAATTATAATAATAACAAATAAATAAAGGTACATAATTGAATAAAAGGAACTGAAAAGAAATTGATTGATGATCATAAAAATCGGTATAATGATAATCAATTGAAAGAAAAGAAACAAAAAAGAAAGAGATTAATAGTAATAAAATGGTGATCAATTGCCAATTATTCCCTTGTCTTTTGTAAGCTACACCCGAAAAACCTATAAATAATCGATAGTAAGAGTAGAAAGAGGAGACATTTTGAGAGCACAAAAAAAAAAAAAAGAAGAGAGAATAACATGGTCTTGGAAAAATCATTCCAGCAAAAAACCAGTATGGTATTACTTCTCTAATTTCTTCTTATTAGTCTTTGTATTACATCCCTTTAAAAAATGAAAAATAATCTGATGTGTTAAGCTTTTATTTTTCTAAGGTTGTCTGTTCTTAAAATTGTTTTCTTTGCAACACAAAATGCTAGAAAAATATAACTAAATGTTTATAAACCAATCACCAAGAAAACAAATTTCATCATATTGTAATATTGAATTTCTAGCTCATATCACGTCTTTATCAAAATAACAAAAAAAATCATAACAACAAATAAATAGTTTTCCCTTATGATTAGAATTAATAGTCGCTGCCGCCGGATGAAATTCATCCTCGCTCGTCGCGCCACATCTCACCTTTTTTTTTGTTATTATTATATTTTCGTTACGTTGTTTTTTTTACAAAAATTAATTTTTCTTTAAAACAAAAATAAAAAGATACGAACAAACATCTCACCTCTTATTAGTTATTATTATTATTATTATTATTATTATTATTATTATTATTATTATTATTATTATTATTGTTGTTGTTGTTGTTGTTATTATTATTATTAGCACTATTACCATTATTACTATTATTATTATTATCACTGTTATGTTGGTAATTTATTTTGATATGTATATATATAAAGTAAAATTAATAATAAAATCAATCAACACATAAATATTTTCTACCCAAGAACTACGTGTGTTTTGATTTCCCCATTACACCTGGGGATACCTATTCCTTGTCATACCAAATTAATAAAAAAATATTTTTCTTTTAGTATTCTTTTTGGTTTAAAAATAAATGAATAAATAAATAAATAGTTTGTATACAATTAATTACAAGGTAACCGTTTTAACGGACGTTGTAGGGTGGTAATACTTTCCCTACTCGTAATCGACTCCCGAATCCGAATTTTTGGTTCAAAAATCATTATTTTAAGTTTTATCCAATTTTTCCTTTGAATAAAATAAAATTGGTGGCTGATCATAGCACTCGGGCACATGTTTTTATCCTTTTGTTTTAGTATTTTTAAAATCACTTTATAGCTTAGAATAATTTTTTAGCTTATTTCTAAACTTTGGGTTGAAATTGAATTACAATTTTATTATTTGCATTTTAACCCCTGCTCGCTTTGTAGGCCATAACTTGAGCTCTGGATATCCGATTGAGGCATGCGAGCAGTCGTTGGAAAGCTAAAAATCAGAGCTACAACTTTTGTGTTTGAAAAAAATCTGAATTCCGAATTCTACTGAGTCTAAATTACAGATTTCATATTCTGGACCTTTGTAATAACTTAAATATCGGGCTCCTTGTTTTAAAGCCCAAAAGCCCGAGCACTATATATTTGGGATTTCTTTTTTTTTTAGGGGACAATTTTTTTTTCGGACAGAATCATCAGAATATAATAAAAAAGATATTTTTATTTTCAATTTCGATGGAAGGCTAATTTTAAAAGATTAATCCGCGAATTCAGAGTTTCATCACACCTGGAGATTCAGGTTACATCTTCGATTCTAATTTATGATTCTAATTTCGTTATTTGATTATATTGATAATTCGATTGTTTAAATTGAATCTCAATAGGATCAATTAAATTTATTTGACAGAATTTGATTTCAATCTCTAATTAAATTATAATTCTGCGACGCTTGTTCGTTAATTATAATATTTTGATGATTGTGATGCTTAATCCAGTCAATGAAATCGAATTCACATAGGGTTGATTGTACGCTTGTTTGATCAATTCTATAGTCAATTAATAATAGAATCATAAATTAGAAATTATAGAATCTGTGATAGGTCCGAAACTCGAATGAGTGGATTAATCGTTTTTCTCATTTGTCCAAACTATTTCTAATTTCGATAAATCATTATCAAAACCCCCAATACAGATTTTTAACTCGGTTAATATCGTTATATTAGGAGTCCTTGCGAAACGACTCGGGTTATTACCCTTTTCTGCAGTTATTTCAATTCGTATTTGATCCGTGTGCGACAACGGATCAAATTGGCGCCGTTGCCGGGGACTCTCTGATAATAATATTAACCAGTTTTAGATTATTACTAACCATCCTAACAATTGTTTGTTTGTGCTATGTTGTTCTACAGGTCAGATAGGGTTGTGCTAGCTCTGTTGAATTTTTGATATTTTCAAAAAAATCCAAAAAAATTTGCGTGACCTTTATTTGATTTTTAGATATTTTTGGTGGTATTTTTATATTTTTTTGGATTTTATTTGATAGTGTTTTCGATTTTTCATCTCAATTTTAGCAATAGGGACATTGTTGGAATTTTCAGAATTGTGATTTTGCATTTTACTGTTATGATGATGCATGACTAGGGCTAGTTCTGTAAATCTGCACCCCCTTGACCCTGAAATAGATAGAACTTTCCATTTACGGCGTAGACTTAATAGAGCTGCTAGTGCTAACGTGTCAAATAGAGAGTCAGATAGTGATAGTGATAGTGAAAAAAGTGACATTTTGCTGCACAATATGGCTGATATGAATAATAGAACTTTAAGACAACTTGCTGCACCTGATGTTACCTATAATGCATTGTGTATTGAATACCCTGAAGTTACTGTACCATTTGAACTTAAATCTGGTTTAATACACTTGCTTCCAAAGTTTAATGGTCTTGCAGGTGAGGATCCCCACAAACACTTGAAGGAGTTCCATGTGGTGTGTTCTACCATGAAACCTCAAGGAGTCACAAAAGATCATATCAAGCTGAGGGCCTTTCCATTTTCACTTCAAGATACTGCCAAGGATTGGCTATACTACCTTCAGCCAGTTTCTGTTACAAGTTGGAATGAATTGAAGAAATTGTTTTTAGAAAAATTCTTCCCTGCCTCAAGAGCTGCTTCAATCAGAAAAGAAATATGTGGCATTAGACAGATTGACAGAGAATCACTACATGAGTATTGGGAGAGATTCAAGAAATTAGTGTCTAGCAGTCTTTACCATCAGATTTCTGATCAATTGTTCATCCAGTATTTTTATGAAGGTTTGCTGCCTATGGATAGAAGTATTTTGGATGCTGCTAGTGGGGGAGCACTTGTCGATAAGACACCAGAAGAGGCAAAAGCTTTGATTGAGAACATGTCCATTAATTCCCAACAGTTTACAACTAGAAGCAATTCAGCTGTTTTGACAAAGGGAGTGAATGAGATTCAAACTTCTTCCCACAAGAATCTAGAAAGCAGACTTGATGAGCTTACATCTTTAGTGAAGAAATTGGCAGTAGGTAGAGCCCAAGCAGTGGTATGTGGTATTTGCACTTCTCTAGAACATCCTACAGATTCATGTCCTACCTTGCAAGACGATCCAGCTGCTGATGCTCCTCAAGCATATGCAGCAAACATATTCACCCCTCAAGCCAACTATGATTTGTCATCTAACAGGTACAATCCCGGTTGGAGAAACCATCCCAACTTGAGATGAGGGAATTCATCTGCACAACAACAACAGCAACAGCAGCCTAGGCAGCAAAACATTCCGCATCAACGACAAAACATTCCTAAGCAGCAAAACAATACACCTTCATTAGAGGACCTTGTCAAGCAAATGGCTGTCCAAAATCTTCAATTCCAACAAAGAACAGATTCCACAATTCAGAATTTGGAGACAAAGATTGGTCAACTGGCCACTTCAATTAATCAAATGCAAACTCAGGGATCAAACCAACTACCTGCCCAGTCGGTAGTAAATCCAAATGCCCCTAATGTCAGTGCAATTACATTGAGGTCTAGGAAATCTGTTGAAACACCAAAGGTATCTGAAACTGTTGTGAAAAATAACAAGGTTGCTGAAGAAATTTTGATACCTGAAATTGTTGGTGATGACCAAAATATACCACTTCCTTTTCCTCAAAGGGCGGTGAAGACTAAGAAAATGGACGAGACATATAGGGACAGGGAGATCTTGGATACATTTAGGAAGGTGGAAGTGAACATTCCCCTCCTTGAAGCAATTAAACAGATTCCGAGATATGCCAAATTTTTAAAAGAGTTGTGCACACACAAGAAGAGGTTAAAAGGTAATGAAAGAGTAAACATGGGGCGTAATGTTTCAGCCCTCATTCAGCCAATGCCCCAAAAATGCAAAGATCCAGGAACTTTTTCCATTCCATGTACCATAGGCAGTAGTCAATTTGAAAATGCCATGTTAGATTTAGGAGCTTCTATTAATGTTATGCCCACATCTATTTTTAACTCTCTTGCTCTTGGACCTTTACAGAGTACAGGTGTTACCATTCAACTGGCGAACAGAAGCAATGCTCGCCCCGCTGGACTTGTGGAGGATGTACTTGTTCGAGTAAATGAATTAATATTTCCTGCAGATTTTTACATTCTGGACATGGAGGGAAAGAATAACTCCAACAGGGCGCTTATCATTTTAGGCAGACCATTTTTGAAAACTGCTCGAACTAAAATTGATGTACATGCTGGAACTCTATCCATGGAATTTGGTGATAACATTGTAAAATTTAACATATTTGATGCTATGAAACATCCCATGGAAGAGCATTCTGTTTTTCAAATTGAATTACTTGCTGATTTGGTTGATGACACTTACCCTGATATGTTTACTGCTGATTTTCCTTCACTGTCTGATTTTGATGATACTTTTATTTGTGAATTTTGCATAGATAATCAGTTGTGCTCTGTGTGTGCTGAGATTGAAGCTGCTTTGCAGGTTGATCATTATGCTGATGTTGATACTTCTACTAACATAATTGATTTTGCAGACTTAGCTTCAGCGACTGGTATCATACCCTCCATTGAGCAGCCACCGACTATAGACCTTAAACCACTTCCTGAAAATTTGAAATATGCATATTTAGATGGAAGTGACAATTTACCTGTGATTATTTCAGCTAAACTTGAAGATGAACAGGAAGAGAAGCTGTTGCAGATTTTGAGAAAACACAAGAAGGCAATAGGATGGACCTTGGCTGATATTCCTGGTATTAGCCCATCCATGTGCATGCATATGATACTATTAGAGGATGGAGCAAAATCAGTAAGGCAGCCCCAAAGTCGACTCAACCCATTAATTCTGGATGTTGTGAAAAATGAAGTGACCAAGCTCTTGCAAGCAGGCATTATATACCCCATCTCTGATAGTCAATGGGTGAGTCCGGTGCAGGTAGTTCCTAAGAAAACTGGACTCACAATGGTTAAAAATGAAAATAATGAACTTATCCCCACACGAGTGCAGAACAGCTGGAGGGTATGCATCGATTACAGGAGACTAAACCAGGCAACTAGAAAGGATCATTTTCCTTTACCATTCATTGACCAGATGCTTGAACGGTTGGCTGGTAAGTCACATTATTGTTTTCTTGATGGTTTTTCTGGTTATTTTCAGATCCATATTGCACCAGAGGACCAAGAAAAGACCACATTCACATGCCCTTTCGGCACATTTGCCTACAGGAGGATGCCCTTTGGCCTATGCAATGCTCCTGGAACTTTCCAACGCTGCATGATTAGTATTTTTGCTGATTTGATAGAAAGTTGTATAGAAGTTTTCATGGATGATTTTATTGTGTATGGTTCCTCATTTGATGTATGTTTGAACAATTTAGATAGAGTTTTGCATAGATGTATTGAAACTAACCTTGTACTGAATTATGAAAAATGTCATTTTATGGTTGAACAGGGCATAGTTTTGGGACATATAATCTCTAAGAATGGGATGGAAGTGGATCCTGCCAAGATTGATGTGATTTCTGATTTACCTTACCCATCTTGCATCCGCGAGATTCGTTCTTTTCTTGGTCATGCAGGTTTTTACAGGCGCTTTATCAAGGATTTCAGCAAGATAGCTCTTCCGCTGTCGAATTTCCTACAAAAAGATGTCAGTTTCACATTTGATGACAAATGCAAGAAGGCGTTTGATTGTTTAAAGGCAGCACTGACCTCTACTCCCATCATTCAACCACCCAATTGGACCCTCCCTTTTGAAATTATGTGTGATGCGTCTAACTATGCAGTGGGAGCGGTTCTTGCACAAAGGGTCGGTAGGGCAGCCCATGTTATTTATTATACTTCTAGAACTTTAGATTCTGCACAGGCTAATTACACTACCACTGAAAAGGAACTCTTAGCTATTGTTTTTGCTCTTGATAAGTTTAGATCATATTTGCTAGGTTCGAAGGTAGTTGTTTTTACTGACCATGCAGCTTTGAAGTTCTTGCTGAAGAAACCAGAAGCAAAACCGAGATTGATCCAGTGGATGTTGTTACTCCAAGAATTTGATTTAGAGATTAAAGATAAGAGTGGAGCTGAAAATCTGGTGGCACACCATTTGAGCAGAATAGAACTGGATGAGGATCCCATCCCCATTCAAGATGATTTCCCCGACGAGCAACTGCTACAGTTGCGTGAGGTAATTCCTTGGTTTGCTGATTTAGTTAATTATCTAGTTGCTGGAGTTTTTCCCGCAGATGCATCCAGAACACAAATTCATAAACTTAAAAGTGATGCTAAATATTATGTGTGGGATGATCCATATCTGTGGAAATTTTGTAGTGACCAGGTGATTAGGCGATGTGTTCCCCACCATGAGGCTCAATCCATTCTTAAATTCTGTCATGCCTCTCAAGTTGGGGGACATTTTGGTCCTCAACGGACAGCCATAAAAGTCGTAGACTCGGGTTTCTTTTGACCCACTCTATTTAAAGATGCTTTTGAGACTTACAAAACTTGTGAACAATGTCAAATAGCAGGAACAGCAATCACTCGTCGGAGTGAGATGCCTCAACAGCCTATGCTTTTCTGTGAAGTATTTGATGTGTGGGGCATTGACTTTATGGGCCCTTTTCTTGTATCTTTTGGTTTTGTCTACATTTTGCTTGCTGTTGATTATGTTTCGAAGTGGGTGGAAGCAATACCCACTAGGACTAATGATTCTAAAGTTGTTGCAGGTTTTATCAGATCAAATATTTTTTGCAGGTTTGGAATACCCTGGGCCATCATAAGTGATCAAGGCACTCATTTTTGCAACCGCACCATGGATGCTTTGCTTCGGAAGTATTGGGTTGTGCACAGAATCTCTACACGTTATCATCCCCAGACTAATGGGCAAGCTGAAATCTCAAACAGGGAAATCAAACAGATCTTAGAAAAGATGGTGCAGCCAAACAGGAAAGACTGGAGCCGTCGGCTAGAAGATGCTCTTTGGGCTCACAGAACAGCCTACAAAACACCAATAGGAATGTCTCCTTATCGACTTGTGTTTGGTAAGGCATGCCACCTCCCAGTGGAAATAGAGCACCGTGCTTATTGGGCTGTTAAGAGCTGCAACCTTGAGATGGAGAAAGCAGGTTTGGAGAGAAAGCTTCAATTGCAACAACTTGAAGAGCTTAGACTAGAAGCTTATGAGAACTCTCTGATCTATAAAGAGAAAACTAAATACTATCATGATAAAATGATTTCTAGGAAGGAATTTTCCATTGGCCAAAAAGTTTTACTCTTTAACTCCCGTCTGAAAATTATGGCAGGTAAACTTCGATCCAAGTGGATTGGCCCTTTTGTTGTTACTAACACTTTTCCTCATGGTGCAGTTGAAATAAAAAGTGAAAACACCGACAAAGTGTTCAAAGTAAATGGACAACGCCTCAAGCTATTCCATGAGAGCTCTGTACTTGAAGATACTACCATAGAAGAACTCTCCTTGGAAAAGCCCACCTACACTGAAGATTGAACAGGGAGCTCCCTTTCCTTACTCTTAATTCATACTTGTTACTTTCATTGAGGACAATGTGTAATTTAAGTGTGGGGGGGTAGTATTGAGGATTTTATCTGTGATAGGATTTAAAAAAAAATAATAAAAAAAAAATATTAATAAAAATGTGCATTGCATTGCATGCTTTTTCATCAAATTTTGTGGTTGTAAATGTTGTGAGCAAATGTTGTGAGTTTGTTTGGATTGGCATGATTGGATATTATCTTTGCATTCTTGGTAAAATAAGTTGGATTAAAATGCTAAATTGCGTATCATTTGTGATAGGTCATTAACCCTTGTGAGATTTTGAGCCTATTATGAATGGAATACATTTTTCCATCTTCCTTTTTTGTGTGATATCTCACTCATGATTGCTAGTTACGCTAGAACTTGACTTGACTCTTGTCCACGTGCATATATTGAAATGATCTAGGCATTTGTTTCTTGTTAAGCTACTAGCCAAATAAGCCTACCCTTCAGTTATCCATTTGTTTAAGCCCCTTTGAGCCTAATTATCCCATTTTTTGTTATATAGCTCATTACAAGCCTAAAAGTGAAAAACAATGAATTGACCCAATCTTGGGGGATAAATGAGTTTTTTTTTCCTTAAATAAGTGCGGGGGTGCTCAACTCAACTTGTTTGTTTAAATTTGAGGTAATTTCATCAAAAAAAAAAAAAAAAAAAAAAAAAAAAAAAAAAAAAGAAAAAAAAAAGAAAAAAAAAAGAGAGAAAAAAAAATGAGGAAAATGGTTATGTTGATAATAAAAGTTGATGATACTTTGTTGAGTTACTTCTCAATGTTATTTTTTCTCTCTTGATCATTACTCCTTTATCCTCTTTGATTTTTAGCCCTAGTCTCCTTAGGATTATCTCACCCTTACCTTGGCCACGTTACAACCTGAATAAAGACCTTTTGATCATTATGTGCATGTGTTTCAATTATAGATGTTAGAGGCTTGTCAAGCCTATGGTAGTGCTAGCTTTCATGATGTGCTTTGAGGGTAAACAGTAGCCCAAACACTTGAGTGATTGAGAGAATTTTATATCTTGTGAGGACTCTATCACTTATGATGCATCCTTTGGTTAATTTATCCTCTTGTTTGCCTTGGTTGTGAAAATTATTCATGAATGTCATATCCCTTGAAGTTTGAATTTTTTCTTTTGCTCACCACTTTGCATTCCTGAGAATATTTGGAATCGCATGCATTGCTTTGCACGGAGTGCAAAAGCTTAAGTGTGGGGGAATTTGATCATAGCACTCGGGCACATGTTTTTATCCTTTTGTTTTAGTATTTTTAAAATCACTTTATAGCTTAGAATAATTTTTTAGCTTATTTCTAAACTTTGGGTTGAAATTGAATTACAATTTTATTATTTGCATTTTAACCCCTGCTCGCTTTGTAGGCCATAACTTGAGCTCTGAATATCCGATTGAGGCACGCGAGCAGTCGTTGGAAAGCTAAAAATCAGAGCTACAACTTTTGTGTTTGAAAAAAAATTTGAACTCCGAATTCTACTGAGTCTAAATTACAGATTTCATATTCTGGACCTTTGTAATAACTTAAATATCGGGCTCCTTGTTTTAAAGCCCAAAAGCCCGAGCACTATATATTTGGGATTTCTTTTTTTATTTTAGGGGACAATTTTTTTTCGGACAGAATCATCAGAATATAATAAAAAAGATATTTTTATTTTCAATTTCGATGGAAGGCTAATTTTAAAAGATTAATCCGCGAATTCAGAATTTCATCACACCTGGAGATTCAGGTTACATCTTCGATTCTAATTTATGATTCTAATTTCGTTATTTGATTATATTGATAATTCGATTGCTTAAATTGAATCTCAATAGGATCAATTAAATTTATTTGACAGAATTTGATTTCAATCTCTAATTAAATTATAATTCTGCGACGCTTGTTCGTTAATTGTAAGATTTTGATGATTGTGATGCTTAATTCAGTCAATGAAATCGAATTCACATAGGGTTGATTGTACGCTTGTTTGATCAATTCTATAGTCAATTAATAATAGAATCATAAATTAGAAATTATAGAATCTGTGATAGGTCCGAAACTCGAATGAGTGGATTAATCGTTTTTCTCATCTGTCCAAACTATTTCTAATTTCGATAAATCATTATCAAAACCCCCAATACAGATTTTTAACTCGGTTAATATCGTTATATTAGGAGTCCTTGCCAAACGACTCGGGTTATTACCCTTTTCTGCAGTTATTTCAATTCGTATTTGATCCGTGTGCGACAACGGATCAATGGCGACTCATTTTTTGCGGACAAACCGGACGCGATAGAAATAATAATGAAAAAAAGAGTATCACGAGCAGAGCCTTCTAAAACATTTTAGAGGCTCTATTCTATTCTTAAAAATTGGAATTGTAATGAAAAGAAAGTAAAATTGTAATAATTAAAAAGGGGGTAAAATAAATTTTAGTCCCTATAAAATTTAAATATTGTATTTTATTCTTTATAAAAAAATTCTCACTTTTGTAGTTGTTAAAATTTTTTTTATTCACTTTTAGTCCTATTTTAAACAGTTTCTTTATTAAAAAAAATATTTTTAACCCATTAAAAAGTCTCTAAAATCAAAATAAAGACTAAAAATGAATAAAAATTTTTAAAGATAAAATGTTATAATTTTGTAGTGATTGAAAATATATTTAACCAATAAAAATAAATCACCTTTATATTACAAAAAATAAAAATTGAGGACCCTTGCTATTAGACTACTTACACAACCTAATAATGTGATCATGAATACGGTACGAGTACCGATACCAGGGAAATGCTCGATATAAATACTTTACCATTTTAAATATAACCATATTTGATAGTTGTGAATATATATTTTACATATGGTTGTTTTCTTACATGACATGGGTCATGCTGTTGCAAGTGGGTGTTGACTGCTAGACCAAGAGTAGCTCCATACAACAAGATTTTGAAAAGAGAAGACTTGGAATATCAGAATTTCTTTGAACCTCAAGTTCGCAGGAATGAAAGGATTTGCATGAGGCTCGTAAGTACAAGTAGGGTGAAAATATATCACTCATAGAGATTCTATCGGTTATGTAGACTTTCTTTTAAATGGTCAAGATTTCTCTAATTACTGCTATAATTATTTTACTATTATAATTATTATATTAAATTTTAATTTTTTTATTAGATATTTAATTTTTAGTAATTTAAGCATATTAATGTTATTTTGTTTTTGACATGGAATTCAAGTAGGATGTCCAAGTCAATTTTTTTTTTTAAATATAATGTTAAATATCAAAATATAACTTAATTTTATTGATACATTAATTCGTTAGTCTATTTAAAGATATTTCTAATTACTTATTCAAAAATATTAAAATAAAACAGACTTTTAAGTAAACTAATATGTCATACCAGACTTCTACCAAAATAAAACTTAAACTTAGAAAGTAAATGGCCACGTGTCAAACTTAGACATTAAATTTAACTGATTGTATATTCTCATCCCTAATCTCAAAATTCATCGGCATGAGCACTGTATGCTTTAAATTATTAAATATATAAGTAGCAAAATATGGTTACATTCATTGTTTATATTTTTCTTAAGACCATCATTGATGATTCATTATCAATATAATATTTGAAATTTAAAAAAAAATATTCATTTAATTTATAAGAATATTATTGAGAATTGTGCGTGTATATATATATATATATTTTGTGTCTAAATCGTGTATATTATTGTTCTATTCTAATATAAGAATATGATACAATACCATATAATAATATTCTATATGACTCAAATATCTGTCTCATATATCATTGAAGCAAATTTTTTTACTTCTTTGAATTGTGTTTTATTTTAAAATGGTTTTAACAGAAAACAATGAAAACAAAATCAAATAGAAAGAAAAACATAACAACACAACCAATTTATATTAGTTTACCACTAACACGGTAGCTACGTTCAATCCCTTCAACCTGAAGGATTTTATCCAGTAATTCACCAATTGAATTACACTTCCACTGAACACCTACTAGTCAAATTGATTGTGTTCGAGTCTTCACGATCTTCTAGTTTAGTACAGTCTAGTTGTTGAGGGATGCAACCACTACTGATCTATGTTACAAAAGAAAATGTTTAAGGGTTTTCTTTATAACTCTCACAATATGGTGTTTACAATGTTGTACTCTCAAAAAATATTTCTCAGCACTTAGACAAGACAAAATATTAAGAGCAAGAGTGCAGAGACAGTTATATTGTGCTTATTATGAGATTGGTTCGTCATTAAACTTTGTCAAAGATATCCTTGATATTGAATATGAGAATCTTGATATGAAGATAGAAAGTGCATAGGATATTATTATCTGTCGCATAGACCTTTAGAAAGTTACACATTCAAGGTGTTTATTAGAGGATGTGCAAAAGTTTTGTCTTCTTCAGAGCATTGACTTTTTTTTAGCGTTGACTTTTTAGAGATTATAGACTATTAACAGAGTCAAACGATCAGATGTTTGATGTGATTATTAGAGACATACAACCACTTGCTTGTTAAGGTTATCAGAGGCAGAAAAATCATATGCTTGATGTGATTATCAGAGTCAAACAATCACTTGCTTGTCAAGGTTATCCGAGGTAGAGAGATCAGATGTCTGATGTGATTATCAGAGGCCGAAGAATCAGAGCATTGCTTGTATTAGATAAGGTCAACAAAGCTGCATTTTTACAGCGTGCTCACCAGACTTAGAATGTGAAGAATAAAGTGGAGTTTCGGTGTTCGTTTTACTTTGGACAAAAAAATAAGAGGATACAACCTGAACTCATATAGAATAACTTTATCTAAAAACTGCACAGTAAAACATAACATTAGTGCTTTAAATTGTTCTCACAAAATAATTTTGTTATCATCAAAAAAAGTAAAGGTCATAATTTTTCAAACCAACTTGGTTCTAATAATAGGTAATGGTGAAAATACTTCATTTTGAAAAGATTCTTGGTTGACTGGAGGTTTGTTGTGTTTTGATAGACTTTTTAGCATGGTTATTAATAAAAATGTAACAATTGCTGAAATGAATAGGTTAGGCTGGAGTTTAGAGGGTGAGGGATGGGAAAGGAGGAAGAGGTCGTTTCTTTGGGAGGAAGAACTGATGAGAGATTGTTGTGTTTTTCTTGCTAATGTTGTTTTGCAGAATAATCATATTGATAAGTGGTCTTAGCAAATTGGTCATGTTGAAGGGTATTGTGTTAAAGATGTTTATTTAATGTTCACTCATCAAATGGAGGAAGTTCATCCAATGTTTCTTGATTTAATTTAGCATAAAATGGTGTAGTTAAAAATCTCTCTAATTACTTGGCGTCTTCTCAACAATAGATTACCAACGAAAGAGAATTTGGCGCATAGAGGCTTAATTTCAAATGAAGCATCAGTGTGTGTGGGAGGTTGCGATAAAGTTAAAGATGTAACTCATTAATTTTTTGAGTGTCCTAGTTTTGGTGTGGTTTTGAATCATCTTCTTCTTTGGTTGGGTATTCCGAGCATTCTTCAAAATGATGTTTTTGATCATGCTTCTCAATTTTGTGATTTTCTTTCTCAAAATAGGAAAGTCAAAAATTACTTACGAGTGATTTGGTTAGCTTCTACTTGGGAGATTTGAAAGGAGCGCAACTATGCAACTTTCTCTCCAAGAATGGCTCGTGTTAGGTGTGTGGTGGATCATTCTAAAATTTTATCTTGGTGGTGGATTAAAGCAAAGACTAAGAATTTTGCTTTTGCCTTTTCTCTTTGATGGACAAATCCTTTGGATTGTTTACTTGTTTCAGCATTTCGTAATGTGTAACTTCTTTTGGATCGTTTGTTTGGTGATTTTTGTAACTCATTTAGTATTTTCATTGCACATCTTGTACTAGATAAGTTTTCCTTTTTATTTATTCAATTTTGGTTTTTCCAATAAAATATAAAACACCAAAACGATATTAGTTATAGTATTCTACCAATGAGTTTTAAATTTCATAAAGGTTATAAAATATCCACGTAGGTATAAGAATAATATATCTATAAGTATCTTAACAACATAATATCATACTCAATAGAAGTATTAATTATACTTGTATATTTATGACCTCATCATACATAACATTGGAGGTATTATTTGGTATATGTGAGGGCAATAGGCTACATTGGTAGTCTTTTAAGTAAGTTAGTGTATTTTTGAGTCTGGTGGAATGTCTCAATTCTGGAATAAGGGTTTGAGGGATATGTGTATCTGGTGCAGTATCAGGGATATGTGATTGGATAATGGGTGTGGCAGTCTCAATAGGAGAATTATTACAATCATTGTGATCATCAGTTAAAGTGACCACAACATCATCAGTTACACTAGCCAAAAGAGAATTCTCATAATTGGAACTAGTAACATAGTTAGAGGAAGCAAAAATAGATTCATAGAAAATTAATTTCCTAGATACAACAAATTCATGTGAAACAACATCATAAAAAAGATAACCTTTGGTCCTATCTCTATAACCTAGGAAAACAGTTTTTCGAGCACAGTTATCAAATTTAGTCCTATTATTATGAGTAGTGCATGCATAAGCTAAGCAACCAAAAGATTTAAGATGCAATAAAGTGGGAGGGTGTTTATATAACAAAGCATAAGGACATTTATTTTTCAAAAGAGGGCTAGGTATTCTATTAATAAGATGAACTGCATGTTGTATGCTAAAATGCCAAAAAAAATTAGGAATATTAGATTGAAAAGATAAAGATCTAGCAACATTAAGAATATAGCACCGGTGTCTATAATCCAATGAATATTATCGTTACCTATCTTAGGATTGATAATTGAATTAATGGAGGGATGAGAACTAACTGCAGAATTTATAAAGGTTGTTGGTGTATCAACTTGAGGAGAAGAAGACACATTGCTTTGAAACATTTGGAGAAGCTTATTGAATTGATTCCGTATATCAGATAAAGAGGGATGGTGTTCTAAATTTGCAGCAGAGGGAGACTCATCATTGCTTGTGAGATGGGTGAAGGGTTTTGAATTTTTAGAGAAATATCCAGGGGTAGCCATGCTTAAGAAAACATGTATCAATGGTATGATTAGTTATTTGGCAATGGGTGCAGAATTTTTTCATATAACATAATATAAATAAGATAATTGAAGAATGAAATCAATAAAACCAAAACATCAGTTTTGTTTTTGGTGGTTTCTACTTGTTTCAGAAAACCAAACTTGTATGCTACTTCTCCTGAAGTGTTCAGATTATGTGGATCTCTTTGTTCCTCTAAATTGTTTTTTTGAGAACCTGCAAAATACTTATCTAGCTTTGATTTTTAAGATCAAGCTTCTTGTTATCACAGTAAATATAATATCAGACAATGAAAATTCTTCAGATTGACTATGTTCGTATTTTGTTCAGATTGCGTTTGTAAATTCTTTAGATTGATTCTGTTCGTATTTTGTTGTAGATAAATCTTGATCAAATCTTCTTCAAATCTGCTTAAAATGTTGATCAAATCTTCTTCAAATCTTGACCATATCTTCTTTTCAACTTGGTCAAAGATTTTCTTCAATTATAAATATGAATCAAATCTTATTTTAGATTTTCATCAATTATAAATTTGAATCAAATCTTATTTTAGATTTTCTTCAATTATAAATATGAATCAAATCTTATTTTAGATTTCCATCAATTATAAATTTGAATCAAATCTTATTTTAGATTTTCTTCAATTATAAATTTGAATAAAATCTTTATTTTAGATTTTCTTCAATTATAAATTTGAATCAATTCTTGTTTTAGATTTTCATTAATTATAATTTGGAATCAAACCTTATTTTAGATTTTCTTTAATTATAAATTTGAATCAAATTTTATTTTAGATTTTCTTCAAAAACATGAATCTACTTTCATACTCTTTGAAGTCAAATATATTGTTCTCATAAAATACTTTTGTTAACATCAAAACTCTAAATGTAAAACTAACTTGGTTCCAACATGTTTGACCGGAGCTTCCTTTAGTTGGTACATGAACCTTGAACGTACTTGTATTCGTTCTTGGAAAGATTTGTTGGACGTTTTCTTGAAACAATATAAGTACAACATTGGCAGGGCTCCTGATAGAGTGCAATTGTAGATGTAGGAAAACGAGACAATGAAACATTTAAGGAATATGCCCAATCGTGGCGGAGATTAGTGGCTCAAGTGGAACCACATTTGCTTGAAAAAGAAATTGTGGCAATTTTTATGGATACTCTCCAGTCACTCTTTTAATGAAAGAATGATTGGAAGTGTATCATCAAACTTTTCAGACATGGTCATCGTAGGCGAAAAAGTTGAAAATGGGATAAGGAGCCAGAAGATTGCTCACAATTATGTTGGAACAAATAGTGTCAAAAAGCATCATAGTGGGATCATGAAGAAAAAGAAGGGAGAAACCAACGTTGTAATGATGGGCCAAAGGGATCATTCTCAAGGAAGACCACCTCACTACCACCCACAACCCTTCCAATACCCTTACTTTTCTTTGCCATATACAGATGTAACTTCTCATAACCCGCCGCAAAGTATGATTTTTAAACCCTTGCCTATTGGCCAACCACAAAAACCACCTACTGCATCCCCTCAAACAATCCTTCAAGGGAGCCCAAACCAACCACCACCAAACAACTAAGACATAAAACAACTCAATTTAACCCTATTCCAATGTCTTACACATATTTTTTCACCACCTGGTTAGCAATTCCTTGGTTTCCCGTGCATGATTAAATCACTACAACCTCCCTTCCCAAGAGGGTATGATCTAAATGCAAAGTGTGAGTTTCATTTAGGAGCAGTAGGTCACTCGACTGAGAATTGCAAAACCTTAAAAGTATATGGTTCAAGATTTGATCTATGCCAAATGGCTGAGTTTTAAGGAGGAAGATCCTAATTGTTAAGACAAAATCTCTCTCAAATGATTTTAATGATAACAAAATTACTTAAGAGATTATGATTGTGATTAATGACTAATTTGTGCTTTTGAGTGAATTCATATTAGAAAACATGTTATTCATCAATAAGATCAAAAGGAGAAAAAGCTGACCCAATCCATCAAGTTTTCAAAACTGGAGGATAGGATGAACCCTTAAGAGGATGGACCTTCAAAGATGCATAATATTCATTATCACTGTAACCATGATTATTAGTCATGAAGAGAAGTTAAAACATGATCCAAGAATGAACAAATAAAGCATTTTTATCTATGAGGTCAGAGGCCACTTTTAACTGATACGAGGATGGCCTGTACGATTTAAGAGGATGGATCAATTGTCACATCATTCTCAAAAGTTGAAAACGACCTAGCATTTCAACTTACAAGAAGGCTGTAGCCTACAAAGTCAAAGAAATAACCTTACATGTCTTGAAGAATGAAAAGAGAAAAGGACAACTCATGACCAAGTACCTAAGAGTTTTGAACCTCTTGGACAAGGATGGACTGCATCTGTCCAAAGACAGCTGGATGGCAGTTATGTAATTAAGATCAAAGACCTTGGACTTTTTGATCAAATTTCCAACGATCATATGATGTTTGTCACATGGAAAGAGCTTCACAAGACTTCTATAAAAGGCAGCAAACTCTTCATTACCAAACACACAACTACATTGCATAAAAAGATCAAGAGTCTTAAAGCTATCAAGAGCAATATCCATCCTCTCTTTATACTTTGTATATTCCTACACTAGATCTCTGAAAAATCCTTTAGAAAAAAATCATACTCATATCACTGTAATTTCCAAGTAAGTTGTACTTGGAAATATTTGAAACTTGTAAAAAACAAGGTTGTAAGCTTGGTGAAGCTTAAGAATACACAAAGTGTAATCATCCTCTGAGAGAGGTTGATTTGGTTGATCATTAGTAAAATCTCACAAGTGTGTGAGAACTAGACGTAGCCATCTTTGGGTGAACCAGTATAAAAGTTGTGTGTCTCTCCCTTTATATTTTCCCTCGCTTTTCATTCAGTTCATATTTAAAGCTTTAAATTTCTATCCTCTTAGAGAGGTCAGTAATTCAAAAACTCATTAAAACATTTTTAAACACCAAAATCCCTATTCAACCCCCCTTCTAGTGATATTTAGTTACATCAATTGGCATCAGAACAAGGTTCTCTAGAAAAATTACATCTAACCTTGTAAGAGAAAAAAATCAAAATGTGAGAAGCTTAGTATGTTCCTAAAGGAGGATCATCCAACAGACCTCCCTATTTTGATGGCATAGATTACTACCACTGGAAAGGTAAGATGAGAATGTTTCTCATATCACAAGATAATAACATGTGGTCTGTTGTTGAAAACGGGGATCATGTCATCAGAATCAACAACACAGATGCAACCTCCGACGAGAAACCTCAAGCACAGTGGACGAATGATGAAAATGCTAAGGTACTCCTAAACTCTAAAACGCATTTATTTCTAACGTGTGCTTTGAGCAGGGACACTATGAAGATTCATCATGAATGATCAAGCCATGTAAAAGAAGCAAGGATTGACATGGGAGTAAAAGAATTCGAATTATTCGAAATGAAGGAGGAAGAAACGATTGATGAAATGTTCTCAAGGCTGACAATCATACTAAACAACTTGAGATCTCTTGGAAAGGTATACTCTGTTCAAGAGAGGATAAGAAAAATCTAAGGAGTTTACCAAGAGAATGGAGACCAATGATGACTGCCATCACAGAAGCAAGAAACTTGGCCAACATGAAGTTAGAAGATCTAGTTGGAACTCTAAGAGCTGATGAACCATTGTTGCTGGCTGACAAACCAAGCAAAAAGGGAAAAATGATTGCTCTAAAATCCAGTCAAACAGAAAGTTCATCCTCTAAGAGAACTGAAGACGCCACAAAGAAGGAAAGCCCAGAGTATCCTCTATTTGAGGAAGAGGATGAACTCGCTCTGATTTCTAGAAGAATCCATAGGACGATAAATCGTAGAGGACATGACAAAATATCTCCTCAAAAAGAAAAAACTGACAAAAGTCAGATTACTTGCTTTGGATGCAACAAACTGGGTCACTACAAAACTGAGTGCCCTCTAAACAAAAGAAACTCAAGAAGATTTCCCTACAAATACAAACCTATGATGATTACTTGGGATGATAGTGACGATTCATCCTCTTAGCAAGAAAAAGAAGAAAAGGCCAACCTCAGTCTCATGACAAAAATAGAAACTGAAAAGGTAATCATCTCAGAACTATGTCCTACTTGTGAACAATTAGAAATAGAATTTGACAACCTTTTAAATGACTCAAACACTTTATCTCATAAATGTGGTTTTCTTAGAAATCAACTTTATGAAATAAAGAAACTCAATGAGGAACTTCATGCTAAGAATAAGAAATATGAACAAATCATTTGAGACTTGCAGTTATCTCATGAGAAGTTATCTGAGCAACAATCTATTTTAAACAAAAAGAATGTCAAAATTCGTCCTCTAGAAGAGGATACAGAAAAGGAAACATTGAAAATAGAAGTTGAAGAACTAAAAAGTGATATTACCAACTTTGTAAAATCCACTGATACTTTCCAAAAGATAATGGGATCTCAATCAGGAATCTTTGACAAAGCTGGTATTGGATTTAAAAGTTCTCAAAAACAAAAATTATATGAAAACTTTTTCCTTCCAAAGAAACAAGAGGATATGCCAAGATGAACCTTTTGCAAAAAACTTGGACACACTTTCAAAAGCTGTCATGCTAAGAAAAAAGCTGACAACATAAAGAAATGATGTTCATTCTGTTGTAAACATGGGCATCATGATGCCATTTGTTATCATAAAAGGAAAATCCTCACAAGAAGAAAAACTAACCATCAAGGACCCAATTCTATATGGGTATCTAAGTCACTTTTGAACTCTAACATAGGTACATCCTCTAATCAACAAAAGAAAGCCCTGGTTCTTGGACAGTGGATGACTGCTCAAGGCATATGACAGGGGATAGGCATTGCTTTATTTCCTTGGAAATAAAGGATGGAGGATCAGTCACGTTTGGAAACAATGATAAAGCTCAAATAAAAGGTATTGGTATCATTGGTAAAAATAATTCTGCCAAAATTGAAAATGTACAATATGTGGATGGTTTAAAACATAACTTGCTCAGTATTAGTCAACTATGTGATAGTGGATTTGAAGTTATTTTTAAACCTACTCTATGCGAGGTTAAACCCTCATCCTCGAGAAGAGTTTTCTTTTCAAGGTTTAGAAAAAAGAATTTATATGAGTTATATCTGGATGATTTGACTACTGAATCTTGTTTTGTATCCATTGAAAAGTATAAATGGATATGGCACAAACGAGCTGGTCATACAAGTTTGAACACTATTTCTAAATTATCAAAATTAGAATTAGTTAAAGGTATTCCAAAAATTAATTTTGAGAAAGACAAAGTATGTAAAGCTTGTGCCAAAGGAAAACAAGTTAAAAGTAGCTTTCACTCTAAAAATATTGTTTCAAGAAATCATCATCTTGAGCTTCTTCATATTGACCTCTTTGGTCCCATCAAAACTCCAAGTCTTAGTGGAAAAAGATACGGATTTGTAATAGTTGATGACTTCTCACGAGTCTTATTTTTAAAACATAAAGATGAAGCCTTTGAGGCTTTTCACCATTTTTGTAAAAAGATCCAAAATGAAAAGGGATCAAGAATTGTCTCCGTGAGAAGTGACCATGGAGGTGAATTTGAAAATGAATCATTTAAAAATCTTTTTGATGAAAATGGAATTTCTCACAATCTTTCCTGCCCAAGAACTCCTCAACAAAATAGAGTTGTTAAAAGGAAAAATAGAACTTTTCAAGAAATGGCTAGAACTATCTTAAATGAAGCCAACATTGAAAAATACTTTTGGGTCGAGCTATCAACACTGCATGTTATGTTTCAAATCATGCATCCATCAGAAAAATTTTAAACAAAACTTCATATGAGCTATGAAAAGGCAGAAAACCAAACATTTCCTATTTTCATATATTTGGATGTTATTGCTACATTCTAAATAATAAAGAAAATTTGGGAAAGTTTGATCCAAAATTTGACAAAGGTATTTTTTTGGGATACTCCACATCGTCAAAAGGTTATAGAATATATAATCTTAGGACTCAAACTGTGGAGGAATCCACGCATGTTATTTTTTATGAGTTTGATGACTTGTGTTTAGAAAATATGGATAAATCTGAAGAAGATGAACTTTCATCCTCTAAAGTACACAGTCCAAACGAAGAGGATGATTCTGATCCAACCTCTTAGCAACCTCCAAGAGGATGGAAAACAGTTACGCATCATTCTCCAGATCTGATCATTGGAAACACGACAGATGGTGTTAGAACCAGACAATCTCTAAAAGGGAATGCAACCAACATGGCCATGATATCACAAGTTGAACCAAAAAGGTTGATCAAGCAATTTGTGACAAATCATGGGTTAACGCCATGATGGAGGAACTGTCACAGTTTGAAAGAAACCAAGTGTGGGATCTTATACCTCTTCCTCTTGAAAAATCCATCATTGAAACCAAATGGATATTTAGAAACAAACTGAATGAGGATGGAAAGGTCATTATAAATAAAGCAAGACTAGTGGCACAAGGTTATAACCAACAAGAAGGAATTGATTATGATGAAACATTCGCACCGATTGCAAGACTTGAAGCACTAAGAATCCTCCAAGCATATGTCACTCATAAAGGTATCAAACTATTCCAAATGGATGTCAAAAGTGCCTTTTTGAATGATTTTCTAAATGAGAAGGTATATGTTAAACAACCTCCAGGCTTTGTGGATGAAAAGAAGCTCAATTATGTGCTCAAACTCTCGAAAGCTCTTTATGGATTAAAGCAAGCTCCTCGAGCTTGGTATGAGAGGTTGAGTTACTTTTTAAAGGAGAATGGATTCGTGAGAGGACATATTGATACCACTCTTTTCAAGAAAACTCTTAAAGATGATCTATTGATTGTTCAAATATATGTAGATGACATAATATTTGGATTCACAAATGAAAAGATGTGTAAAGATTTCTCCAACCTCATGCAAAGTGAGTTTGAGATGAGTATGATGGGAGAATTAAAATTCTTTCTTGGTTTACAAATTAAACAACTCGAAGATGGCATCTTTATCTCTCAAGAAAAATACACTAAGGATCTACTTAACAAATATAACATGAGTTCAGCCAAGAGTATGGGAACCCCTATGCACCCATCCTCCATGCTACACAAAGATGATGAAGGAACTCCAATATCTGAGAAAGAGTATAGAGGGATGACTGGATCCTTATTATACTTAACAGCTAGTAGACCTGACATAGTCTTTGTTGTAGGTCTTTGTGCAAGGTTTCAATCCTTTCCAAAAGAATCTCATCTTACAGCAGTTAAAAGAATTTTGAGATACCTTGTTGGCACAATCAATCTGGGAATTTGGTATAAGAAAAGTTCAAATCTTGACCTCATGGCTTATTGTGATGCTGAATATGCGGGAGACAAAGTTAAAAGGAAGAGCACAAGTGGAGCTTGCTAATTTCTAGGTAAATCTCTAATAAGTTGGTCATGCAAAAAACAACTAACATTGCTCTATCAACTACAGAAGTTGAATACGTATCAGCTGCACAATGCTGCTCACAATTACTATGGATAAAGAACCAACTAGAGGATTACTCTCTAAGGTACGCAAAAATTCCCATCCTCTGTGATAATACAAGTGCTATAAATCTTTCTAAAAATCCTATTCAACATTCTAGATCTAAGCACATTAAAATTAAACATCATTTTATAAGAGATCATGTTCAAAAAGGGGATATATAATTGATTTTCATTGACACTGAAAATCAGTTGGCAGATATTTTTACCAAACCTCTCTAGGAGGATCGGTTCAAAAATATCTTGGAGAAACTCTCCATCATTAATTTGTCTAAAATTAATTGATTAATTATTTTAACCATTGTACCATAGCTGTATTTCTCTTTTTGTGATTGTTTAATTTATTTGTCAATTCCTTTTGAAAGATCAAATATGATCTTTAAAAATAAACCAAAAGATAAGAGGATGGCAAAACACCAGAGGACACAGTGTCCATTTTGGTGTAACTCCCTCTTGTCACGTCAGATAAGGCATGCACGCGCCTCCCACTCCATTGGCCAGTCCATGTGGCGCTGCCTCCTTGACTCTCGCTCTGCATTAAATGCATTAACGACTACACTTGTCCGTTACACCACGCCTTAGCCTGTCTCATCCATCATCATCATTGTGTCTCCCTAGGGAACGGCTGCCTCAACCGCCTCCTTCTCCTAACGGTTACTCCCATTCAAAATTCCATCCATCTATACTTAATCCTCCTTCCTCTCTCTCCCTTTCCTTACAACAATTTTTCAACTCAAACTATTATTCCTCATCATCATTCTGCATTTTTTTCTTCCAGAATTATACTCAAAAATAGCTCGCACTAAATTATCTGCAAAACGCAAAATCACTGATCAAGTTGCTGAAGATATCCAAGATCATTACTCTAGCACGAAGTATGATAGTCATGAAGAAGAATGCTCTAAAGCAACTCAGCATCAAGAACCTTTGTCTGTCATTCGTCCTCCTGTGCCATCTGAAACCATTCCTTCTTCATCCATTACTCCTAAATCCACCAAACCCTCATCCTCCAACACATCCTCCTCTACACCTATAAGACGATCCTCTAGAATTCTAGCTATAGTTGTTTCATCAAGAAAGTCATTACCTCAAGACAACACAGTTCATGTTGTTGACTCATATGACTCTGAACAAACTCTCTCTGGTGAGTCCATACCACAACCACCACCAAAGCTTCCACTCCTAAAAAGGCTAAATCACCTTCCAAAAAACCTCGATCCTCACCATAAAAAATTCCTGCAAATGTCCAACTCTTTGATTCCCCTGTCCTGGAAACTAACGATGTTTCCAAATGGCAAAACAAATCAGTGGTCAATGGAAAGATCATTGACCTTGCTGACCTAAAACAGGGAGGTTTTAACATTGAGGAAATTTTTGATCAACTTGGATGGACGTCCTTCTTACGCATCAATGAGCCTTAGTATCCTCGCCTTGTCCGAGCCTTCTATGCTGCTTCAAATTGTTCAAAGGGCAACACTGGTTTCAACATTGTATTAAAAGGGGTCCACATGGAAATTAACCCCACCACGTTATGTCAAATTCTGGACATTCGTGATGAAGGTGCCAACTGTTTCCCTGATAATTGGTACTCACAATGTCAAATTACCAGAACCTCCGTCCTCCAAAACTCACTCATTTCACCTCCCAAACCTCAAGTGGCGTCCAATCTCCTTCCCATGTGTCGTATCCTTCACAACATTTGTGTGCACTCTATTGTGCCCACAGCTGGCAACTTTGAGAATGTCACTGAGCTGGACCTCCTACTCATCCATCATCTCATGACAGGAACCCCATCCACTTAGGTAATATTATATTCTGCTTCATGTTGAATGTTGTTGTGCTAGGTCGATCAGCCCCCTATGGGATGATCCTAACCAAAAATTTAAAATTTTTCAAACTACCATTGGATGATGAACAATCTTTTCACTTCAACAACACATTCTCCATGAAGAATGTGAAACAAATGAGGCTCCAACCTTCTACTCCTCTCAAATCATCAAACACTGCACCTCTTGCTTCAAAGAAAAAGAAAACTCATCACTCCTCTTCTGCCACTCATCCATCTAAACTAGAAATTATTCAACCTCCATCCGAGGATGCTCACTCTCAAATCGCCCAAGAGCACATCTTAACCATTGATCCTACTCCATCTCCTATAGGTGACTCCGTTGTTCCATCACCACCACAATCTCCACCGCTGCAAACTCCTTCCTCGCCATATGATGAAGTTCCTTCACCTGAGGATGCGTTCGAAGTAGTTCCTCTTCAACTGATGGAGGATGGTGAAGAACTTTACTTTGATCTAAATTTGTCATATCACCACTTCTCACCACCAAGCCCTCTTGAGGTTGTGCCTGTGGCAACTTCTCCTTCGCACCACATTTCAATTCCTTTGAATCCTACTCCTCCTACACCAACCACTACCCAGGCTGCAATCATTGAAAACCCCTCCCAACCTCTTCTAGAGGTTACTGGTTTGTTCAGCTCCTTTGATTCCTTTTTAACTACAATGATTGACAACTCTTCTAAGGACAAAGCTGGGAGTTCTCAAAATAAAAGCTCAAGCGTAAATGATCAACCCAAGGACTCCAACGCAGGCAAACAGACTGAGGAAAGGAAACATAATAAGCAGATGAAGCTTCTCAAGACCATTAGGAAGGATCAAAAGAAACTGCTTCACAGTTTGAATCACTTCCATAACATTATTGCTCAATTTGGTCTCATTCTTGAATGGCTTACCAACGTCTGTTGCTCCTGGATATCATCCTTCTGAGCTACCAGCCCAACCCACATATGTTGTTCCTGTTTCTTCACCATCATCCTCGTCTGACGAGCCATCCTCCTCCGAGTAACGTTGTGGTTTCTATATTTTGATGTTGTCCAATTCATGGGGAGATAGATTATGATAATCTTGCTGTTATCTTTTTGTTAAAATGTTTGATTAAGATGAATATGTTATTGCCTATGTTATGCTTGTTAACGTTTATGCCGTATGAACCATCTTTTGTATTATTAATCTCATCAATATGAAGTTTCTTTTTTGTTCAAATTTTTGTTTCAAATCTTTGGCATACGTTTAGGGGGTGTAACTAATTTTAAATTTAAAAATATTACTCATATGATTGAGGGGGAGCATAAACATTTTATCTCTAAATTTTCATATTTAAAATGATAATCTAAAAGAATTTTGTCATCATAAAAAAGGGGGAGATTGTTGAGAAAAAATCTCTCTCAAATAATTTTAATGATAACAAAATTACTTAAGAGATTATGATTATGATTAATAACTAATATGTGCTTTTGAGTGAATTCATATTAGAAAACAGGTTATTCGTCAATAAGATCAAAAAGAGAAAAAGCTGACCCAATCCATCAAGTTTTCAAAACTGGAGGATAGGATGAACCCTTAAGAGGATGGACCTTCATAGATGCATAATATTCATCATCACTGTAACCATGATTTTTAGTCATGAAGAGAAGTTAAAACAGCATCCAAGAATGAACAAATAAAGAATTTTTATCTATGAGGTCAGAGGCCAGTTTTAATTGATACGAGGATGGCCAGTACGATGTAAGAGGATGGATCAATTGTCACATCATTCTCAAAAGTTGAAAACGACCTAGCATTTCAACTTATAGGAAGGTTGTAGCCCACAAAGTCAAAGAAATAACCTTACATGTCTTGAAGAATGAAAAGAGAAAAGGACAACTCATTACCAAGTACCTAGGAGGTTTGAACCTCATGGACAAGGATGGACTGCATTTGTCCAAAGACAGCTAGATGGAAGTTATGTAATTAAGATCAAAGACCTCGGACTTTTTGATCAAGTCTCCAACGGTCATATGATGTTTGTCACATGGAAAGAGTTTCACAAGACTTCTATAAAAGGCAGCAAGCTCTTCATTATCAAACACACAACTACATTGCATAAAAAGATCAAGAGTCTTAAAGCTATCAAGAGCAATATCCATCCTCTCTTTATACTTTCTATATTGCTACACTAGATATCAAAAAAATCCTTTAGAAAGTGTTAAGTAAAGAGAAAGAAAATCATACTCATATCACTGTATAATTTCCAAGTAAGTTGTACTTGGAAATATTTGAAACTTGTAAGAAACAAGGTTGTAAGTTTGGTGAAGCTTAAGAATACACAAAGTGTAATTATCCTCTGAGAGAGGTTGATCTGGTTGATCATTAGTAAAATCTCACAAGTGTGTGAGGACTAGACGTAGCCATCTTTGGGTGAACCAGTATAAAAGTCGTGTGTCTCTCCCTTTATATTTTCCCTCGCTTTTCATTCAGTTCATATTTAAAGGTTTAAATTTATATCCTCTGATTCGCATCCTCTTAGAGAGGTTAGTAATTCAAAAACTCATTAAAACATTTTTAAACAACAAAATCCCTATTCAACCCCCTTTCTAGTGATAATACATTGCCTAGTCATGGAAGTCCAACAGTCAATGCCATCGAAGAAATCAAAGAATGGCCCTTAATCATAAAGGGTGACAATGCTTGTACTCCTTTTAGAGTTGTCTACACTGAACTTTGTAAATTTGGCTTCATTGAGAAAGACTCATCTTCCATTCATCCAAATGGAAAACACTATATACAAGAGTGTAGGGAGTTCAAAAAAATCCTTCAAGATTTGTTTGACAGGCGTTAGGTATAAGTGAGTTATAGAGAAAGAGAGGTGGGAATGTGTCGACCCTTCAGTCAGGTAGTGACAAGAATGTGATTATCCCAAGATCTTTGGAGATTCTCTATAATAAATGTGATCTCAAGTCAACTTTTGTTGGGCCAAAACTAATAATCATCTATGTCCCAACTCATTTTCCTTTCAAAAATCTTAATGCAATACCATGGGATTATAGTTTGAAGATCCAAGTGAATACTACAAAGTTTGATTAGTTAAGCACAACAATTGATCATAACAAACATCTCGTCACCAATGTCTCAAGAATCAGAGGAATGACTCGTAGTGAACGAATCTATACCCCAATGGATTAATGGTGGAAAAGACGAAAGATAAAGAAAATGACCACAAAGGAAAGAGTAAACAAGGAGAAGACACAAAGGTTATGCTAGAAGAAGAGGTCGATGAATTTTTGAAATTTGGGGGAGATAGATGGGTGTGGCGTCTTAGTCTGTTATAGTGGGAAGAGGAGTTGGTGGAAGAGTGTGCTTCGTTGTTTGTTAATATTCAAGTGCAGGATCAAATTGAGGATTCATGTCAATGGAAAAGTACTACGTGCAAGGTGTACTCTGTGAAAGATGTTTATCAATGATTGATGCAAAACTCTTCTGTAAATCGATCTCCTTTTGATGATATTGTTTGGAATAAAATGATATCGCTGAAGGTGTCTCTCTAAACTTGGAGCTTGTTGCACATGAGGTTGCCTACAAAAGACAGTTTGCTAAAAAGAGACATTTTGGATAGGTCTTCCAACTTGTGCGTGGGTGTGAACTTGAAGAAAATGCTCAACATATATTTTTTTATTGTCCTTTTTTGGTTTGATTTTTCAAAATATTCTTACCTGGTTTAACATTGAGTGTCCTTCGTCTAATGTTGTTTTACACCACACTCAACAATTTGGTGGGTTAAGTGTACTTGGCAGAAATGGTCGATATTTTTTTAATCTTCTTTGGTTAGCGAGCATCTGGGCTATATGGAAAATGAGGAATCAAATTATCTTCAGACAGGAAGAGTGCAACACTATTGAGACGAAAGAACGTATTAACTACTTTGTTGGTGTTGACTTTGTTATAAAGGAAATGATTTTGGATATTGGAGTACCCCAATTTTCTCCGACCAATTAAAAATAATTCCAATAAAAATAAGTAATAATATGTATAATAAACATTTTGCACGTATTATTATTAAGTCTAAACATATCATTTTATAAATCTCGTCCAATTTTTAGTCCATATTTATATGAGATTCCGTTACATTACATTTAACACCAAAAATAAAATAAAATAAAATAAAAACAAAGAAAATATATTTTTTATCTGCGCGTTTTCTTCCTTACCTATTATCTATTTTCCTTTCTAAACTTCTTGCAAGCAAAGCAATTCCTTCTTCTGCAAACAACTTCCTGCAAGCAACAGAATGAGCATGCACGCTTCCCCTATTTATTTACTTTGTTTATTTTTCATTTTTTTAGCCTAATAAGCTTATAATTTTTACTACTTGTACACTCAAATTTTCCCTAATTATCTAAGGTTACTTAATCTGTGTTACAAAACAATCAAAAAACCAAAGTTCAATTTTATCTCATGGACACACAAATTTATCATTTAACCCTATAAATTTTAGAACAAAAAATCACCAAAGGGAAAGTTTTTTTTTACTACTGAAGATGAAAAATAGAAAAAATAGATAAGGTGAGGGGTAGAATAGAAACAACATATTAGAGGAAAATGAAATACGAGATACAAGCAAAGTATTTTAAATCTCATTAATATTAATATTTTATATATATTATTTCTTTTATCATTAATATTATGTATATATAATTTGTTTTTATTACATACTGTATACAATACAGTATACATACCAATAAAAAAAAAACTATGTTCATAACGTTAGAAACTGTAAAACCAAAACAAATGAATTAAATCAAAATATCATAGAAAAATTAACATAAATCAAAAGGGAAACAAATAAGAAGAAAAAAAATCAAAAAGAGGAAGGTGGGAAAAAATTTCCTTGTTGCCTTGTCACCGTCCACCGTCGCTACCGTAAATTTTCCCACTGCCCTTTCCTTTCTCCGGCCTCTTCATTTCGTTTATTTTCTTTTCTTTCTTTCCCTCCCCTCTTCTTTTTCTTGTTTCTCTTTTTTTTTTCCTATTGTTTCTCTCGGCTGCCTTACTTACCCTTCTTTTCTGTTTAAAATTAGAGTTACATCGTGTTATTTGTACTAAAAGAAAGTTTGGGCTCTAAACCCAACATTTTTTTTTATTTAACAATATGTAGCTCAATTTTTTTTCTTTTCTCACGTTTGATATGTCCAACACTTTTTTTTCTCTTAATCCAACCTTTTTTATTTTAAAAAATCTTAAATTTAATCAACTCCTAATAAATATCAACTCTTATAAAAAATAAATAATTTTTTATTTATTTAAAGATTAACTAAATGTCATATCTTTTTAATTTATGAGTTGTCTTGACACAAGTAGTACAACTTGATAGTTCTAAAATTCTTCTTTTTAATCCAAAATCAAACTTTTAAATTTGATTAATTTAGATGTGACATCTTTTTAATCTTTAAGTTGTTAAGATACAAGTTGTACCACTTAGTGATTTTAAAATTCAATTTTAAAACTGAAAATAAATTAAAATGTTCTTAAAATGATTAACTAGATGGGACATCTTTTTACTCATTGAGTTTTGGAGACACAAGTTGTGCAACTTGGTAGTCATAAAACTCGCATTTCAAAATAATTATTCAAATCAAACAAACTCATTTTTTTCGTAAAAACAATTTTTTTAGCAACAACAAAACAAATTTTCTTTAAAAACAATCAACACATCCGTATTTTTTAACCCAAGAATTATGTAACTTTGATTTCTCCATCGCACCGGGAGATACGTAGGAGCAAGATCGCACTCTTGTCGAGCATAATAATAAAAACTTCTTTTTTCCCCTATATTTTTAATACAATTTTATCTCTAGATTATTGCAAAAGATTATATTTGCATTTTACAAATGGAGAAATAAGTTTATATAAGTTAACATTAATTTTGCACAATTAGTTACAGGTAACCGTTTTTTTACGGATATCGTAGGGGTGCTAATACCTTAGCATAATCGACTCCCGAACTCTAAATTTGGTTTCAAAGACTATTATTTTTATTTTTATTTTTTTTTGTTTTTTAAGGGTTTCCCAACGTTTTCCTTATGTTCAATAAACTTTGGTGGCAACTCCATTGAATTCGAGAAACACTCGAAATTTTAGACTGCGACAAGTATGACTTTAATCAATGGTAGTCGAATCCGATTCATTGTTTGATGTAGTTTTTTGTGGGTTTTTTTAGTTGTTTTTAGTGTGTAGATGAAGTTTTATTCTCCGAACTCTATTTGTTTTGTTATTTTATTGAGTTTTGTTAACTCTTTTACATTAGTATATTCTTATTATTTCTACGTCTTGTACTTAAAATAAAATAAAATAAAATAAACAAACCGAATCACACTGCATACATAAATTTTATTAAAAAAATTAAACACAAGAAGTGCGAAAAATAACAACAATGAACCGAATTAAAGTGCATCATAAATTTTAGTACTTGTTTTTTTGTTAATATAGTATATTGCATTTATATATTATTTGCTGATTTTTTAATTTTTTTCTAATAATACTTATTGTTTTAATTTTAATCTATTTTTTTCTATTTCATATATTTCAAACATAATTTATCATTGTTATTTTAT
>JBBPBP010009777.1:37673583-37685490 GCA_037974735.1 Cicer chorassanicum | reverse complement strand
AAATCAATTATAAAGATTTATGGCTTATTTTTTAATATTTATGAATAAAAAATGTGTATCCCATGTTTATTTTATGTATTAATGGTAAATATTAATCATGTGATTTTTTATATTTATCACTGACAAATATTTGTCTCGTGTTTCTTTTTATGCATCAGTTATAAATATTTATGCTTTATTAATTTAATATTTATCAATGATAAATATTTATCCCATATTTTTCTATGAATCAATAGCCTAATACACATTTTCCCATATATAATTTATAAATAAATTATAATTATTTATTTTCTAAAAAAAATAAATAGTTAAATCCTTTTTCTAATATTACTTTTTTTTTAAGAATGGGGTTTAGAGTTTATTAGGAAATTAAGAAGGGATGAGATTTGAGAATAATCTTTTTTTAAGATTGGACTTTTTAGAGTTTATAGGGAAAGTTTTAATTTTAGAGGATAAAAATTTCTAGAAAGGCAAAAGGTGAGCAAATGGGAAGACCTTCCTACTGTAAACTCAACACGCTCCCTAAGACTGACATTGTAAGACTCAAAATTAATTATCTAGAATATGACAATTGAATCTATACACCATAATAAAATATATGCAAATATAATGAAATGATAATTAGAATCATAAAACACAATTGAAAACTATATTCAAAATATAGTCTACAATTTGTTTTGATAGATTCATAAATTAATATTACAACATGAACTAATTTAAGTCTTTAACAAATTTTCATTACATCATATAATTCAATACATCAAAATTTTAAAACTAATAAGTCTGGATCAATCCTCTCGTGCTCAGCCCGTATCTTGGTTTCCTCCAGCTGCTAATATAAAAATAAAGGGATGAGATAAAATTTCAGTGAGTTTGATAATAAAGGGAGGGGTAGTTTAAAAATATTTTTTTCTTCATAAATATGCATAAAAACATGAAACTATGATGCATCTCATGATGAAGCTCTTAACTTCGATTTCTCCTAAAAGCTTAATTGAAATCATTCTTTCATCATGATTCTAAAAATTATCCATGACCTTAAATCTTTTTCTTGACACAAGGAAAAGTCACCCAATATATTGATGTGGGTCACCAAGAAAATTGAGAAGTGATTGGTAAAGGTGGTCTGACCAAACCCCAACCATTGTTCAGATTGTTCTCCTTTACTTGTTGTTTGATGCCTTGAATAAACCTGAATGTCCCACTGTGAATAAGGAAATGCATGATTTGATTAATGAGAATGTAATGCAGTTTACATATTGTGTATGCAATGCCTTGATAATATTATGTTTGCAATGCATCATCACTCCATAACACTTATAATAACTTAACAATATATTGTAAATCAAGTGGAAATTAAATGCTAAGTCCTCAATCAGAGCTGGAACCAGAGGCGGTGCATTTTGGAGTAACAGATCAGTAGCAGCATGACCAGAGGGAAACTCTAACTAGAGGCAACATGACTAGAAGCATATAGGTCAGAGGCAGCATAATCAGAGTCAGAGGATATGTGACTAGAGATAGAGTCAGAGGATACATGTCCAAAGGCGGAATTAGAGGATACGTGTCCAGAGGCAGAATTAGAGGATACGTTTTCAGAGACAAAATCATAGGCTACGTGTCTAGAGGCAAAATTAAAGTATACGTGTCCAGGGGCAAAATTAGAGGGACTTGGATCAGAGGCAACTTGATCACATGAGACTTGAATTAGCGTATAGGGTATAAGAAGAAAAATCAGAAGGTAAAGTAGAAGAGTATTATCAGAGGAAAAATAGAAGCATTTCACCAGAGGCAAAAATAGAAGTAATTTACGAGAGGCAATTACAAAAGGAGAAACCATAGGCAGAAATACTCATAGTTGAGAAATAGCATCAGAGGTAACATGCCCAGAAACGTAAGTTAATCATCAGAGGTAGAGTGCCCAAAATCATGAGTTAGAAACCAGAGGCAGCAATATAGAAAAGAATTATCAGAGGTAAAAATACTTAGGTTTTTGAAACAACCAGAGGCAAAAACCCCAAAGATACAGAATGACACCCAAAGGCAAAACTACTGAGGCGAGGGTGAAATAGCATCCAAGGCACACATATTTTCCTTTATTAAAAGGATTCACACATTAAACTACAATTCTTTACTCGAAATTTTGAGAGTTCCTAAATTTCCAACACAATAACTATGCAATGATCAAACAAAAACCATGCATGACATTATAAAATCATTTGGGTGCAGTTTCAAATCACCTATATTCTAAAAATTCAATTTCCTCATTTTTTGAGTTCTTCTAACTCATAATGCCCCGAAAACAGTTTTTTGAAAAAAAGTAAAGAATTCTAGTGAATGAATTGCCAGAACCGTCATGCTAAAAGAAGTTAATGTAACAGAACTCACATAAATGGCACTAAAGAAGAAAAAGATTCTCGTCCAAAGCAGCTCTGAGCTCCTCTTGAAGGCAGGTTCCTGGCTTCGCTGATTTGAGTTGATTTGCAAGAATGAAGAGATAGATTCATGCATGCAAGGCTGTTAGGCAGTTTTGGGGGACTTTAGTGAACTTCTAGTATTGGAAGATTTGAAAGGGAAGGAAAAATGGAGGATTTGGAAGAGAAGGTGAATAGTAACAGTGGGTTTACCCTTTAGACTGGTTATGGGAAGGAGAAGGGAAAAATGAGAGAATGATTGAGTATATTTTCCAGAAAGGATAAAATGAGAGGAATAAGGAAATTCTCCTTTTTGCCTCTTGGACATTCTCCATATTACCTTTTTGTCCATTCCTATTTTAATTAAATTCTTTATTTATAAATTAATGTATTAATACTTTGACTACACTTTATTTTTTTACATATTTTAATTAAATGGGTTATTACATTCTCCCCCCTTAAAAAATTTCCCTCAAAATTTGAGAACTTACCTATTGAAAGAGGTAAGGATAATCCTGCTACATATTCGTGTTTGTCTCCCAAGTTGCTTCTTCGGAAGATGATCCTCACCAAACAACCTTCACTAGGGGAATAGTTTTGTTCCTCAATGCCTTGATGCTCCTATCAACAATCTGAACTGGCACTGGATTGTTTGTGAGGTTGGGTTTAAGTTGGAGAGATTCATGGTGAAGGATTTGGTGAAGGTTTGGAATATATTTCTTTAATTGGGAGACATGAAAAACATCATAGAGACTAGACAAATATGATGGCAAGGCTTGTTTGTAAGCAGAGGGACTTATCCTCTGCATAATTTGGAAAGGTTCAACAAAACATGGGATAAGCTTCTTAACTTTCAGCACTCTTCCAATACCAACAGAAGAGGTAACCCTTAAAAATACATGGTCACCTTCCTCAAACTCTAAGGGTGTCCTCCTATGGTCAGTATAACTTTTCTGCCTACTTTGAGCTATCCTCAAATTATCCTTAATGACCTTGATTCTTTCAGTGGTTTCTTAGATAACCTCATGCCCTAGAATCCCTTTGTCCCCTACTTCTGACCAACATAAAGGGGTTCTACATCTCCTTCCATACAATGCCTCATAAGGTGTCTGAAGTCTAGATGCAAGCCCTTAACATATCTTCTGAAGTCTTGATGGTCCTTTCAGTTTGGTCATTAGTTTGGGATGATAAACAATACAAAGGTGTAACCTAGTCCCCAAAGACTTTTGAAGGCTTTCCAAAATATGGAGGTAAAATTGTGGTCCCTATCTGATATTATATTATCTGGTACCCATGTAATTTTACTATTTCCTTTATAAATAATTTGGCTAGCTTATGGGTAATTTAGGTAGTCCTAACAGGTAACAAGTAGGCTGACATAGTCAATTTGTCTACAATTACCCAAATGGAATCATACCATGACTGGGTATGAGGTATTCCCACTACAAAATCCATGGAAATAGAATCTCATTTCCATTCAGGTATGTCTAGAGGCTACAATAGATTGACTGGCCTTTGATGTTTTATTTTTATCTTTTGACTAGTCAAGCACTGGGCAACAAAGGTAGCCACATCATTCTTCATGCCTGCCACCAATAACTCTTCTTAAACTTCTGATACATCTTGGTAGCTCCATGGTGAATGGTCAAGTGGCTCTTATGGGTTTCCTCTAATATTATTGTCTTTAATTCCTAGTCCCTATGTATACAAATTGTGTTTTGAAACAAAATTGTCCCATCTGTTGCCTTTGAAAATTTCTCTTGATCCTTCTTAGCCTGTAACTCTCCATCTAGTTCTTGGGAATGCCTAATTTGTTCCCTAAGATCATTGGTTATTTCCAACTGATTTAAAAGAATTCCCCCTTGAAGAGGTGTCATCATCCGATTTAAATCTCTAAAGTTTTCTAGTAATATCAGCTCTTGTATCTTCAAATATGATATATGTAGTGACTTTCTTCTCGAGGCATCTTCCACTACATTGGCCTTTCCTAGGTGATATCTTAGCTCAAAGTCATAGTCTTTCAGGAATTCCACAATCTCATCTGTTTCCAATTAAGTCCCATCTGGTCAAAAAGGTACTTTCGACTTTTATGGTCAATTAAAACATTAAAATGTGCTGCGTACAAATAATGTCTCCAGATCGTTAAGAAAAACCCTATGACATATAATTATAGGTCTTGGGTAGGGTAAATCTCCTCATGTGGTTTGGGTTGCCTTGAGGCATAAGCCACTACTTGATTGTTTTGCATCAGTACACAACCTAGACCTTTTAATGATGCATCGCATTGTACCTTAAATCCTAAAGTTGGATATGGGATGGCCAGCACATGGGCAATGGTCAGTTTGGTTTTAAGTGTTTAAAAATATTCTCGCACTCATGATCCCACACAAAAGGGTAATCTTTCTTGGTTAACCTGGTCACAAGCAAGGCAATTTGGGAAAATTTTCTAATGAATCTTCTATAGCACCATGCCAATCCTAACAAGCTCCAAACTTTAGTCACATTCTTAGGTTGTTCCCATTCCAATACTGCCTCTAACTGAGAGGAATCCACTGCTACTCCTCCCTTGGTGATCACATGGCCTACAAATTTTACTTCTAACATCCCAAATTCACATGTACTAGGTTTGGCATACAACTTCCTATCTCTAAGTATTTGTAAGACTATCTGAAGATGTTCTACATGTTCCTTAGGGGTTTTTGAGTATATCAAAATGTCATTTATGAATACCACTACAAATCTATCAATGTATGGTCTAAAAATCCTATTCATATAATTCATAAATACAATTGGGGCATTGGTCACCCCAAAAGGCATAACTAAGAATTCATAATGTCCATACATGATCCTAAAGGTTGTTTTGGGGATATCCTCTAACTTTATTCCGATTTGATGATATCCAGATCTCAAATCAATCATGGAAAACACAATAGCTCCCCCTAATTGGTCTAAGAGGTCATATATCCTTGGTAGACGATATTTATTCTTAATAATTACCTTATTCAACTTTCTATAATTATGCAAAGCCTCACGTTGTTGGAACCAAGTCAGTTTAATACTTAGAGTTTTGATGTTAACAAAATTATTTTATGAGAACAATATATTTGACTTCACATAGTATGAAAGAAGATTTAGGTTTTTGAAGACAAGCTAAAATAAGATTTGATTTAGATTTATAATTAAAGAAAATATTTGACCAAGTTGAAGAGAAGATATGGTCAAAATTTGGTCAAGATTTACCACAAGAAGATTTGATCAATACTTATCACAAGAAGATATGAATTATTTACTAGAAGATTTGATCAAAATTTATCTACAACCAAATATGAACAATATTAATCTGAAGAATTTACAAACTCAATCTGAATAAAATACGAACTAAATCAATCTATAAGAACTACTTGGACTGAATTTAGAAATAAAAAATGGGCTAAAGAAAATATTGTCAAAAAATATCCTATTCAGAAGTCTTCTTGAATTAGATCATTATTGACCAAGCTAGAAATGAAGATACAATTCAGAATTAAACAATGCCTAAATTAAAGCCCTAATTTTATCTATAAATGGATACTAAAGATTGAAGAATAAGATCATCGAAAAATCATAAAAGAGTAGAAGAACTCAAGCTCAAAAATCCAAATTCATCTTAGAGTTCAAAGAGAGAAACACTTGTTCAAATGAGAAATATTTTCTAAGTGTTTTTCTTAGAGTGTGATAGTCATTGTTATAATCAACTTGTTAGAAGCAACCACTCAAGTTTCAAGTCTTTGTATTCAAACCTGATAGTGGTGTTAGTGTGTCTTCAACAATATGGGGTTGTCAGGTTGTGTGGAGAAGATTTAGCTAGTAGAGTCAAGGTGATTGTGTTCCTCAAAAGGCTGGGGTTGTCAGACTGTTTGAGAAGACTGACTTGGAGTGTCAAGTTAGTGGTGAACCAGGATAAATTGCTTCTACTCCAAGTAAATCATCATGTCTGGCCCAATTTAATCTAATAATGAAAAAGTTATCAACTTAGTTAAATACAATTTAACCCTTCATTCTCGTGTTTTCGCCTTCACACACTACCATCCTTTTTCTTTACTAAAAGCACAGGGGCTCCCCAAGGTGACACACTTGGTCTGATGAATTACTTGCTTATCAGATCCTCCAGCTGATTTTTCAACTAACTCAACCCTAAGAGGGACATCTTATAAGGGGCAATGGAGATTGGTCCTGTTCCAATGACCAAGTCTACAGAGAATTCTCTTTCGTGAGGCAGGGATGTCACATCTTCTAGAAAGACATCCTCATTCTCACTGACCACATGAATGTTTGATAATTCTACTTGTGACCCTAAGTTATAGGATAACAACAATAGTATGGCTTGACCCCCATGATTTAAACATTGGAAAAGCTAGGAAGTTGTGGATATGGAAGGAAGTTATTGTTTGGGACTGCTTAGGGGAATGATAATTTTCATACATACAGTCCATTCAAGTAGGGGAAGATTGAGTAGCCAAACACAATATGAGGATATGAATGAATGGGATGCACCAGTGTCAAACATGAAAATCAAATGAGTTTAATTTATGAAACAAATACCAGTAATCTGATTGTGATTCTTACCTTTCTTAGCACTGAGGGCAAAGACTCTCCCAGTGCTAGGTTTGCTTGGGTTGGAATCTCGTTGTTTTTGGCATACTGGACTGGAAAAAGCCATATGACCATGTTGTTTCAGTAGTAACAGACATGTTTTCCAAGCAAGCATTTTCCCCCATGCTCTCTAGCACACTTAAGACAATTATTTGCTCTTGGGGAATTGGTGGTTTGTACTTGCTTTCTCTTAGCATGAGGAGTCTTTACCTTCAACTGTTGGCCAAATTTACCACACGATCTCTTTTGTTGCCACTTAGCCTCATTTTCCTCTTGTACCTTCTTTAAATTGTCTTCAACAATGTAGCTCTTTTGTACAAGAGTAGAATAATTGGTAAGCTCCATATGGCCTATATTTCATGTGATTTCAAGCCTCAATCCTCACTCAAACTAGTTTATCTTCCACTCTTCAATGGGTGCATATTGGGCATGTGGGGAAAACATGGCCAGTTCCTTAAACTTAGAAACATACTCTGCAATAGACATGTCTCCTAGTTGAAGGTGCACAAACTTTAGCTCCTTTTGTCTTCTAGCACTTTTTGGATAATACTTGTCCAAAAAGGCCGATTGAAAGTGTTCCAAATTCACAGGGGTTCCTTGAGTATGAAGATAAGTTCTTGCACCCTTCCACCAATACTCTACCTCACACTTTAGTAGATGGGCAACAAATGCCACTTTTTGTTCTTCAGTACAGGGCACTACTTCAAATTCATTCTTAATCTCATCCAGCCAAGCTTGGGACTCTGAGGGATTATGGCTGCCCTGGAAGGTTGGAGGCTGCAACTTAAGAAAATGATAAAATACCTATTGGCATTTTGAGTGCCATCTCTTTGCACTGCCATTTGTTTTATCAAATTATGGGTAGCTGTGGCTTGCATTTGAATAGTTTCCATCACCTTTTTGCTGGGTTCAATTGTAGGTGGTGGAGTCATATTGTCTTCAGGGGCAAAGTTCCTCATTGGTCTTCCTCTCCTCCTAGATCATTCACCTATACTTCTGCATACCATACACAAAATACTAATTTGATTAGACTTAATATTAGGTGAAATGATAATTAGAATATATAGTAAAAGAACACTATTCTAATTCCTAACCCATAACCCATAGTCCTATTGAATCGATCTGGCTCTGATACCAAAATGTAAGACCAAATACCAATTATCTAGAATATGACAATTGAATTTATAAGCCTTAGTAAAACAAAGGCAAATATAATGAAATAATAATTAGAATCATAAAACACGACTTAAAATGACATTCAAAATATAGTTTATAACTTGTTTTGGTAGATTCATAAATTAATATTACAACTTGAACTAATTTAAGTCTTTAACAAATCTTCATTACATCATATAATTCAATACATCAAAATTTTAAAACTAATAAGTATGGACCAATCCTCTGGTGCTCAACCTACATCTTGGCTTCCTCTAGCTGCTAATATAAAAATAAAGGGGTGAGATAAAATCTCATCGAGTTCTGAAAATAAAGGAAGCGGTAGTTTAAAAATATTTCTTTCATAAATATGCATGAAAACATGAAATTATGATGCATCTCATGATGAAGCTTTTAACTTTGATTTTTCCTAAAAGCCTAACTGAAATCATTCTTTCATTATGGTTACGAAAACTATGCATGACCTCAAATCTTTTCCTTGAAACAAATAAAAGATGCCCAATATCTTGATGTGGGTCACCAAGAAAATTAAGTCCTAATTGGTAAAGGTGGTCTGGCCAAACACCAACCAGCGTCGTGATTGTTCTCCTCTACCTATTGTTCCATGCTTGGAAGAAACTTGAATGTCCCACTGTGAATAAGGTCATGCATGATCTGATTAATGAAAATGTAATGCACTTGAGATGTTATGTATGCAATGCCTTGAAAATATTATGTTTGTAATGCATCATTTCTCCATAACACTAATAATAACTTAACAATATATTGACAACCAAGTGGGAATTAAATTCTAAGTCCCTGATCAGAGCTGGAACCAGAGACAAACTTAGCCAGAGGCAGAACTCCTGACCAGAGGCGGTGCATTTTGGAGTAACAGATCAGAGGCAGCATAACTAGAACCATATAGGTTAGAGGCAGCATAATTATCATCAGAGGATATGTGATCAAAGAAAAAGTCAGAGGATCCATGTCCAAAGGTAGAATTAGAGGATACATATCCAAAGGCAGAATCAGATGATACATGTCCAGACGCAGAATAAGATGATACATGTGTCTAGAGGTAGAATAAGAGGATACGTATCCAGAGACAGAATCAGAGGATATGTGTTCAAAGACAGAATCAGAAGATACGTGTCTAGAGGCAAAATAAGAGGATATGTGTCCACAGGCATAATCAGAGGATACGTGTCTAGAGGCAGAACTCACAAAAATGGCACTAAAGAAGAAGAAGAGTCTGGTCCAAAGCAACTATGAGCTCCTCTTGAAGACGGGTTCCCTGCTTCACTAATTTGAGTTGATTCGCAAGGATGAAGAGACAGATTCCCACATGCAAGGTTGTTGGGCAGCTTTGGGGGGACTTTAGTGAACTTCTAGTCTTGGAAGATTTGGAAGAGAAGGAAAAATGGAGGATTTGGAAGATAAGGTGAATAGTAACAATCGGTTTACCTTCAGACTGGTTAAGGGAAGGAGAAGGGGAAAATGAGAGAATGGTTAAGTATTTTTCCCGGAAAGGATAAAATAAGGGGAAAGAAGGAAATTCTCCTTTTTGCCCATTGGACATTCCCCATATTACCTTTTTGTTCATTCCTATTTCAATTAAAATTCATTAAATCTAAATTAATGTATTAATAATTTGACTACCCTTTATTTTTAATATATTTTAATTAAATGAGTTATTACAGACATACAACAAATGTTGTTCGAACCGAAGCAGATATATATGTACATACTGGCGTATAAAAAAAAAAAAAATTTTAACTAACTCTTTAGCGACAATTATTTTTCTCGTGTATGGTTTTTATAATAAAAAATTATTCTCGTTTTTATTTAGAAGATTTCAAAAAAAAAATTATAAATTTTAACTAATTAATTAGCGATAAACATTTATTTAGGATTCAACGGCTTCTTTAGTGATTCATTTGCACACAAAAACAAAAAATAGTTGTAATTATTGTATTGTAAGTGTTTCTTATTTTTATGTTGATGATATTAAAAAACATTAATTTGAACTAATTTTTTATTGACAACATTTTGTCCCGTGCATGGTTTTTATAATAAACTTTTAATTATTATATTATAATTATTTTCATTAATAATGAGAAGATATAAAAATATATACTAAATTTAAATAATTGATTAGAGACAATAATTTATCTTGTGTATAAATTGTACACTTGAACAACTTTTTTTAGTGACTCATTTTCAGAAAACAACATGACAAAATTGAAATGTGAAAAAATCATAGTCAGCGATTATAATTGTTCTCATTTTTATGTTAATGCTATTAAAACAAAAAGGCATAATTGCTCTCGCGGTCCCTTAACTTAATTTCACGTAATATTTCAGTTCTTTTTTTTCTTCTTAATTTAGTCTTTTATTTAATTTTAAGTAACAATTTGATCCTTTATATCTTAAAATATCAACAATGTCATCCTTTCTTTACATAAACTTAGAAAATTCATCAAAATTTTCAAACAAAACCCAAAAAATTCAATACCAATTTCAAGAAAATTCATATATTCATCAAATGCATAACTCAAATATTCAAATAAACTCATATTTTTATCTCCAACGACATCAAATTCATCAAATAAAGAATGAAAATATGAGTTTATTTGAAGATTTGAGTTATGAATTTGATGAAATTTGTATTATATTGAAGATGATAATTAATCTTATGGGTTTTGTTTGAAATTTTTTATGAATATTTTGAATTTTTGTAAAAAAAATGATAACATTGTTGATATTTTAAGACATAAAGGATCAAATTGTTACTTAAAATTAAATAAAAGACTAAATAAAAAAATAAAAAATAAATAAAAAAGATAGAGAACTGAAGTGTTACCTGAAATTAAGTTAAGGGACTACATGAGCAATTGTGTCAAACACAAAATACTAATTTTAACTAATTGCTTAGTTACAAACATTAGTCTCGTGTACGGACCGGTTTTTATAATAAATTATAATTAATATATTATAATTATTCTCTTTTTTATTTTTTTAGAAGATATAAAAAATATTAATTTTAACTAATTAATTAACGACAAATATTATCCCATGTATGAATTATACGTTTCAACAAATTTTTTAAGAGCATAGAAAAATTGAAGTGCGAAAAAACTATAGTTAGTATATTATAATTGTTCTCAATTTTATGTTGATGATATTTAAAAAAAACACTAATTTCAACTAATTTTTTATTGACAATCATTTGTCCCTGCATGGTTTTGAAAATAAATTATAATTATTATAATGTAATTATTCCCATTTTTATTTAGTGGATATCAAAAACATTAATTTTAACTAATTTATTACCGATAAACATTTGTTTAGTGTATGAAATGTACTCTCTAACAACTTCTTTAGCTACTCATTTCCGGAAAAAACAACATGAAAAAAGCTTGAGGTGTGAAAAAAAAATTATAGTTACTATATTATAGGCTAAATTGTATATGTGGTTCCTTAACTTAATTTCAGTTAACGTTTTAGTCATTTATTTTATTTTATTTTTTTCTCGATTTGGTCCTTTATTCTTTATTTGATGTTGATAGAAATAAAAATATGAGTTTATTTAAAGATTTAAGTTATGAAGTTCATGAAATTTGCATTATATTGAGGATGATAATTAATTTTATGGGTTTTGTTTGAAATTTTTTTATGAATTCTTGCAAAAAAAAAAAACATT
>JBBPBP010009777.1:37632003-37664242 GCA_037974735.1 Cicer chorassanicum | reverse complement strand
AAGGTGGTGTTATTAAGATTTAATTTTATTATTACTATTAGTATTATTTTTATTATTATTTAATAATAAATCAATTAACTTTTTACGATGTATGTAAAGTTTTGGTCCTTATTTTTATCAATTCATGAAATAAAATTCATTATTTTAAAATATGATAGTTTTGGTTTTTATTCTGATTTTTTAATTAAAAAATAACGATATGACATACTTTAAATAATGTGGTATATGATACGATGATGTAAAATGATTAACACCTATGAATCGCAATAAATCTTTCTAAAAATTTAACTTTCAACTTTGACTTTTTTTCATTTTTGTAATTTAATTAATAACTTATGAATAATTAATGTATCTACATGGTTCTATATCATGAATTTGTATGTCACATAATTTAAAACATGTCAAATAATCATTTTTTTAGTTTAAAAATTTGAGCCAGAGATCAAAACTGTCGAATTTTAAAATATTGAGAACAATTTCATGAATTGGTGAAAATAGATGACCAAAACTACAATTAATTTTTTTTAGTACTAATCTTTATAATTAAATCTTTTTAGTACTAATCTTTTGCTGCAACGTATTTTTCCTACTACTATTACCTCTACTATTTGAGATTTTTTATTAAAATATCCTTTTTTTTTTTAATTCTTTTTCAAACCAAACTGCCCTACTTTTTGGGCCCATCAACATGTCGCGACAGGGGGTGCGACCTCCTTAATGGGCTTTTTTTCAGGCCCAGTGGGAGGTCGCTGGCTGGAGGTGCGACCTCCTACTAGGGGTTTTATTTTTTTTGTCTTTTTCTGTTTTTTATATGTTTTTTATTAATTAATTAATAATAATAATAATAATAATAAAAATAATACATCAATAATAATAATAATTAATAAATAATAATAATACATTAAAAAATAATAATAATTATTATTAATATTATTAATTAATTATAAATAATAATAATAATAATAATAATAATAGTTGTAATAAATAATACATTAATAATATAAAATAATTAATAATAATAATAATAATTATTATTATTATTATTATTTTAAATGATGATAATTAAAAATATAAAATTATATTAAAATTTTAAAGAAAATACATTAAAAAAAATACATTAAATAAAATGAAACAAAATACAAAATACATTTAATTTGAGTAGATGTTCCCGCAGCGTTTGGACAATGTTTTCTAGTATGACCAGATATCCGACATAATCCGCATTTTCTTTGTACTGTTTCTGTGGTGTCCATTTCTGTTCTAATGCGTTTATTCTTTGGGCGACCTTTCTTGACTCTCCGCATTAATGGATTGTGACACACCTTAACACCTTGATATTCTGGCCAATATCATTTGTTTGGTATAGGTGGGAACGCTTCGTCGTAGACTTTTAGTACCGTTTCCTCCTTGTACACATCAGGTATAAGGCTCCAATAATCATATTTTATGCTAGAACATGCTGCTATGACATGTGAGCAAGGCATATTTTTAGCTTAATATTTCCCACAATCGCACCACTTGTTAGGAAGGTTTACACTGAAGTGACCAATTGGTCGCCCTTCCTTTGGAACTATTGTCTCGTGGATCATGAAAGTACGGTTGCTCCGATCAAAACTATCCACTCTATGACTATTGGATTTACTTATTTCCAATTTCATAAAATTTATGCAAGTTTCTGTGTATACCTGACCAGAAGCTAAAATTGCTGCGTGTTGTTTTCCCATGGTTGGAAACAGTGTCCCTATTTTAAAATAAGTTGATTGGACCAAAGCAGTGATGGGAAGGTTGCGTGTGCCTTGTAATACTGCATTGATCGACTCTGCATGGTTAGTTGTCATTTGACCCCAACGGCTACCTCCATCGAATGCTTGAATCCAATCTTGTCGAGGTATGTTGTCTAACCATTTCAAAGCATCCGAGTTTACTATGCCGATTTCTCTGGGGTACTATCGATATGTAGACTCATTGATTGAGTAACCTGTATTGAAACAGTAGAAAATTATATAAATTAAGAATGAAATTATTAAAAATTACACTAATTGTAAAAATTAAGAATGAAACTATTACCCATAGAAGCAACTTTTTTCTTCAAAGCATTGTCCTTAAATTCCCTTGCAAAATTTTGTGAAATATGTCGGACGCAGAACATATGCTTTGACGGAGGATCTTGCCACCCATTGTTCGGATTATTGTAAGCACTCTTAATGGATTCGTGTCTATTCGAAATCAAACAAATGTTGGGTTGTGGAGTGACGTATTTTCTCAAATTTCTCAAAAAGAAACTCCAACCCTCTTTTGCCTCACCTTCCACAAGAGCATAAGCAATAGGAATTACTTTGTTGTTCCCATCCTGTGCAACTGCTACCAGTAGAGTTCCCTTGTACTTGCCGTACAAGCAAGTCCCATCAACTTGTACTATTGGTTTGCAGAATTTAAAAGCAGATATGCACGGAACGAAAGCCCAAAATAGTCTATGAAATATCCTTATCCCACTTATCAAAGTATTCTCATGATAAGCTGGGATGGTTTCCATTTCAACTTTGGTTCCTGGAGCAAACGTTTGCATAACCAATAACCATTGTGGGAGTTGATTGTAAGACTCTTCCCAATTACCATAAATGTGTTCGATTGCTTTATTTTTTTCCCACCCAGGCCTTTCTATAACTAACTGTGTAGTTGTGTAAAGTCCGAATCTCAGCAATAATGACCTTCACTTTGATTGAAGGATCCACTTTCACAACTTCCATTACGCTTGTACATATCATGTTAGAATCGAGTTTCGTATTATCTTGTGACAATGCATAATTTGTGCATGTATGAGGTACATTCAATTTACCAATCACCCACAATTCATTTTTTTTTTTTGCGTTTTGAAGCTCTGCATCTAAACAAACAATTTGGACTTGAACAATAAATAACATACCTTTCTAAATATGACTTTTGTACCTTAAAGTTCAGTGATTGTTTTAGATGGTAACGTTTGATTGCATGTACGCATTCATCTTTGTTTTGAAACTTCATTCCAACTACAAGAGTTCCATCTGATGCTGGGACGTCGTTAACGAACAAGTGATCAAGTTCACTTGAACGCACTTAAGTATCTATATTGATGCTCTTCAAGTGAGATGGTGGATCAAATTCAGGTAGTATATGTTGATCTTCTGCTTCCATATCTTCATCAACATCAATGTCATTGTCAGAATTACCAGATGATTCATCGAAGTATGTTTTATCCTCTTCACTAGAATTACTTAATTGTTCCTCGTTGATATTATATAAGACATTAATGAGAAGACCACATTGTGGACTTGTCGGAGGAGATTGATGATAAAGTTGATCACTTTTCGAATGAGATTGTTCTATTTAGGTAGAGTATTGTTCATAGTGTTGTGATGGTTCATAGTGTTGTGATGGAGAATATTGTTGTGATGGTTCATAGTGTTGTGATGGAGAATATAAGTCGGGTTGATAAGGTATGTTTGAAGTCGATGGTTGATAAGGTATGTTTGAGGTCGATGGTTGATAAGGTATGTTTGAGGTCGATGGTTGAAAAATGTTTGTTGATGGAGGACTAGACTGAAAGGCAACATATAACTCGATGGTGCCGAGTTGTGACCATTGTGCATAAACATCAAACATCAACTCAACATCTTCGTCATCACAAACCTTCATCAGTTCAAATCTTGTTGTATTTTCACCAAAGAACACAAGGTGTCGATAAACTATATCGGTTATCGTGACTCCCTCATCGAGGTGTAACTTTTTTTTAATGACATTCTTTTGACGAGCAAAGTTGCTTCCCGAATGTACTTTGAACGCCTTTTTGTAATCACTTACGAATGTTTTACCTTCAACTCCATCAACAATTGAACCATTGTAGTAAACAATACAAATTACTTGTTGAGCAGCCATGATCAAGTAATTTCTTAAGTATGAAATGGTGAGATATAAAGTGTGGTGTGATATAGTGAGATAGTAGGTAGATTGAGATGGAAAGTGTGTTGAGATAGTGTTAGTTTGTTTTCTATTTATAGAAGGTGCGGTGATGATTTCATTGGTTGAAAACTACACACAAGGATTGCATCATTTACATCCGTTGATAATTTTTTTTCAACGAACGAGATTCAATCTTTAAAAAATGATCCTATTGGTTGAAATATACACACAAGGATGGGATCATTTACACCCAGTTATAATTTTTTTCAACAGACGAGATTCAATCTTTAAAAGCCATGATCCTATTGGTTGAAATTTACTCACAAGGATTGGATCATTTACATCTGTTGATAATTTTTTTTCATCGGACGAGATTCAATCTTTAAAAAAATGATCCTATTGGTTGACATAGGGGTGAACATGGGCGCGGGTCGACCCGCCAACCAGATCACTCAATCCAACCCAACCCGATTTTTACCCGTACTCGATAACTTTCGGGTCCGACCCAACCCAACCCGTTGAAACCCGCTTATATTTGGGTCGGGTAATAGGTTTAACAATTTGAACCCGTCGACCCGACCCGGTAACTAGTTATATTTTTTTTAAAAAAATTTGTTTGGCAGGTTCAGTAGTTCAATAGGGTTTCATTACTCTTCTTCTTATTTAGATTTTCAGCTGCCTTCATCCACTTTCGGCCTATACCTTCTTCAAGACTTTTTGAAGTCGCGCCGCTGTCCACCTTCTTCTTTTGTTCTACAGGTGCTCATAACTGATTTTATACGAATTAGTTATAATAAGATATTATTAATAAGTGATTTTTATATGAATGTTGATGCAAGGTGTTCATGCGTCTAGGCTAAACACTGAACTCGTTTAATTTGTTTTGACATTGTAATCTCGTATATGCCTACTCATAAAATGCATATCTAATTTTTGAATTGTCTCTTTCAAATGAGCAATTTAATTTGAGTTAAATACTATTTATTTAAATGTTATATTTTGTTATAGTTTTACGTAATAAAGGTATGAACAGAAAACTTATGCTTATAATGAATTTAGTTTAAATTTTTTACATTTGTTAAATACAAATTTTTTTAGTTAAATACTATTTATTTGAGTTACATACTATTTATGAGCAAAATTGATACTTACGCAAAAACTTACGATAAATTTAATTTAAATTTTTTATATTTAAATCTATTAGACAATTTTTTTTAGTATTTTATTTGAAAATAGTAACTATAAACAAATGAATGGTACTTAGTAAACTAAAATGGTTGGTGAATTATGTGTAACCAGTGGCTAATCTTTCTTGGGACTGACACGGCCACCCCAAAATTTTCTCTAATATTTTAATAATACTTCTTATTTTATTTTATTTATAATACTATAATTTGTTAAATAAAAATTAATATAGATTAAATAAGGTTTATCCTTGTCATTGCGAAAAAGCATTTGATAGGTAAATATGAATTTTATGTTGTTTTAATGTTGGGTTCTATAATTGGTGTATTTTATGAGTTGAATTGCGGTTGTTGAGTTATGTTGTCGAGATGTATGTTTCAGTCTAATATGTGAAGATAACATACTATATGTGCATTTTTTCTTATTACATGAATTAATCTAACAAAATGACATGAAGATTGGCATGTGTAGATCTCATAGGATTGATATGTGTATATGGGACATGAAGATTGGTATGTGTAGATTGTTGGAGCGACCCCCTGAAGCATACGCAGTCCAGTACTGACTCGTGGCCTGAGCCTGCGACCTATAAATACCAACCTCCTTCCTCACTTCTTTCACAACATCCTCACTTCATCTTTATCCAACAACTTTCTCTTTCATTCATTCAAATACATCTATTTTACAAAATTTATCTTTTTTATCATGGAACTATCTACGAATCATAGAGCTGAAATCCAATATATTAAAGCATTTGTAAGTTTTGTATTTTATTTTATTTTAATTTATTTTATTTTAATTTATTTTATTTTGTTTATAATATTTTCAATCTCATTACTTATTTTATTTTATTTATAATATTTTCTATCTCATTACTTATTTTATTTTTGTTATTTTATATCCTATTAATTTCAGTCACCGTTGAAGGATAAACTAAAATGTCACGGTAACATCAATAAAAAGCCAAATGAAGCCATATTACCATATTTGCAAGTGGCTGGCTTCGGTGAAGTGATCAAACTCGGAAATTATAAACTAGATGTGGGTCTGATCACTACTATGGTTGAGAGATGGAGACCAGAAACACGTTTCATCTTCTAGTAGGTGAGTGCACAATAACTTTAGAAGATGTATATTACATTTTAGATTGAATGTTTCTGATTTTCCTGTTAGCGGTTCAAATTTTGTGAACGTTAGAGAACTTTGTCAAGATTACCTAGGAGTTATCCCACCTGCGGGAGCAACAAAAGGTAATTCAATTAAATTAAAGTGGCTCAAGGATACGTTCGACGATGTTGGTGAAGATGCATCTGGATTAGAAAAACAAGAATCTTGTCGGGCATACATCCTACGTATGATCGGAGGGTTATTGATGTCTGATAAATCCAACAACCGTGTACATTTAAAATATCTTTCTTTATTAGGAGATTTAAATAAAGCATCCCAATATAGTTGGGGTTCAGCCATTTTAGCTACACTGTACAGAGAACTATGTCGAGCAACTAAACCTAGTGTCATGTCTATGGGTGGATGTGCACTTTTGTTGCAAAATTGGGCATGGTATCGTTTGTCTTGTGTCGCTCAGAATCACTCAATCCATGGATATTTCCACTTGCACAAAGGTAACTATTTGCAAATAAATTTTATATTATTTTTTTTTTTCCATTTTTTTAAAACAATTGCTTACCATATTACTAATTTTCTTATATTTTATATTTTTAATATATTCGACAAATTTAATTTTGGTGGTCTAAATTTCGGTAAAGTTCCTCATAATGACATAGAAGGATACCGAAAAATAATTGATCACATGATGGTTCACGAAGTAATATATTTATTCCCTTTTATTTGAATTTTTTAAATATTTTATTTTTTATACTTGTTATAATTAATTTAGCTTGTTTTTTTAAATATCAGTTCTATTGGAGACCTTATCTCATGTTCCAACATGAAGTTTCTAAAGAAGAGGTGGTCACTCGGACTGCATGTACCTATCTGCATTGTTATCATATCGTTGAAAAACATCATACAGATAGAGTCACACTTCAATTCGGCTTCCATCAAGAAATACCACAACCACCAGAGGATATGAAAATGTATCATGAGGTCGACATGAGGCATGAGGTTGATGATAATTGGAACTGAGTTTGGAGGGAATAAATTAAACATTGGAATGAGCGTCACAATTACGTGTTGCTAGGTAAGATCGTGGAAGGTCTTTTATGCCATACTACGGAATATATGATTTGGTTTAGACAGCACACCAAATTATTTATATTTGTCGAAGAATATCTCTGTGATCCCCGATTGCAACCACCGTCGTATCCTTCTGTAACGTCGACCTCCCAATCCACCCCACAACAACAAAACACAGCACAACCGTCTCTATCATCACCTCACCTACATACAGAAATTCCATCTTATGATCCACGACCGACTCAATATTACGTTCCGCCGATACAAGAAATGCCTACCCCCAGTTATCCGACAGAAAGTGGGCTTTTCTATAATTTGTTTGGAACTCAGTGCACAACTCTTGAGTCGGCTTATGTTGTGTTTGACTCTTTGTATAATCCTCAGCCTCAGCCTCAAAATGTTATGGAAGCAGGTGGTCGTGGCTCTAATCCACCTACGACTTACATTGAGGATAATGATCAGGATGAACCGGAAGAACCTCAACTCGTTCAAAGAGCTAGATGAGTTCGACGACATCCTAGATGAGGAACTGAAGGTCATTTAGGTGGACATCAATTATTTAATGTATTTTGTTTCATTTTATTTCATGTATTTTTTTTTTAATGTATTTTCTTTAAAATTTTAATATAATTTTTCTATTTTTAATTATTTTTAATTATCATCATTTAAAATAATAATAATAATAATTATTATTTTTTATTTTTTATTATTAATGTATTATTTATTACAACTATTATTATTATTATTATTATTTATTAATGTATTATTATTATTATTTATTAATTATTATTATTATTATTAATGTATTATTATTATTATTATAATTAATTAATTAATTAATAAAAACATATAAAAAACATAAAAAGACAAAAAAAAAAAAAATTAAAACTCCCAGTAGGAGGTCGCACCCTCCCGTCGCGACATGTAAACAACTTTAAAAAAGGGCATTTTGAGAAAGATTTAAAAAAAAAGTAGGATATTTTGAGAAAGATTTTGAAAAAGCGCAGTTTGGTAAACATTTTTGAAAGTAGGGCATTTTGAGAAAGATTTAAATAAAAAAGGGATATTTTAATAAAAAAATCCTACTATTTATTTAATTTTTTTATTATATTTCAAGTAAAAGTAAAAAAAATGATATATTAAATAATTCAAATAAAATATATATTAAGATAAAAATAAATATCAACAATTCAAAGAAAATATACTGAATAAAATAAAATAAAAATTAATATATACAAAATAAGGTGGTGTAGTTGTAAGGTTTTTCTGGTTAAAGATATTTTAGTAATATTAGAAATTAATTATTATTATGATTTAATTTTATTATTATTATTATTATTAGTATTATTTTTATTATATTATTTAATAATAATCAATTAATTTTTTACAATGTATGTAAAGTCGTGGTCCTTATTTTTATCAATTCGTGAAATAAAATCCTCTATTTTAAAATCAGAAAGTTTTAAATCTTATTTTAATTTTTTAACTAAAAAATAACGATGTGACATACGTTAAATAGTGTGGTATATGATACAATGATGTAAAATGATTAACACATATGAAATCGCAATAAATCTTTCTAAAAATTTAACTTTTAACTTCGATTTTTTATTTTTATTTTTGTAATTTAATTAATAACTTATGAATAATTAATGTATCTAGATGGTTCTATATCATGAAATTGTATGTCACATAATTTAAAACATGTCAAATCATTATTTTTTTAGTTTACAAATTTGAGGGAGAGATCAACACTATTGACTTTTAAAATAGGGAAATTAATTTCATGAATAAATGAAAATAAATGATCAAAACTACAATTAAATCTTTTAAGTACTAATCTTTTGCTGGAACATATTTTTGTTACTATTATTACCTCTACTATTTATTTAATTTTTTATTATATTTTAAGTAAAAGTAAAAAAATGATATATTACGTGAGGGTGATAAAATGAGTTAGAGTTCATTAAGTTTAACCCAATTTTTACGTTAACATTTTGGATCCCACCATTTTAATTCATTTGTTCCGTTAATTCTGCTAAAAAATCAGAGTGGTAATTAAGGATGATAAAATGGGTCAAATTATCGATCCTCCTAATTCAATTGATAAATATTGATATTACTAAATTGAAAATCTTGTTTCGGGTTTGAACCTGAAACCTCACATAGACCAACCGACCTAATAATTAAAATAACTCAACTCATTTTACCACAGCTATTCAATATAATATTTTTTTTAGCTTTTACTAAAACATATTAATAAATTAGAAAATATTTTAAGACAAAAAAAAATATGTCGTAAGTGAGTTTAACCATTCGCTCTTCATCGTAATTTTTTTAAACATATACTAGTTTGGTTATTATGGTCATCTTTTATTGTTAAAAAGTTTAATCATAGTTTTGGTCCCTTTATTATTATTATTTCATGAAATTAGTTTCTCTATTTTAAACTCGACAATTTTAGTCTCTCTCATATTTTTGAATTAAAAAATAATGATTTTATATATTTTTAATGACGTGACAATAATTCCATAATATAGAACCATCTAAATATATTTATTATTTATATGTTATTAAAAATATAAAAAAAGTCATAAATTGAAATCTAAGTTTTTACGCATTTTATTCTAACTTAATGAGTGTTAATAATTCTACATCATTGTATTATATATCATATTATTTAAAGCATTTTACGTCATCACTTTTTAGTTAAAAAATAAAGAGAATGACTAATTGTCGACTATAAAAATAAAAAAATCAATTTCGTAAATCAGTAAAAGTAAGAATTAAAACGGTATTTAAACCTTCGTAAAATAATCATTTTTTCTTGATATTTCACTTTTGAATGTTACATATCATGCTTGACATTTGGCTATGTGCTTTAACGCTTATTTGCAAGCTTTTTTTTTTCTTTTTTAAATCAAAAGAGAGGTAACGCAGCTAGGGCAGCTGTGCAAAAAATCGGTTATGAGGCCCAAATCCAAAACCGCATTCAAATCCATTTTAAATATACGGTCAAAATTACATGGTTATAATTCGATTTATTTATGAACCGGTTGGATACCCACTTATGTTTTATATTTGGATTTGATTGTTATCCGGTTTTTATCCACTCAACTCCCAAAAATTCTAAATCTCAAAATCTTTAAAACGATTATGATTTTGCCATCACCCCACCGACCTTCCAGTTGTAAAAAAAACCTTAAACTCCAAAGTCTCCTTAAATTTTTTTTACTAATCCCCTAATATTAAGCCAATTTTTTTAAAGTCCCGACTCATTATTTCATTATTTTTTGTGGGCTTAAAGGAGGGGACTCATAGGCCCCCAATATTTTGTTAATTTTGAGATATTTTTTTTCAAATTTGTTCAAATTTATTTTTTTCAAAAAATTTTCAGAAAAAAATTAAAAAACTTTTATTTTTCTCAGAAAAATTTTAAATCGATTTTTTTTCTCGAATTAAAAAAATTGTAAATTATTTTTTATCAAAAAAATTTTATCGAAAAATTTTAAGAAAAAAATTATTTCTCGAAAAAAAATAAAAACCAATTTAAAATTGAATTTTTCGAAACGATTGCTTAACTAAAAATCGGTTATTTAACCATAACCAATTTTACAATTGATTTTATAACGGGTTTTAAACCAAATAATGGATCCATATATTGGTTTTAAAATGGATATGGTTTGGTTTTTAAAAAAAAACAACCATGCACAACCCTAAATGCAGCAATGTTACCGCAATAGCACCCATATGTATATATAAACAAAATGAAACACATTACAAAGAAGGGAGACATAAAACCAGAACCCTCCAAAAATCAAGAGAAACGAAAAGAAGGGAGACCTAGTTTATTTATTGCAATTATATTCATCACTAATGATATGAGGGAGATCATCACACCAAAAGTGATTTTCTTCTCAGTAAATGTGAGAAACTATGAATGATATGTTTCTAATTAAAAATAAGTAGTTAGACCACCTATTTTTCAGTTGCCATGGGCCAATAAAAGGCGACTTGATGGCCAAATTAATCCGTTTGGAGTTAGATTCAAGCTAGAGGTGTGTCCAACCTATCTTGGAAGGAATTTCAATGGCAATCATATGAAGGTGCTAGAAAACACAAGAAAGGGGGAATTTGAACTATATTTTGTCATTTCTAAAAATTACTTAGCTGCTTAACCAAAAGTATGTTATTTATCAAATCATTCAACTTACGATTATAAAACAAGTTAATTGAAAGTAAAGTTGCATCATAAAGAAATTAGATTAGAATAACAAAGAGAGAAGGAACACGACGATTTGTATATTAGTTCACAATAGATTAGTGCTACATCTAAACAATAACATACAAGTATTATTTACTCTGCCTCTTCAGGCTTTAAGTATTTTTCTTATGCCTCAACAGATAGTTATCATAAGCACCATTCTCAACTTTCTAGCCGCCATTGAGGTTCATGAGTATTGTTATACGTAGGGGTGTGCATAGTCCAAAAACCAAACTGAATTGCATCACATTAATAGTGCAGTTCAGTTTTTAAAAACCACTTTAGTATGTTTGAACTGATTTGAAATCGGTTTTATTAAAACCAATTCGAATCGTTTTTTTTAATTGTTTAAAATCGGTTTTTCAGTGAATTTTTTAAAAGATTGATTTTAAAATCAGTTTTAAGTGATTTTTTTTAAAAAAAAATTGGTTCTAAAACCAGTTTAATTGTATTATTTGTAACAAAAACTTATTTTTGAGTCAATAAATAGTGAAGTATTAAATGATAAATTTCAAAAACACATTTCTCTTCTTTGATAATGAAAACTACAATTAAGTTTCAACTGCCAAATGATAAATTTTAAAAATTAGACATAAATCATTCAATCATTTGAACAATAATTGAAGAATTGAAATAGTTTTGCAATGTGGCAGATGTAATCGAAATAGTGGTTGCAATGTCAATGTCGATGCAAGGACAATCATGAACTATAACAAATAATTCACCAAAAAGGCTGTTATAAATCAAATTAGTTCAACATATCCAATCAATCACCTAAAAGAACTAGTTGATGTTTTCGATCTGCTGTCTAACATTAGTTTCTTAAATGGAGACTCAGACTCTTCAAGTAGTTCAATCTCAAACAGGACATCTTCAATAGCCACTGCCAATTTCTTATCTTCATCAGCATTATGATAACAATCTCTTCTCTTGGCATCAAGAACAACATTAGTCCAAACAGAGTCACTATTAATTAAAGTAGATGCATTTCCAAACATTCAAAGACAGGATTTGCAAAAAAGTGAAAAACAAACTCAGTTTCAACCAACTTGAAAGTTGGAAGCAACTTAACAAAATGAACATAATAATTCATATCTAGCTCTAGTCATAGCCACATTTGTTCTGTCTATTAGAAAGAAATATAACAAGTATCAATTATAACGAGTGTAACAGAGGCCGAACAACTTGCGGCATCTTGGGAAGAAAGTATTTTTGGAAAAAAAAAACAGACATTTCATTATTTATCAAGTAATCATATAATAAGTAATAACACAATGTTAAATACACCTTTATGTATCTTACCTTGCTCAATTTGCTCAAGATTTTCAAGATCCTCATTAGTAAAAAATGATAAAGATGCTTCGTCAAGCCAATCTTGGGTACAAATAAGGGCTTCCACAGTTGTCGCTGTCAAAGAGCTACGGTAAGGATCAAGTACTCTTCTTTCAATATTGAAAGAAGATTTAGAGGCTACAGTGGATATAGGTATAGCCAACACATCTCTTGCAATTCTTGCAAGTATAGGAAATTGGCTTGAGTTCACCTTCCACCATCTAAGTAAATCAAAATCCAGACAAGGTTTTTCTAAACATTCATCCAAATACTCTCCTAATTCAGATTCTGGTGTACTGCACTCGTGTGATTTGTAAAATTCAGAACAATCATAATGATCACCATCTTCATTAAAAGCACCTGACAAATTAGTAGAATTACCTGGAGGTGACACCACCCTACCAGAATACTCCTCATAGATAGACTTCAAACATGAATATAATTTTTCTTTCAAAGAAGTGGCGTCATTACTAGTGTAAATCTTTTTTGCCATCCATATCACAAGCTTTACTTTTCGCCGAGGATCTAAAACCATAGCAATCAACAACAACATATTCAGGCAAGTAGGATCTCCCCAATATTTCTTGTATTTCGCCTTCATCTTTTTAGCCATTGACTTGGCTTTTTCATCTTCATTATTACACATTTCAACAATTTTTATCCCGACACCAAAAACTTATTGGACCAATGACACAAGATTGGGGAGATTCGAAGGATGCACAATTTTCATCCTTCGGCTTTTTCATCTTTTTAATTCACAGAAATGAAAAATAGAACAGAAACACTTACGATGGAATGAGAATCAACGATGAAGGAAGAGAAAATGAAAAATGGAAACGATAACGAGTAAAAATGGCACGCAACACTTACGATGGTAGAGAAGTTGAGATGTGATGGCGAAGTTGCGACAGATACGAGAATGATTACGTCAAATGCGACGGATACGAGTCGAAGATGACGACGAAGATGTTCTCCAGAGAGAGTAGGAGGAGGAGAGTAGAGGACAAATTGATTTGGGGCTAGGGTTCAACCATTTTAAATTTTGGGGCTAGGATTTAGTTTTTTGATGTGTTCAGTGAAAGAAATAATTTTATGATATTGAATACAAAAAGGTTTGAAAGTGGTTCAAACTGGTTTTTTTAAAAAAAATTAGTTAACTGGACTTTTTAAAATTTATGGTGCAGTTCATAAACCATTTAATTGGTTTGTGCTTTTCTAGTGCAGTGCAATCCAGTTCATGAACGCAGTCCAATTAACTACATTTTTGTGATATTGAATACAAAAAGGTTTGAAAGTGGTTCAAACTGGTTTTTTTAAAAAAGTTTAGTTAACTGGACTTTTTAAAATTTATGGTGCAGTTCATAAACCATTTAATTGGTTTGGGCTTTTCTGGTGCAGTGCAATCCAGTTTATGAATGCAGTCCAATTAACTACATTTTTTGCACACCCCTAGTTATACCTCTTCAGGTACCTCTTATGGATGAAAGAGTTGTTGCCACTATTGGGCTGATTTTCATCGGTTTCAGTTTGTGTCAAAATTGACAAAAAGTTTATTTCTAGGATTCTAACTCTCATTGAGAGTCCTATATCAATTCAAGTGTATAAAACACTTTGAATGATTTACATCAATTCTAGTAACTCTCTACTGAAAGGATTTTTCACTCATTCTTTCCTATTGGTGTGTTCTAGGCTTTTACAAAAAAAAATTCTTAACATATTATTTTTTTTCATTCTCTCAACTATGTTTTCATATTGACAAGTTTATACTTAAATATTGAGAAACGTTTCAGTTGAAAATGTTACCGGTGCAAATCTTGAATCAGCATTTAAGGCAAATCAGCATTTAAGATATATGCATATATCTTCATAATTTATTCAGCATATCTTCTTTTAAGAAGATAGATCTTAGAGGATGACACTATCAGATGATGTCATGTTCTTCTTCATTTAGAGGATAAATTCATCCTTGACAAGCAGAGGATGTTGGAATGTTGACTTCTTATCAAAGCATTGATTATACTAGAGTTGTTGACTTGAAACGTTGACCAGACGATCGACTGATTTACCAGAATTTTCAGACGCATAATCATCATAGTGAGCTTGTAATCAGATTCAGTTGAGAGTGCATTTAACATAGTGAGACACAACTTCAATAGATTCTTCAAAGTCAATGTGAACTTGTTTAGTATATTTTATTTCTTTGTTCATTAGAGGATCTAACTTGTACCAGATCATTGACTTTATCAGATGCTTCATTTAGAGCTTTCTTCTTTTGATATTTGAGTCGGAGGATCTACAAGGGCCTTTAGTCATAAGTAGATAATCATTGTAGTGTTCTTTTCTTTTGTGATTAGAGGGTCAATCATTAATTTGTATTTCCTTTGTCTTTAATGTTTTGCCTCGGACTGTAGATTATCATATGTTTGTTGCAATGCTTCTTATAGTTATATTATTCTATTAGTAAATATAATTATTTGTTTATTAGGTGATAATATTCTTTGTGTTAAAAACATTTAGATTATTATCTATAATTTACTCATAATCTATGCTACCTTAAAAGAAATAGTCATTAATACAAATATTTGTCTTCTAACTTAATCTACACACTTAGCAAATACAGTTAGGGGATAATTGTTTTTTTATTTATTTGTTTTGTTATCATCAAAACATCAACTAGAGAATTGTAGCTAAAACCACTTTTACATTAACATCATAGCTCCAATTAGTTCAGTATGGAGGGCAAATGAATTACCAACATTTACAGCAAATCAACCAAGAGAGTTTGCATTACTATTTTTGAAAATTCCACCACAGGCAACGTGTCCAAGGCCTCCGAGTGCAACTGCCACTCCAAATAGTTGAAAACATATGATAATTTATGGGTCTATTATTCCTAAGTACTCTTTTCCTAAGGAGTACTGTTATTAGCTTTCTTGAATTAACATCACCATTCCAAATTAAATTTCTTATTCATATTTCAACTTCTTTGATTAAGCTAGTAGGCCATGAGTATACTAGGAAGTTGTATAAAAACATACCTTGAATTACACTCTTTACCAATTGTACTCTTCCAGCAATTTAGAGTAAAAAGGTCTTCCAAGATGAGAGTTTAGCTTTGATTCTATCTTTTGTGGGTTGAAGATGTAAGGTTTTTGGCTTGCCTTTGAACATGGGAACTCTATATGAAAAGGTAGAGTTCCAATTTTGAAACTTAGCATCTCAACAATTTGATTCAGTCTTTGTTGAGGCACTGATCCTATAACTTTCAAGATGAAATTTCAGTCTAGTGTATCAAATGTCAAACATGTTTAGGGGCCAAATTTCAGTCTAGTGTATCAAATTTCAGTCTATTTTAAGGGCCAAATTACTTCCAAATGATCAGTTGTGCAACATGTTTATTGCCTCAAATGTCAAACATATGCAATATGATATTTTCTTTCCTTGTATAAGGTCATTTATTATTGGGAGAATATACTTGTCATTATTTGTGCAAGCTTGTCAGCAAAGATCTTTGTTATGATCTTGAATTTGAAATTTTCTAGAGCTATTGGTCTGAATTGCTCCACTGTATCAACATTTTCTGATTTAGGAATCAAACCACATTATTAGCATTCATATTTGGAAGGATCCATCATGTGATAAAAAATTGCATGACTGCATTGTGACATCTTTGTTAACAATCTCCCAAAAGGTTTGGAAAAAGAAAGCTCCAAAGCCATTTGGCTCTGGAGCTCCATCTTTGTTCAAAGAGAAAATAACATTGTGAATTTCATCAATGTTGGGCAACCAAACAAGCATTTTGTTCATAGTTTCATTGACCATGTTTGGAATCACTTCTTCAACAAGACCGTTGTCATTGTAGTTGTTGTTTATGCTGAATATTGTTTCAAAGTGATTAACTACACATCTGGTTCTGTATTGTGTCAAGGTTAGTTGCAGCAGTTTGAGCTTGCAAGTGCACGTTTCCAAAAACTCTTTGGTCCAACTTTTGGAGTTTATCTTTCATCAGTTTAAGATTTTGAACAAGGATATACATAAGACATCCAATTAAGTGAGTATTCCAACAAATATTAACAATGTTAGCACATACTTGATGAATTGCCCACATTTTCATGAATCTGAATAGTGAGACATGTCTGACCTCTTGATTTTGGAATTCCAGTAGTAGTGCAAAATGATCAGAGTTGGACATTGTTAAAGTGTTGCATAGTGTAGAGGTCCAAAAATTGATCCAATCTTGAGAGCAGATTGATTTATCAGCATCATGAGTATCAGTATCATGATCTTGAGCTCATCTTAGTTAAGTTGCATCAACAAACTCTAAATGTTGGAAACTTTGAGATTCAATGTCTTCATTGACATTAGAATTGGTTGAATCATGGTCACCCTTGTTTAGATTGGTGACCAACTTATTATTGGACTCATAATTAGGTTCAGTAGTCTTATCTTTATTTATATTGTTCTCGTCATTAACAATGGAATCAAATACAACCTCATAAATTTTATCACAGTTATCATTTGTTTTGGAACTAAAATAGGAAATTTATAGAAAATGTGTTGAGGCAAAATTCCAAATCAATGTTTTGAAGATAAATAAACAAGTTAATTAATTTCTAATTATGATTTTAATTGTGTTGCTATTTAACTTGTGTTTTTTAGTGTATTATTCGAAGATAGGTTATCAAGATCATTATGGTGTATAAAAGAGCATTCTGGTTCATAAGAATATCAATCTGGGCAAACCAAGATCATTCTGGTTCATAAGAGCAGCAGTATGAGAAAACCAAGATCATTCTAGTTTTTGACAGTATCATTCTAATCAATCAAGATCATTATGGATAATTCGTTTTAAAGATAAAAATGAAATGAATCATTTCTCAAAATTCAGATTTTAAGTAAAACGAATATCAAGGCAACTCAAAACAATGATCAAACCCAAAAGATTAAAAGAAGCAAAACAACATCAAGAACAATAACCAGATCAATCTCTAGATTGATGGCCTATGAACAGGTACAACTAGGACAACAAGGATGAAAAAGTTGCTAAAGGTGCAACAGCAGTGTCAAAACAACATCAAGCACAAAGGAAGATCGTTTTGGTTACAAAGGAAGAACGTTATGGATAAAATAGAACACATGTCTATTAAACTATCACTCTGAATAGCTGGATCAGTAAGGATTATAAGAGTTGTCTTCAACCTTAATCACGTATTTAAAAAGAACCTAAAGGTGAAGACAACAACAAGAGTTTTAATTGCAATCAATTTATCACTAAAACAATCATACTCGAGAAATCAAAAGCTCTTCAATCAAACAAAAACTTTAGTTCTCTTACAATAGATTCAAGGATATTTTTACTAAATTATTGTTGATAATCAATCTCAAACATGTGTTGAGTAGATTATGATCCTACAACCTTCTTTCATAATTTCATTTGAAAACTCAAGACTATTTCTTAAAGATAGTTTGAATGTTGTGTAAAACTCCTTTTTGTGATTAAAAGGTATTGTGTTCAAATCATTTCAAAGTTGAAAGGTGAATGTTGTAACTGATCAAGAGTGATTAAGAAAAAACTGTATGAAAGCAAGAACGTTCTTGTGTGAAGCACATTAGTGGAAAAGCTCACAAATTGTGAGAACTGGACGTAGCCTGTAAGACCCTTAATTTTAATTTGTAAAATAATGAATTTTAGTGCATTTTTATGTGGAATTCTGAGGCTTTTTGGCCAATATTTTTGTCTTAAAAATCTTTTTGGAGCCCCGATTAAAATTATTCATCGAAAAATAATTTTATTTAATTTCGGTAAAACTTTTAGTGAAACAAAAATTTTCTAAGATGCAGCACTTTTTCAGAAAAATTCATCTGCCGATTGAATTGCGGCGAGAGTAGATATTTTTCTAAAAAAGTAGTTTTAGAGGTGATGTGATGTGACGGGGTAATGATGATTTTTTTTTAAATATTTATTTTTAGATATTTGTTTATATATATATATATATATATATATATATATGAAAGAAAAAGCAAAACAGAAACATCCTTCAAGCCAACCACCCTCCTTTCTTCTTCTTTCTCTCTGTTACTAAAAACAAAGTTTTGGTTTTTTTTCAAAAACAAAACCTCCATTTTTCTTCGACTTCTGAGCTTTATTTCGAGAAGTGACATAAGGGAAAGTTGTCCACCTCCACGCTACGGTGCTAGTGAGCTAACTTTTGAAGCAACGTCGCGAACGAAGTTTTCACCGGAATTAACCGCGGTGTCGTAATCGGTTGTTAGAGCTACCGTTGAGGTAAGAGCTTATTCAAAACTTTTAGTTTGCATTTAGGACCTTAGGTGTGAATTTGTGGAAAATAAATTTGATGTGTTTGAGGTGTAGATTTGTGGAAAATGAACTTAAGGTGTTTATGGGTAAAAATTTGGAGATTTAAATTAGTGATTTATGGTTGAAAATTTGGAGATTTAAATTGGTGATTTATGGTTAAAAATTTGGTGATTTATGGTTGAAAATTTTGGAGATTAAATTGGTGTGGTTTATGTTTTCATAATTAATATTATGAATTTTTGAGATGTGATTTATGTGTGGATTTTGTGGAAAATGAATTGATGAAATTGGTGGTTTATGTGTGAGAATGTGGAGTTTTAAATTTGGTGATTTATGGTTGAAAATTTTGGAGATTTAATTTGATGGTTTATGTTTGGAAATGTGGAGTTTTGAATTAATGTAGATTATTTGGTTGTAAAAGTTTGGTGTGTGAAAAAGATATAATTTTGAAATTTTGTTGTGGTTGGATAAATTTTAGTTGTGAACAAACTGTTATAAATATTTATGTTTATGTAGTTAGCTCCTTGAGTCTCGAAAAAAAAATCAAGACCGTTGGCACCTAATTAACAGTGGGGAGAACTCTTATATATTAATGTTGTTGTGGTGATTCAAGTTTGGTGTGGTTTATGTGTTCATAATTAATATTATGAATTTTTGAGATGTGGTTTATGTGTGGATTTTGTGGAAAATGAATTGATGAAATTGATAGTTTATGTTTGAGAATGTGGAGTTTTAAATTTGGTGATTTATGGTTGAAAATTTTGGAGATTAAATTTGGTGGTTGATGTGTTCATAATTAATATTATGAATTTTTTAGATGTGTTTTATGTGTGGTTTGTGTGGAAAAATGAATTGATGTGGTTTGTTGTGAATTGCGGGATTAGGAGTAAATATGTTTGAGTATGCTCTGTGTTGAATTTGAAAAATCATTAGTGTTAAATGAATATTAAAAACGGGGAATCTTTTAATAGCTGCATTTATTTAATGGTTGTGGTGAAAAAAGTCAGAGTATGCTCATGCATTTTCATAGTACATGGTGACCGCGATGGTGCCATGGTGATAGTGGTAACCGTGATGGGCCACGAAATGATGCCATATGAATAGTTGGTTCATCTTATCATTGCGGGGATTTTCGCGTCGTGCTGATCTGTGAGAGATTGCACTTTTGTAAGTCGTGCTGATTTGTGAGAGATTGCACTCTTGTAAGTCATGTTGATCTGTGAGCGATTGCACGCATAGAAAATCGTACTGGTCTGTGAGAGGCTGTACGATAGTAAATCGTGCTGATCCGTGAGAGATTGCACCTTGATAATTAGTACTGGTCTTTGAGAGGCTGTACAATTATGATTTCCGCCCCTTTGAGGAGGGTTTTGGTTTGGAATTCGGGAATCATGCGCATTAGCATATACGCATTGCATTAGGGTGCTTGACACGCGAGTCATGTTTGATATACCATGATGATTGTATATACATACTCGGTTGTTGTGATTGTGCCGTAATTAATGAATGTGATTGTTTGATTTTGTGTGTAAGTGTTGAATGATTTCGAAACGTTTGTGAAACTGAAATCTACAATTTTTAGCAGTTGTATTCGAATATGTGGTGCTTGTATTCGAATACATTTAAGTGGATTTTGCTACTGACTTGTGTTTTAGCTCTGTATTCGAATACAGTGATGCTGTATTCGAATACGGCAGTGCAGTTCTGTTAAAAACTTCATTTTTCAACTTGTTTATGCATTGTTGGCATATGAAAACCCTTTCAAGGTGTATGTTAAGTTGAAATGTTATTTTGTGCATTTAAAACTTAAATGCTATGTGTTGTTTGTTAATTTCAGATTGGTGACCCTTTACAATTATGGTGGAAATCTGGGCTTTGTCCTCAGATGAAGATCAGGACCGTCTTTCCGGTTAGTACCTCGGAGATGGGAAGGTAGTGGTTATACCTGACTAAGGCTGTGTCAGAAGGTTTTTCTGGGCGCGTGGAGTTTACCCGGGTTGTATAGCTTTTTGTGGTATGATCAGATTAGGTGGTTGTATAGGGGTAGGGCATTTTCCTCTTGTGGTTGTATTTATTTTATTTTGAAAGATTGTATCCCTATATTTTAACTGTCTGTTGACTTTTATTCTGGTGGGTCCATGTGTCACTTTTTGATGTGACGTGCGGGAAGTAGAGATTCTTGGGGCAGTGCATTTATGCAGGTGACTGCCGAGAATACCCCAAGGGTATGAGCTAAGTTTGATAGGTCTCACAGCCCCGGTGTATTTTTCTGTTGAAAATACTTTGGACTTTTAATTCTGAAAACTATATCTGCTGCTTGCAATTATTGTTGACTTTTGTCGTTGTGATATGACTTAAATGTTTTATCCAAAAGTATTTTCTTGATTTTATGAACTTGAATTTATTTTTTTAAAAAAACGGGCTGTTACATAGCCCATCTTGGGTGAACCAAGATACATCATTGTGTGATTCTCTTAAGATACATAGCCCATATTGCATGAGTCTGATTTTAAAACATCTAAAGAATTTGAATGTCTAGAACGTTCTACAACTCAAAAGGAGAACGTTCTACTCAAAATAGAAATTGATTATCTTAAAAATGATTTATCAAATTTTATTAAATCCACATCAAATTTCCAAAGAATTATGGAATCTCAGGTAGGAATATTTGATAAAATTGGACTCAGTTTTGACAAAACTCAAAAGCAAAAATTCTGGAAAAAAATTTATACCAGAAGGAAACGAAGATAAATGAAAAACAAAATGTTCTTATTGCAATAAAATTAGACATCTGGATTATGCATGTTATTTCAAAAAACGGGATGAAAAATACAAATTAAGACAACCTCTAAAAAAGGAAGAACGTTATGGTATCATAACACAACCTTCTCCAAAAGCAATAAGAAAATGTTCTTATTGTTCAAATATTGGTCACAGTGAATCAGAATGATACTTTAAGAAAAAAAATATAGTATTAAAGAAAAATCTAACTCTCAAGGACCCAAAACCAAATGGGTGCCTAAAAATCTAGTAACATCAAATGCAGGTTGGTTTTCAAAATGTCAAGAAAAAGCCATGGTACTTGGACAATGGTTGTTTGAGACATATGACATGAGATAAACAATGTTTTCTTTCCTTTGTCAAGAAGGATGGAGGATCTGAAACCTTTGGGAATAATGATCAGGCAAAAATCAAAGGTAAAGGTATTATAGGTAAAGAAAACTCTGCAAAAATTTATGATGTTCAATACGTTGAAGGTTTAAAACATAATCTCTAAGCATTAGTCAATTGTGTGACAATGGTTTTGAGGTTATCTTTAAACCAAACATATGTGAAGTCAAGCAGACAACTTCTGGAAAAATCTTTTTATCTGGATCAAGAAAGAAAGATCAATATGTTTTATATCTTGAAGAATTACTTACTGAATCATGCTTTATGTCCATAAACAAAGATAAGTGGATATGGCACAAACAAACTGGGCATGTTAACATCAAAAGAATTTCAAAATTATCCAAACTTGATCTTGTTACAGGTCTGCCAAAAATAAGTTGTGATAAAGATAAAGTATGTGAAGCTTGTGTTAAAGGAAAACAAGTAAATAGTAGTTTTCATTCGAAAGATTTTGTTTCAACTAAAAAATCTCTTGAATTGCTTCACATGGATCTTTTTGGTGTTATCAAAACTATAAGCTTAAGAGGAGTAAGAAATGGCTTTGTTACTGTTGATGTATTTCTCACGTTATACATGGGTACTTTTCTTAAAACAAAAAGATGATTCTTTTGATGTCTTTCAAACCTTTTATAATAAAGTTCAAAATGAAAATGGCTCTAACGTAATCTCTGTAAGAAGTTATCATGGAGGAGAATTCATAAATGCATCTTTTAAAAGCTTTATTTTTTTTTTTTTTTTTTTTTGCCATTTTATGAAAATGGCATTTCTCATAATCTCTCTTGTGCAAGAACTCAACAAAATGGAGTTGTTGAATGAAAGAATGGAACAGTACAAGAAATGGCAAGAACAATCTTGAAATAATCAAATGTTGAGAAATATTTTTGGGCTGAAGCTATCAACACTTCTTGTCACATTTTAAATCATGTATCAATAAGAAAAATCATCAACAAAAAACCTTATGAATTTTGGAAAAATAGAAAGTCAAATATCTCATATTTTCATATTTTTGCTTGCTACTGTTATATTTTAAATAACAAAGAAAACCTAGGAAAATATGATGCTAAATCAGACAAAGTCATTTGCTTGGGTTATTCAAATGGGAAAATATGGATTTGCTTGTTTAATATGGATTAAGTCAAGATGCTTGGACAAATGGTTGACATTAAATAACTAGGAATAGTATTTAAGTCTATAGAACGAAAAAGGAACTATAAATTGTTGCATGGTCGGACATGAATATGAATCCAAAAATGACATTAATGCACTTGAAAACCATGATGACTTAGTTGGAAAACCCCTAAGGTCACTCTGTTCATAATGCTACATACATGTTATAGCATTTAGACTCACAAACTAAGTTCAATACAGATTACATCCTTAACTTACTTCCACAATCTGATTTTTAGATATTTGATTTGTTACTCAAACTTACAATTTTTATATTAAATTTTATTTTAACTTGTTACTATAAAAATGTTATCTTTTTATTTTTATAACCAATTTTGAATGTGTTAGAAAAGTATTGAAATTAATGACATATTCAATTCTCGTGGGAACGATCTTAATTTATACTACTTGTATTTAACTATGAACACTTGTACATTTAATTTACGCAACAAGTTTTTGGCGCCATCGTGGGGAGTGAATGGTGTTAACTATATCAAATATTTTATAAACCATTTAATTTGTTTGTCTTTTTTTTCCCATCAGTGTGGTGATTTGTGTTGAAGTTCATGTACTAAAACTGTATGCACAAGTCCAGATCATCACCTGAATTTAGCCTGAGATAGAAAAAAATTTCAAAAGGAGAAGGAAGCTCACTAGATCTAATATTACACATGGGAGATCGTATAGGTGATGAGACATTGGATGTAATTGGGATGGCAAATGATAGGGCTAGAGGAATCAGAGAATATGTTGTCTTTGATCCTCAAACCCTTGACACAAGCATCTTGAGGACTGACATTGAAATGACACAGTTTGAGTTTAAATCTATGATGTTTCATATGCTACAAGCAATTGGTCAATTGGAGGAACAACAACTGAAGACTCACATTTGCATCTCAAGCAGTTTGTGGAGGTTGCCAGCAACATCAAAATAGCAAGAGTTCTTGATGATAGTTTCAGATTGAGGCTATGTCGTTACTCACTCAAGGACAAAGCTAAAGTAACTCCACTTAAAATAACGACGAATAAAAAGATTGCCATGACTCAACTCGTTTTACCACTCTTACTCAATATAATATATATATATATATATATATTTCTTAGAAGATATGGTAAACTTCACCATAATTAACTCACATAAATGTGAGGTCCTATGTTCATACCTGAGATAAGACGTTCAACCTAACAATATCGGCATTTGTCAGTTGAGTTAGGACTTACAAACCAATTTAATATTTTTTTACCTTTTACCAAAAACATATTAATAAATTAGAAAAATTTAATATATAAAAAATTAAACCAAATTAATGTCGTTACTATGATTAACGATTTCAATAAAATAAAACACAACTTAATTGAACTTTTGGTCACTCAATTTTATTACATTTCCAAAATTAATCTTCTTATTTTAAAATTAAACTTTTTAGTTCTTCTTTTTTACATTTGTTGCAGTTTTGGTTCCAAACTGAAATTTTAACCCATAAAATTATAATTTTTAGTCAAAAACGGGTGATTCATAGTTCCAATTATAAAATTGAAGTGAAAATTATACTTTTAGAGCAAATCATCACTATTTTTAGACTAAAAATCAGCATTTTTAGAGGAAATACTATGCTTTGGTACTAAAATTATAACAAATGCACACTACAAAAAAAAAGATCTACTGTGACACTCAACTTTTAGTGATATCTTTTTATTTGTCATTAAAATTATAACAAATGTGAAAATCAAAAACCAAAAAGTTGAATTTTGAAATAGATGAATTATTTTCATAAATATATTAAAATAAAGGATCCAAAGTGAAAACACAAATTTGTTAATGTAAATAACAATTTCAAATAAAATAGATTAAAAATAAAATAAGATGTTGTTAATAAATATATAACGATTTTTTTAAATTTATAAAAATATAAAACAGTTTGGTAAATCGTTAGTATATTTAACAATTTACCCTTCATTGGTAATTTTTGTTGAGACAAAATCTCTCTCAAATAGTTTTAATGATAACAAAATTATTTAATGATTATGATTATGTTTGTATGTCTAATATGTGCTCTTGAGTGTATTCCATTAAGCAATAGGTTCCTAATCAACTCTATAATTAAGAAGAAAAAACCTGAAGTAATTCAACAAGTTTTCTGAACTGGAGGATAGACATTCATGTGAAATAATCATAAACAAGGATCAGCCGTTCATCATAAGAATATATGGGATCATAGAAATTATGATTCAAAGGCACCTTGAGGACAAACAGATGTGACATAGACAAAACAAGATCAATATTCATCCTCTTACCTAAGGAATAATCAAAAAGGAAAAAACTGGTACATAACCTGAAAAGACTGACCCTAAAAGCATTGGAAAAGCAAAAAGGAAAAAGACAGCTCATGTCCAGATTTCAAGGGAGGATGAACCTCCTATATGAGGATGAACTGCGAACCCATCCTCCTGAGGTCATACTGTCAAGGACAGCTGGATGACATTATTGTAAATCAGACCAAGAACCTTGGACATTTGCTCAAGTCTCCAACGGTCATCAAAATCCTTTTGCTCATGAATAGAGGTTCATAAACTCTATAAATGGAAGTGATATCTTCAGTTCAAGATAGAACATCATTGCATAAAAAGAGCAAGTTTCTTAAAGCTATCAAGAGCAACTTCCATCCTCTCTTTACACTTTCTATATTCCTAAACTAGGTCTCAGAAAAATCCTTTTAGAAAGTGTTAAGTAAAGAGAAAGAAATCATACTCATATCACTCTATAATTTTCAAGTAAGTTGTACTTGAAAATATTTGAAACTTGTAAGAAACAAGGTTGTAAGTTTGGCGAAGCTTAAGAATACACAAAGTGTAATCAACCTCTGTGAGAGGTTGATCTGATTGATTGTTAGTGAAATCTCACAAGTGTGTGAGGACTGGACGTAGCCATCTTTGGGTGAACCAATATAAAAAGTTGTGTCTCTCTCTCTTTATACTTTCCTCGCTTTTATTCTGCCCATATATAAAGGCTTGAATTTCTGTCCTCGATTTCGCATCCTCTCTAAGAGGTCAGTAATACAAGAACTCATTAAAACATTTTTAAACGCCAAAATCCCTATTCAACCCCCTTCTAGTGATATTTAGTTACATCAATTTTATGAAGGTTACAATGAAATTTAAATTTGTCTTTCTCCAATTGCATTAAAATCTATAACATGTCGATCCAATACCTATCTTTTTATCTTTAGACCAAACTATTGAAGTTAATAATCTATGAATTTATTCCCAAGAAAATGGATGAAAAATAAAAGTTCTCATAAAGGTGGGAATAAAATTTTAGTAACTACCTATATTCTCATTTTTACAAATAATTCCTAAGAATATAATTATTATTAACCAAACACAATTTCAATAAAATATTCAAAAATAAAATTTTTAATATGATTTCTAGAAAAAGTTATTATTGAAAGGAGAAGTTTCAACCAATCAAACATCTTTATAATGCCCTTAAAAAATTTCCATTGTTTAAATTCAGTCAAAACCTCACAATTAAAGTTGAATAAAATATATCTTTAAATCATAGCTCAATTGGACGTCATAGAATTTACTATTTCTTATAAAATAAAATAAAAATTAAATAGAATATTATATGGATATTTGTATATATAGAGGCGTCTCGCAATAAAAATTTATATCAACCATAGCTTTATTTAGCCTACCATAGTATCTAATATAATAAAAAATAAAAATAAAAAGTTAACATTTTAATTTATTAATACTTCATTCTATAAGCCTTCAAAAAATAAAATTATATCTTATATATAAAGCTTACTATAGAACGAAGCATAATAAATAAATAAATAAAAGCTAACATAGAATAGTTTAACATTTTAATTATTTGAAAAATTGCATAAAAAATATAAATATAAATTTGAAATTAGTTTAATTTTATTTATTTTATACTTAATTTAACTATTTAGTTTGTTGTATTAGTTCAGATGATGATATAATTTTTTCTTATTATTGATTATTCATTCATATTTGGTGTAACTATTGTTAAATCAATTGAATCTTAATTCGGAGGTTTCGTTGGTTTTATCTTCGATTTAGTTTTTGAAACATTGATCTAAATCAATGAATGAAGAAGAAACGAAAGTGTTAAATGACGGATTATCACACAGAAACATGATTTCTTGATAAAATCAAAAGAGTGGTTTAATTCAAAACAAAAAAGAGACAACTCTCACAAATACACAAAATATAATTTTTCAATAAAATCTATTTCCCATTTATTATACAATTTGTCCCCTGAATATAGGCAAAACTTGTTTGGACAAATTATAAATAAGACAGTCTCAAAAAAAAAAACTAACATCAATTTATATTTTGGCACTTATTGTCTTGTCTTTGTCTTGAAATAATGAAAATATAATTATAATACTAACACAAAAAACTCAAAGGTGACCTTCGGTAAAACAAATTAAGAATTACTTCCCATGTACTCTCATTTTTTGTATGCATCAGCCCATACTATTCAAATTCCTCTGCACCCCTTTTTAAACATAGGTTTGTGCATCCAACAGTTTATTGTTTATTGGATTAAAATATAACAAAATTAAACTAAGTCTTTGGGGCCTAATCATATGATTCACCATCCCAACACATTTAATTACAACTTGGTTAAAATAAAACAAAATGAACAAAACTTCAGCTAATTCCTCTTATTCACATCATCAACTTTCACTCCCTTTTTGCATCATGAAAAAGGCAAAATTTGCTCCTGAGTCCAAAAACAATTTATAGGAAATTATCTTAGCTTTCCAACGAAATAAATATCATGTCAATCGAACATCTATAACTTTAAATATAAGGCTAAATACCACTCGTGGTCCCTTAACTTAATTTCGGTTAACGATTTGGTCTTTTATTTTTTTTTCCCGATTTGGTCCTTTATGTTTTTAAATAATTTCAGCGTTACCCTTTAAGTGGGGTTCCGTTAAGAAAAAGTTAAAAAATCCCTCATCTAGATCATTGTATATGTTCATCAAACCTCTAGGAACGATTGCCACTGATCTGAAGTGATTTCTAGGAGTATAAATACACATAGCTTCAGTTTTAACGAATCAATCATATTATCAAACTTAGAACAAACTTTGAATATTTTTCTGAAATATTTTCAAAACATAAAGGATAATTTTTTTTGAACATGGAGGAGATATTTTTTAACTTTTTCTTAACGAAACCCCAATTAAAGGGTAAAGCTGAAATTATTTAAAAACATAAAGGACCAATTCGGGGAAAAAAAAGAAGATAAATGACTACATAAATGAAATTAAGTTAACGGGTGGTATTTAGCCTAAATATAACAAAAACAAGATATATATGTTATCAATTACAAAAATGACATTTTCTAATTAATTGTTTGAATTTGTATTACAATAGAATAAAAATTAAAAAAATAATAAAAATAGAAAAGAAATATTATGAGAGAGAGAGAGAAGTGCTCACTGTTAATGGATGAGAAGACGATACGACTTCCACCGTCGTCGCTTGGTTTAGCAAAGGTTTGAGGGCAAACGCTAAAGGGTATCTGTTGTTCAACTCAACATAGACTAATTGGGTTTTTTCAGATTGAATATTTTTTTTTGGGCTTATCGATGGGCTTTTCTTTATTGGTTCAATAAGTTTTAAGCCCGTAATTCACATTCACTATCATTAATTACTAAAACAATATATGGAACTACTTTTTACCCTCAAATTTTTATAAAATAACACATTTTTGTTCAACTTTGTTTTTATTCCTTTTTTTACCAATGGCCAATCCACAACAACGAAATCAGATTTTACTTATTCATAATCTTCCATCAAATATTCTAAAAAATATTCTCACATTTTTGCTGATCAAAAGAGCAATTATTGCATCAACTTGTCTTGAAGGTTCAAAAGATGGTGGTGTTGTTATCGTAAATTCTTGTTTGGTATAGAGTTTTCTTTTCAATGTGGTCGACGTTAGTTGGCCGCAATGGTTGATTGCATGTTCAATTCGCACAACGACAAAGAAATCAAAATTTTTAAGTTGCAGATCAATCCTATTGGGATTGAAGTGTTGCTCCATAAATGGCTAAATATTTGCGTTGAAAAAGATATAGAAGATCTTGACTTGTACTTATTAGTCCAAATATTTAGCCATTTCTTGAGAGAAATACTTTGATCCCAATACGATTGATATGCAACTTAAAAGTTTTGATTTCTTCGTCGCTGTGTGAATCGAACATGTGATCAACCACTACATCCAACTCATGCCGATCGTATCAAAAAGAAAATTCTCAACCAAACAACAATTTGCAGTTATAACACCACAATCTTTTGAACCTTTAAGACACAATTGATACAATTATTGCTCTTTTGATCGGTAAGAAGGTGAGAATATTCGCAAATCGATGGAAGATTATAAATAGGTTAAAGTTGGTTTCGGTATTGGGGATTGGCAATTAGTAAAGAAAAGAATAAGAACACAATTGAACAAAAATGTGTTATTTTACATAAATTTGGGGGTAAAAAGTAGCCCCCGTATATTGTTTTAGGTCATGGCGCAAAGAAGTAATTAATAATAGTGAATGTGAATCGCAGACTTACATGATTTCTCAGGAGGTGGGAATGTTTTCAAGGATATGCAATGGAAGACTGTGAACAATAAAAGTTGTTTTCAATTGGGCTTGACCATAGGTAAAGAAAGAAATAAGAAAACAGTTGGTAAAGGAGTGTCCTTTTAAATAGCATAAAATTTGTATTTTTTGGATCTATACATCTCAAGGCATGATGTGAATAGGTGGCTTTTATGGTGGAAAAATTGGTTAATTTGTGTATAGTGGGAAAATATTTGCACCGAAAAAGATATAGATGATCTAGACTTGTACTTTTTATTGCAAGTATTTAGTCATTTTCGAAGCAAATACTTGAGTGTGTACATGTGAAGACATGATAGAGATGAGGTGGTATTTATGGTTGAAAATTTGGTTAATTTGTGTAGGGTTGGGAAATTGAGATTCAACTTAATATAATAATATAACATTCAACGGTTGTTATTTAAAAACGGTAATTTATGCAAACCTTTTGTCAATATAGGTATTTATACATAATTGATATTTACAAAAAGTCACAATTTTGTCTTTTTGTGATAATTTTGTTATTTGTGTTAAATAATTAAAAAAAACTTATTCATTTAGAGCTAGTAAAATAACTGTGTTCGCATGGGTCGAAGTTCGATGTTATTTCACTATGTAAAAATATAATAATCGATTAACTTATGTCTATTGTTAATATGCTTAGAAAGTTAGAAACAATGGGAGATAAAGACTTGTAAAATATTAATTTATAATTTTCTCATATATATATATATATATATAAAGAAGCATATAAATCATAAGCATGATTGTAAAGATGAAATTTATTAAATATTTAATATTGATTTTGAACTTTTATTAGTGAGAAGATGTCTTGTGTATGATAGTTGAAAGTCATACGTGAAAACTTGTCTCGTGTATGAGTTATTTTAAAATTTTTATGAGTAAAAATTTATCTTATGAATGATAATTTAATTTCACAAAAAACAACTTGTATCGTGATTGATAATTATTTTAAAAATTTTATCAGCGTGAACTCGTCTTGTATATGTTTGTTCAATCTCATAAGTGACAGTTTGTCCCGTGTCTTATAAATATTTTTATATCGACAATATTAAAAAATACTAATTTCAATTTTAGTTAGAAGATATAAAAAATATATTAAATTAAACTAATTGATTAGAGATAAATTTTTATTATGTTTATGAATTGCTCAATCCAATAGATGACTCGTTTAAAAAACGTAAAAATTGAAGTGTGAAGAAATTATAGTTAGTTTATTATAGTTGTTATGATTTTAATGTTTATGATATTAAAAAAAATATTTTTAACTAATTCTTTAGAGACAGTTATTTTTTTCCTGTGCAAAATTTATAATAAATTATAATTACTCTCTTTTTATTTTAGAAGATATTAAAAAAAATTAACTAATTAATTAGAAATAAATATTTATTTTATGTATCAATTGTATGTTTCCACGAATATTTAGCGACTCAATTGCAACAAAAACGCATGAAAAAGTTATAGATAGTGTGTTATAGGTGTTTCTCATTTTTATGTCGACGATATTAAAAAAATACTAATTTTAACTAATTTTATAAGGACAAATATATATCTTGTACATGATTTTTATAATAAATTGGAATCTTTATATTATAATTATTTTCATTATTATTTAGATGATATAAAAAAAATATTCAATTTAACTAATTGATTAGAGAGAAACATATATCTCGTGTATGAATTGTATGCTTCAACAACTTCTTTAGTTATCATTTTCAAAAAAAGTGACAGATTATTTAATTTTCTCGTGTATGGTTTTTATAATAAATTATAATTAGCATTTATAATTATTTTTATTTTTATTTATTTATAAAATGTAAAAATATTAAATTTAAATAATTAATTAATGACAAACATTGATTTATGTATGCATTATATTTTCCATCTACTCTTTTAGCAACTCATTTCCAAAACAACAACCTGAAAAAATTGAAGGGTGAAAAAATTATAGTTATAGTGTATTAGAATTATTCTCAGGTTTATGCTGATAATATTAAAAAAAAT
>JBBPBP010009777.1:37603680-37627065 GCA_037974735.1 Cicer chorassanicum | reverse complement strand
AATATATATTAAGATATGAATAAATATCAACAATTCAAAGAAAATATACCGAATAAAATAAAACAAAGATTAATATATATAAAATAAGGTGGTGTAGTTGTAAGGTTTTTCTACTTAAAGATATTTTATTAATATTAGAAATTAATTATTATTAAGATTTAGACTAAATACCACCTGTGTCCGTTAACTTAATTTTGATTAGCGATTTAGTCCTTTTTTTTTTCTCCGATTTGATCCTTTATGTTTTTAAATAATTTCAACGTTATCCTTTAAGTGGGGTTCCGTTAACAAAAAGTTAAAAAAATCTTTCATCTAGATCATTGTATATGTTCATCAAACCTCTAGAAACGATTGTCACTAATCTAAAGTGATGTCTAAGGAGTATTAATACACATAACTTCAGTTTTAACGAATCAATACTACTACCAAACTTAGAACAAACTTTGAATATTTTTCTAAAATATTTCCAAAACATAAAGGATTACTTTTTCTGGACACGGATGAGGAATTTTTTTTTAATTTTTTCTTAACGAAATCCCACTTAAAGGGTAACGTTGAAATTATTTAAAAATATAAAGGATCAAATCAGGAAAAAAAAAGATAAAGGACTAAATCGTTAACTGAAATTAAGTTAAGGGACCACAGGTGGTATTTAGCCTAAGATTTAATTGTATTATTATTATTATTATTATTATTATTATTATTATTATTATTATTAGTATTATTTTTATTATATTATTTAATAATAAATCAATTAACTTTTTACGATGTATGTCGTATTCCTTATTTTTATCAATTCGTGAAATGAAATCCTCTATTTTAAAAACTGAAAGTTTTAAATCTTATTCTAATTTTTTAATTAAAAAATAACGATGTGACATACTTTATATAGTGTAGTATATAATACGATGATGTAAAATGATTAACACCTATGAAATCGCAACAAATCTTTCTAAAAATTTAACTTTTAACTTCGATTTTTTATTTTATTTTTGTAATTTAATTAATAACTTATGAATAATTAATGTACTTAGATGGTTCTATATCATGAAATTGTATGTCACATAATTTAAAACATATCAAATCATTATTATAACATCCCACTTTTTCGAGACATTAACTAACGAAATTCTAAACGTAAAGATACATATTATATATATATATATATATATATATATATATATATATAAGATTATCTTAAATCTAATACGTTAAACAAAAGAAACTTCAAAAGTCAAAACTCTTGGCGTTATACTACCCAAAAATAAATCCTACTTGGTCATAAACTTTGGACTGGTGGAAAACTCACCCAACAAGTCTAACACTAGCACAAAAGTATCTCGAAGCTTCCAACTGCATGTTATTGTACTTCCTCGCATTTCTCCTACTAGGTTGGCTTCAACATTATTCGCTCAAGTAACACTATACACGACTTCCTGTCAAATGTATGGGTCATCTCCAAATAACAAACAAAGATGCATATATAATTGTTATAGAAAAAATATAAACAAATCATATACTTCATTTAATAGTTAAAAATCACAACGCACCAAATATACAATTCAACCAAAATGCACAAATCCTATTTTTTAGACTATATGTCAATGCATGATTCCGGAATATCACCTCCCCCGCAAGGGTTTCGTGGGTCCTTCCAAGCAACATCACTAACTCAAAATCCCCGCAAGGATCTATGGGCTCCAACCAATTATGGACGCACCACACAACTATGGGCTCCAACCAATTATGGATGCACCATACAACTATGAATGCATAAATGTAGACACTGTTGTTAGTAACAATATAGACCATTCAACCAGAGCGTCCAAAATCATTCAACCTTGTCCTAAACCAATCTAGTTTAGACACAAAGTAATCACCTTGAATAACCACAACATGTCAAGCACAACCATTATAACAACGTATCATATAACATTCATTTTGAAGATAACACAACCATAATCAATACACAACATCAGAGTACATTTATATCAGATATAATTCGAGTAAGAAAGCGAATGGAGTGATGTCCTTACCGTTGTGAATGTCGTTATAAGGTTCCTACGCAACGATCTTTGCTCCAAATACGTTACACCTTCATAAATTAATTTACTTCTCACTTAGTGTCAAAACTCTTTATTTTTATTTTTATAGATTGACGTACAAAAATCTATTACTAGTGTGACCTTTATTACAATAATAATGAGATAATAGAGTTCCTAATAATCTATCTCCAACGATATTAAGAACTTTCATTTCCTCTGTAACAATGCATCAACTATCTTAATTTATTTATAACAATTGATCCTATTGTCTAACCTATTCACTACTTTATCTAAACATCATAACACAACTATGACACCTATATTTCTCATAGTTGATTAAGAAAATAAAAATCAATAAATGAAAGGTTCTTATCTATCAACAATAAAGATACAATTAGAGAGACATATTTCTCGATCAATTTTATTCTATTTTATATTATTTTCCAAAATATCAATAAGGGGTTTTGTTCTACTACCAATAAAAAAATGGTTATATAAAGTTAATACGGTCATAATTAAAGAATTCTTATTTGAGGGGATGAATCACTAACTCCTTTAGTTCTTGAATTTATTCATTTTCTCCCATAAGCCCTTTCTTTCTTTATCGCAGAGGATTTGTGAATAAGGGGCATCCCTTTTTTTTCCTTTCTATCAGTAGAGGTGGGGAACGTGATGTTTTCAACCTAAGCCCATTAAGACCCTAGATATTCACTCATCAGTTTAATGTAATTTTGTCTTTAACGTTACTCGATTCATTCTTCTTTCTTTTCTATTATTATTGTTATTATTATAAACATTTATTTTTTTTTCAAATACTTAGCAAAATATTCAGTCAAATTAAATACATCATGTCATACACATATATAGTTTTCAAAAATAATAATTGAATAAAAATATAATAATAATAATAATAATAATAATAACCACATTAAAAATTATAACAATAAAATAAAAATATATTTTGCACATTACTAATAATAAAAAAAATGAGGATCTTACATTATATCCACGTAAAAATAGTTTCGTGCTCGAAACTGACACTAAAGAGGTTTTAGACATGACACATTAATCTTATCTTTCGAGAAAATCTTGTCTATCATGCTGCAATTATTTCATAATTCATCAAGCCCAACCTCCTTAACATTATTCTAAAAATTTACAACTCTAAAATCACTTTCACTAAGTCTGATATTACTCTAATCCTACCAAGAAAGCTTCAAGTCCTCTACAGACTGAAATCTACACCACACAAGATTTTGTTTATAATCATAATCTCAATACATGTTAGGGAGTCAAACATTTGTGGCAACTTCCCACCAATATACTCCATGCACCATCATTCTCAAACCACTATAAAGTGCTCTTACTTTTAATGTTCAATCTTTTGGATCTAATACTTTAACTAAATTCAACTTGAATTCTTTCCGCAAGGATTTTAATTCATCGTTACTATTATGACTAAAATCTAATCCATATGATTTACTACTTAAATTCTCATGCCCTTATGGCTTAGTATCACTTACTCGTCAATTACAACTCACAACTAATAATCACAAATAATTTATTTAATCCAAAAATTTCATTCTTAACACTCCATTTAAGAGGATCGTCTCTAGTATACTCTTAAATCTCAATATCTTTAATTCACTACAACCTCGGTCAAACGACACCATTTTTTTTTATTCACCCCATAATAATCAATATTTGCCCGTTGTCCTTGGTATCAACTACATTGAGATCTTTGATCAAGCCTACGATTGATCGCTTTAAATCATTCTCATTCATTCAATGTATAGTGCTGTCAAACATAAAAGTTGAAATATATGTTATCATATCCTACAAGTATTCATACGCTTCACAAATTCAACTTCTTGGTTATAAAATACATATTTTTACTCTATAGAATACTCTTAAGCATCAACAATTCATACTTACTCAATCATGCAACTAGTAATAACTTTACATCAACCCAAAACTACTTAATACTATCATAACCGTTTAGTCTCATGAATGTGACTATCATAAATTTCACACTTAATGTTCTACGTGTCGAATTGAACACGACTCAATCATCTCTTTCAATCCCTCGATAATTTTCTTCTCTTAAAATTTTGAACCATTAACTAACTTACAATCTTCATTCTAACCTCCATATCACAACCCCTACAAGACCCACTAAGTTTCAACCACGCTTCCGTCGTGCCACTCTGATAAATCGATTAAGATTATGTTTTGTGTACTTGTGAAATAACCACACAAATTTTTAGGTGAGGAAATATTTCAATCAAGGTTCGAGTGGTGCATAAACTCACACACTATCTCTTGAGGACTTCCGAGACACATGACCAACATTGAAAAAACTAAAAACTACCCCACTAACCCGCAGTCCAATCTAGATCGAACTGCTCTGATACCACTTGTAACATCCCACTTTTTCAAGACATTAACTAACGAAATTCTAAACGTAAAGATACAGATTTTTTATATATATATATATATATATATATATATATAAGATTATCTTGAATGCTCATTTCCTTTAAAACCAATTAATAACTTTTTCAATTGTATTTTTTAAAAATAATGAGTCAGAGTATTCGCAATTACTAAAAGTAAATCTAATACGTTAAACAAAAGAAACTTCTAAAGTCAAAACTCTTGGCGTTTTACTACCCAAAAATAAATCCTAGTTGGTCATAAACTTTGGACTGGTGGAAAACTCACCCAACAAGTCTAACACTAGCACAAAAGTATCTCGAAGCTTCCAACTGCATGTTATTGTACTTCCTCGCATTTCTCCTACTAGGTTGGCTTCAACATTATTCGCTCAAGTAACACTATACACGACTTCCTGCCAATGTATGGGTCATCTCCAAATAACAAACAAAGAGCAAATAAACATGCATATATAATTGTTATAGCAAAAATATAAACAAATCATATACTTCATTTATTAGTTAAAAATCACAACGCACCAAAGATACAATTCAACCAAAATGCACAAATCCTATTTGTTAGACTATATGTCAATGCATGAATCCTGAATATCACCTCCCCCGCAAGGGCTTCGTGGGTCCTTCCAAGCAACATCACTAACTCAAAAATCCCCGCAAGGATCTGTGGGCTCCGACCAATTATGGACGCACCACACAACTATCACCTCCAACCAATTATGGACGCACCATACAACTATGAATGCATAAATGTAGACACTGTTGTTAGTAACAATATAGACCACTCAACCTGAGCGTCCAAAATCATTAAACCTTGTCCTAAACCAATCTAGTTTAGACACAAAGTAATCACCTTGAATAACCACAACATGTCAAGCATGTAACACTCCAAATTTTATAATAAAGTATTTTATTAATTAAATAGGATTTTAGATAACTAATTTGGTGTTAGAATTATTTTGGAATATATGTTGATTAGCTTTATGATTAATTTTCTTTATAGGTGTGTTTTTTATGAGGTGCTAAGCTTGTACATATTTGACCAAATATGTTATATGAATAATAAATGTTATATTTTATTATTTTATATATTTTTCTAAAAATAATAGTATATTAGTGTAAATATTTTAAAGAATAAGATTTAGGAGATTTTACGTGTATTTGTGATGATAATTAATATTATATTTTTTCGTGGTTTTGACTAATATTAAATGTATGTGCACTTAATTATATTTTTTCGTGGTTTAATAATGTTTGGAAGAGTATTAAAAATGAGATTAAGTAACTATTAATTTTGTTTTAGCAAAATAAAAATTATAGTAGTAAAATATAAAATAAATAAGGAGACCAATGGGCTTGACCCATGTGAACCCTAAAAAAACTAAGAAATGGAGTTTCCCCCACAACAACACCCTATCATTTGACACCGGTGATCGATAACTGTTCCAGAAAATTTTCTTTTGTTGTAAGTGTCATTTCTTTTGTTGTTGTAACTAGTTATAAATTACAAATAAATTATTGTGAATGTGTAATTAAGTGAGTTTTTAACTTGAACTAAGGAGTAGGAGTTGTGGCGCCGCCTTTGCACTCCTGAACCTCGTTAAAAATACTTTTAATTACCTATGTTTGAATTTGAATGATTACAGTTATGGTTACCTTAAGTAGTTGACTACATGAGTAAGAGGGACTAGCTACCCCGATGACTCATCGTCGATAAAAGAAGCAACGATAACCTATTGTTATTATTGTTATAGATACTTATTAATTTTATTTTGGAAATAGTTAGAAACCATGTTCACCTCTTATACAACTTTGAGTGATTATGAGTCTTATGTGGCATCAATGTTGAATGTTAATAACTGATTATGTGACGCGAAAATTAGGTTGGTGGTGTGTAATTAAATTAAAGATTCAATTAAGTATGTTTGATCTTCTAAGTAATTTGCTTAAAATGAATAAGGACATTGTGCTAGTATCTTATTTGTTCTATATTCTCTCATTTCATGAGGACTAAAACTATTGTATGAGTTCTATAAATGAATTTTGTTTATAAGACTTTAAAATTAAGTTATACTTTGAGTGTGTTTGAAACCATATGTGAAAATATTTGTCCTATTTAACTATGATTATACGCTAAAGTGACTGCATGTCATTGAGTTGTTATATGCGTTTTTGTTTGTTATTCTTGAAGGTGTGAAATATTTTAAAAGTTTCTCTAGATGTCTAATTTTTTGAAACCTGTAGAGTAATTGTTGTTAGGATTTAGACATTCTTTAAAGAGACCAAAACTAGTAGAATATTGTTTAAGTTGTTAGTTGAACTTGATAGCGTATTTGATATGTGTTAATTGATTTGTTGTCATATTACCGTATCATGCTAGGATGCTTGACATGTTATGTCTAAGTGAGTAGTAAATGCCGTAAATATGTTTATTATATCATTTGTGACTAAATTTGAAACTTGAGGGTAGTTAGTTAGATATTAGTTTACTTATTATTCACCAAAAATTTCGAGGACGAAATTTCTTAAACGAGGGGAGAATTGTAACACTCTAAATTTTATAATAAACTATTTTATTAATTAAATAGGATTTTAGATAACTAATTTGGTGTTAAAATTATTTTGGAATATATGTTGATTAGCTTTATGATTAATTTTCTTTATAGGTGTGTTTTCTATGATGTGTTAATCTTGTACATATTTGACCAAATATGTTATATGAATAATAAATGTTATATTTTATTATATTATATATTTTTTGAAACATAATAGTATATTAGTGTAAATATTTTAAAGAATAAGATTTAGGAGATTTTACGTGTATACGTGAGTTGATAATTAATATGATTTTTTTTTTCTTGTGTTTGACTAATATTAAATGTATGTGCACTTAATTATATTTAATTATTTCTAAATATATCTTATTTTAATTATTTATTTTATAAATAATTATCTTGAGATAGTAGTAATATTATGTTTGATTTTCTTTATTTTTATATACTTATTTTGTAATTGTGATTTTATATATTTATTTATTATGATTTAGTAATTAACATAAAATATTGTTGTTATATTTATTTTATAATTTCCATATTCTCTAATGATAGTATTATTATAACCTGAGTATTTTGAAAATTAAGTATAATTATAATGATTAGTTTGAATATGAGAGTTTGAGTTGTTAATAATATGTATTTTTTTAAAACGTTAATTATTTTAATTAGTCTAATTTATCATATATTAGCTATGAAATATTAGTAATGCTTTGAAAATTTAATGATGTTTGGAAGAATATTAAAAATGAGATTAAGTAACAATTAATTTTGTTTAGCAAAATAAAAATAATAGTAGTAAAACATAAAATAAATAAGGAGACCAATGGGCTTGACCCATGTGAACCCTAAAAAAATAAGAAAGGGAGCTTCCCCCACAACAACACTCTATCATTTGGCACATGTGATGATAATTCAACATCCGCCACAACAACACTCTATCATTTGACACCGGTGATCGATAATTGTTCTAAAAAATTTTCTCCGTTCTCATCCAAATTTCAGTATGTTGTTTTATTCATTTAGCTAGTCAAATAAACATACTTCCTCAGATTTTTAACCATCCCAATTTCTCTCTAAAATACCCGACTTCTCCGTTTATAAAATTCCTTATTTTGTATCGTTCTTCTTCACCGTATCTCCGATTTGAGTGAAACCAACGCCAATTATAAATAAATAGGAATTTTTTTAAAAGGGGCAATTATAATTCAAACCCCCCTTTCTTATAATTGATATTGTTACTTCACTCCTAACCAAGTACTTCAGAGTTAGAATGGTACCACATTGTGAAGTAGAGTCTAAGCTCATGCATAGCATTGCATTTTCTTGTGATTGTTTTGTTGTGATTAATATGTGTCATATGCGATAATAATTTTTCTTAGATGATTTGATGTTATAGTGAAATGTATTGACTTTCCTTGAGTGTTTTTGACTTTATAATGTTATGTTTTTCTTTGAAGAATGTTTGTCTAATGATACGGTTTATTTAGAATTAATTGCGTGTTCTCCTTATTTATATTATACTATTAACATGATTTCAAAACTCACCTCTTTCGTTGTTTGTGTTTGACTGGCTTGGCCCTGCGTTTACGAAATCGCATTGCAGGTTAATGAGCCTTGAAGTTCAAGTTTGGGAGGAACCCCGCTCTGATAGGTGATACCGAGAATTAAGAGTTGTAATGTGTATTTTACTTATGTAATTACAAATGACTTTTTATATGAAAACCTTAGTACGAGTAAGTCTTGGGAATTAAATGAAGAAATTCTAGTTAAATCAAGTTCATTGAATTTTAATTGAGGAACAAAGTTGAATTGTTACATATGTATTTAGAGAAACGTGATATCCTAAAATAGATATAATTTTTTTTTTTATTTTCTTGAACAGATTTTCTTTATCCGCCGCGAGTTTTCTTCAAATAATTTAGTATAAATTATTATAAATGTTATTTTGGGGTTTAGGGTGTCACAAAGCACAACCATTATAACAACTTATCATACAACATTCATTTTGAAGATAGCACACAACCACAATCAATACACAACATCACAGTACATTTATATCACATATAATTCGAGTAAGAAACCGAATGGAGTGATGCTCTTACCGTTATGAATGTCGTTATAAGGTTCCTACGCAACGATCTTTGCTCCAAATACGTTACACCTTAATAAATTAATTTACTTCTCACTTTGTGTCAAAACTTTTTATTTTTATTTTTATAGATTGACGTACAAAAATCTATTACTAGTGTGACCGTTATTACAATAATAATGAGATAATAGAGTTCCTAAAAACCTATCTCCAACGATATTAAGAACTTTCCTTTCCTCTGTAACAATGCATCGACTATCTTAATTTATTTATAACAATTGATCCTACCGTCTAACCTATTCATTACTTTATCTAAACATCATAACACAATTATGGCATCTATATTTCTGATAGTTGATTAAGAAAATAAAAATCAATAAATGAAAGGTTCTTATCTATCAACAATAAAGATACAATTACAAAGACATATTTCTCGATCAATTTTATTGTATTTTATATTATTTTCCAGAATATCAACAAGGGATTTTGTTCTACTACCAATAAAAAATGGTTATATAAAGTTAATACGGTCGTAATTAAAGAATTCTTACTTGAGGGGATGAATCACTAACACCTTTAGTTCTTGAATTTATTCATTTTCTCCCATAAGCCATTTCTTTCTTTATTTGTGAATAAGGGGCATCCGTTTTTTTTTCCTTTCTATCAGTAGAGGTGGGGAACGTGATGTTTTCAACCTAAGCCCATTAAAACCCTAGATATTCACTCGTAAGTTTAATGTAATTTTGTATTTAATGTTTCTCGATTCATTCTTCTTTCTTTTCTATTATTATTGTTATTATTATAAACATTTGTTTTTTTTCAAATACTTAGCAAAATATTCAGTCAAACTAAATACATCATGTCATACACATATATAGTTTTCAAAAATAATAATTGAATAAAAATATAATAATAATAATAATAATAATAATAATAATAATAATAATAATAATAATAATAATAACCACATTAGAAATTATAAAAATAAAATAAAAATATATTTTGCACATTACTGATAATAAAAAAATCAGGATCTTACAATTATTTTTTTAGTTTAAAAGTTTGGGGGAGAGATCAAAACTATCGACTATTAAAATAGAGAAATCAATTTCATAAATAAATGAAAATAGATGATCAAAATTACAATTAAACCTTTTTATTACGAATCTTTTGCTGGAACATATTTTTGTTACTACTATTACCTCTACTATTTATTTAATTTTTTATTATATTTTAAGTAAAAGTAAAACATGATATTTTACGTGAGGGTGATAAAATGAGTTAGAGTTCATTAAGTTTAACCTAATTTTTAGGTTAATATTTTGGATCCCACCATTTTAATTCATTTGTTCCGTTAATTCTGCTAAAAAATCAGAGTGGTAATTAAGGATGATAAAATGAGTTAAATTATCCATTGATAAATATTGATATTACTAAATTGAAAATCTTGTTTCAGATTTGAACCTGAAACCTCACGTAAACCAACCGACCTAATAATTAAAATAACTCAACTCATTTTACCACAACTATTCAATATAATATTTTTTTAGCTTTTACTAAAACATATTAATAAATTAGAAAATATTTTAAGACTAAAAAAACAATTGAAAATATTTAATATATAAAAAAATTAACAAGTTTGATACGTCGCAAGTGAGTTTAACCATTCACTCTTCATTGTAATTTTTTTAAACATATACTAGTTTGGTTATTATGGTCATCTTTTATTGTTAAAAAGTTTAATCGTAGTTTTGATCCTTTTATTATTATTAATTCATGAAACTAGTTCCTCTATTTTAAAACTCACAATTTTAGTCTCTTTCATATTTTTGAACTAAAAAAAATAATGATTTTATATATTTTTAATGACATGACATATAATTCTATAATATAGAACCATCTAAATATATTAATTATTTATATGTTATTAAAAATATAAAAAAAGTCATAAATTGAAATCTAAGTTTTTAAGCGTTTTATTCTAATTTAATGAGTGTCAATAATTCTACATCATTGTATTATATATCATGTTATTTAAAATATTTTACGTCATCATTTTTTAGTTAAAAATTAGAGAGAATGACTAAAACTCTCTGACTATAAAAATAGAAAAATCAATTTTATAAATCAATAAAAGTAAGAACTAAAACTATAATTAAACCTTCATAAAATAATCATTTTTTCTTAGTATTTCACTTTTGAATGTTACAGATCGTGCTTGACATTTGGCTGTGCTTTAACGCTTATTTGCAAGCTTTTTTTTTTTTATGAAAAGAGAGGTAATGCAGCAGTGTTACCGCAATAGCACCCATATGTATATATAAACAAAATGAAACACATTACAAAGAAGGGAGACATAAAACCAGAACCCTCCAAAAATCAAGAGAAACGAAAAGAAGGGAGACCTAGTTTGTTTATTGCAATTATATTCATCACTAATGATATGAGGGATATCATCACACCAAAATAAGCATTAGACCACCTATTTTTCAGTTGCCATGGGCCAATAAAAGGTGACTTGAAGGCCGAATTAATCCGTTTGGAGTTAGATTCAAGCTAGAGGTGTGTCCAACCTTTCTTGGAAGGAATTTCAATGGCAATCATATGAAGATGCTGGAAAACACAAGAAATAGGAGATTTGAATTGTATTTTGTCATTTCTAAAAATTACTTAGCTGCTTAACCAAAAGTATGTTCTTTATCAAATCATTCAACTTACGATTATAAAACAAATTAAATGAAAGTAAAGTTGCATCATAAAGAAATTAGATTAGAATTACAAAGAGAGAAGGAACACGACATATTTATATAATAGTTCACAATAGACTGGTGCTACATCTAAACAATTACATACAAGTATTATTTACTCTGCCTCTTCAGGCTTTAAGTATTTGTCTTATGTCTCAACAGACAGTTATCATAAGCACCCTTCTCAACTTTCTGGCCGCCATTGAGGTTCATAAGTATTGTTATACCTCTTATGGATGAAAGAGTTGTTCCCATATTGGGCTGATTTTCATCGGTTTCAGTTTGTGTCTGAATTGACATAAAGTTTATTTCTAGGATTCTAACTCTCATTGAGAGTCCTATATCAATTCAAGTGTATAAAACACATTGACTTATTTACATCAATTCTAGTAACTCTCTACTGAAAGAATTTTTCATTCATTCTTTTTTATTGGTGTGCTCTAGGGTTTTACAAAAAAAATTCTTAACATATTGTTTTTTTTTTTTCATTCTCTCAACTATGTTTTCATATTGACAAGTTTCTACTTAAATATTGAGAAACGTATCAGTTGAAAATGTTACCGATGCAGATCTAGAATCAGCATTTAAGGCAAATCAGCCTTTAAGATATATCCATATATCTTCATAATTTATTCAGCGTATCTTCTTTTAAGAAGACATATCTCAGAGGATGACACCATCAAAGGATGTCATGTTCTTCTTCATTTAGAGGATAAATTCATCCTTGACAAGCAGAGGATGTTGGAATGTTGACTTCTTATCAAAACATTGATTGTACTAGAGTTGTTGACTTGAAACGTTGACCAGACGATCAACTGATTTACTAGAATTTTCAGACGCATAATCATCAGAGTGAGCTTGTAATCAGATTCAGTTGAGAGCGCATTTAACATAGTGAGACACAACTTCAATAGATTCTTCAAAGTCAATGTGAATTTGTTTAGTATATTTTATTTCTTTGTTCATTAGAGGATCTAACTTGTATCAGATCATTGACTTTATCAGATGCTTCATTTAGAGCTTTCTTCTTTTGATCTTTGAGTCAAAGGATCTACAGGGGCCTTTAGTCATAAGTAGATAACCATTGTAGTGTTCTTTTCTTTTGTGATTAGAGGGTCAATCATTAACTTGTATTTCCTTTGTCTTTAACGTTTTGCCTCGGACCGTAGATTATCATATGTTTGTTGCAATGCTTCTTATAGCTATATTATTCTATTAGTAAATATAATTATTTGTTTATTAGGTGATAATATTCTTTGTATTAAAAACATTTAGATTATTATCTATAATTTACTTATAATTTATGCTACCTTAAAAGAAATAGTCATTAATATAAATATTTGTCTTCTAACTTAATCTACACACTTAGCAAATACAGTTAGGAGATAATTGTTTTTTTATTTATTTGTTTTGTTATCATCAAAACATCAACTAGAGGATTGTAGCTAAAACCACTTTTACATTAACATCATAGCTCCAATTAGTTCAGTATGGAGGGCAAATGAATTACCAACATTTACAGCAAATCAACCAAGAGAGTTTGCATTACTATTTTTGAAAATTCCACCACAGGCAACATGTCCAAGGCTTCCGAGTGCAACTGCCACTCCAAATAGTTGAAAACATATGATAATTTATGGGTCTATTATTCCTAAGTACTCTTTTCCTAAGGAGTACTGTTATTAGCTTTCTTGAATTAACATCACCATTCCAAATTAAATTTCTTATTCATATTTCAACTTCTTTTATTAAGCTAGTAGGCCATGAGTATACTAGGAAGTTGTATAAAAACATACCTTGAATTACACTCTTTACCAATTGTACTCTTCCAGCAATTTAGAGTAAAAAGGTCTTCCAAGATGAGAGTTTAGCTTTGATTCTATCTTTTGTGGGTTGAAGATGTAAGGTTTTTGGCTTGCCTTTGAACATGGGAACTCTATATGAAAAGGTAGAGTTCCAATTTTGAAACTTAGCATCTCAACAATTTGATTCAGTCTTTGTTGAGGCACTGATCCTATAACTTACAAGATGAAATTTCAGTCTAGTGTATCAAATGTTTTTCTAATATCTATTTTAAGGGCCAAATTACTTCCAAATGATCTGTTGTGCAATGATCTTTGTTATTAGCAATGATCTTGGGGCCAAATTACTTCCAAATTGCTACTGTTATTAGCAATGATCTTTGTTATGATCTTGAATTTGAAATTTTCTAGAGCTGTTGGTCTGAATTGCTCCACTGTATCAAGATTTTCTGATTTAGGAATCAAACCACATTATTGGCATTCATATTTGGAAGGATCCATCATGTGATAAAAAATTGCATGACTGCATTGTGACATCTTTGTTAACAATCTCCCAAAAGCTTTGGAAAAAGAAAACTCCAAAGCCATTTGGTTCTGGAGCTCCATCTTTGTTCAAAGAGAAAATAACATTGTGAATTTCATCAATGTTGGGCAACCAAACAAGCATTGTGTTCATAGTTTCATTGACCATGTTTGGAATCACTTCTTCAACAAGACCGTTGTCATTGTAGTTGTTGTTTATGCTGAATATTGTTTCAAAGTGATTAACTACACATCTGGTTCTGTATTGTGTCAAGGTTAGTTGCAGCAGTTTGAGCTTGCAAGTGCACGTTTCCAATCTTTGGTCCAACTTTTGGAGTTTATCTTTGATCAGTTTAAGATTTTGAACAAGGATATACATAACAAATCTTAACAATGTTAGCACATACTTGATGAATTGCCCACATTTTCATGAATCTGAATAGTGAGACATGTCTGACCTCTTCATTTTGGAATTCCAGTAGTAGTGCAAAATGATCAGAGTTGGACATTGTTAAAGTGTTGCATAGTGTAGAGGTCCAAAAATTGATCCAATCTTGAGAGCAGATTGATTTATCAGCATCATGAGTATCAGTATCATGATCTTGAGCTCATCTTAGTTAAGTTGCATCAACAAACTCTAAATGTTGGAAACTTTGAGATTCAATGTCTTCATTGACATTAGAATTGGTTGAATCATGGTCACCCTTGTTTAGATTGGTGTCCAACTTATTATTGGACTCATAATTAGGTTCAGTAGTCTTATCTTTATTTATATTGTTCTCGTCATTAACAATGGAATCAAATTAGGGGTGTGCATAGTCTAAAAACCAAACTGAATTGCACCCCATAAATACATGTATAAATACATGCATAAATATGTTTAGTTTGCGCCAAAATTATAAGATTATGTTATGCGTTAAGGCTTGGACGGAATGTAAGCACACCACACTCTCACCAATATTATATATATATATATATAAATATATATATATATATATATATATATAACTTTTTTATTTTTGTTTTTGTTCATAGTAATATGTATTTGTTTTTTTATATTTTTGTTGATTAAATATTATCATTTATAATATTTTATGAGAAGATTTAAAAATAATTTTATGATATTGAATACAAAAAGTATTGAAAGTGGTTCAAACTGGTTTTTTAAAAAAAAGTTTAGTTAACTGGACTTTTTAAAATTTATGGTGCAGTTCATAAACCATTTAATTGATTTGGGCTTTTCTGGTGCAGTGCAATCCAGTTTATGAATGCAGTTCAATTAACTATATTTTCTGCACACCCCTAAATCAAATACAACCTCATAAATTTTATCACAGTTATCATTTGTTTTGGAACTAAAATAGGAAATTTATAGAAAAGGTGTTGAGGCAAAATTCCAAATCAATGTTTTGAAGATAAATAAACAAGTTAATTAATTTCTAATTATGATTTTAATTGTGTTGCTATTTAACTTGTATTTTTTAGTGTATTATTCGAAGATAGGTTATCAAGATCATTATGGTGTATAAAAGAGCATTCTGGTTCATAAGAATATCAATATGGGCAAACCAAGATCATTCTGGTTCATAAGAGCAGCAGTCTGAGAAAACCAAGATCATTCTAGTTTTTGACAGTATCATTCTAATCAATCAAGATCGTTCTGGATAATTCGTTTTAAAGATAAAAATGAAATGAATCATTTCTCAAAATTCAGATTTTAAGTAAAAAGAATATCAAGGCAACTCAAAACAATGATCAAACCCAAAAGATTAAAAGAAGCAAAACAACATCAAGAACAATAACCAGATCAATCTCTAGATTGATGGCCTATGAACAAGTACAACTAGGACAACAAGGATGAAAAAGTTGCTAAAGGTGCAACAGCAGTGTCAAAACAACATCAAGCACAAAGGAAGATCGTTTTGGTTACAAAGGAAGAACGTTATGGATAAAATAGAACACGTGTCTATTAAACTATCACTCTGAATAGCTGGATCAGTAACGATTATAAGAGCTGTCTTCAACCTTAATCAGTTATCTAAAAAGAACCTCAAGGTGAAGACAACAACAAGAGTTTTAATTGCAATCAATTTATCACTAAAACAATCATACTCGAGAAATCAAAAGCTCTTCAATCAAACAAAAGCTTTAGTTCTCTTACAATAGATTCAAGGATATTTTTACTAAATTATTGTTGATAATCAATCTCAAACATGTGTTGAGTAGATTATGATCCTACAACCTTCTTTCATAATTTCATTTGAAAACTCAAGACTATTTCTTAAAGATAGTTTGAATGTTGTGTAAAAATCCTTTTTGTGATTAAAAGGTATTGTGTTCAAATCATTTCAAAGTTGAAAGGTGAATGTTGTAACTGATCAAGAGGGATCAAGAAAAAACTGTATGAAAGCAAGATCGTTCTTGTGTGAAGCACATTAGTGGAAAAACTCACAAATTGTGAGGACTGGACGTAGCCTGTAAGACCCTTAATTTTAATTTGTAAATTATGAATTTTAGTGCATTTTTATGTGGAATTCTGAGGCTTTTTAGCCAATTTTAATGGTATTTTGTGTGTGAAATGCCTTAAAAATCTTTTTGGAGCCCCGATTAAAATTATTCGTCGAAGAATAATTTTGTTTAATTTCGTTAAAATTTTTAGCGAAATAAAAATTTTATGAGATGCAGCGCTTTTTCAAAAAAATTCATCTGCCGATTGAATTGCGACAAGAGTAGATATTTTTCTAAAAAAGTAGTTTTAGAGGTGATGTGATGTGACGGGGTAATGATGATTTTTTTTTAAAAAAAAATATTTATTTTTAGATATTTGTTTATATATATATATATATATATATATATGAAAGAAAAAGCAAAACAGAAACATCCTTCAAGCCAACCACCCTCCTTTCTTCTTCTTTCTCTCTGTTACCAAAAACAAAGTTTTGGTTTTTTTTCAAAAACAAAACCTCCATTTTTCTTCGACTTCTGAGCTTTATTTCGAGAAGTGACAGAAGGGAAAGTTGTCCACCTCCACGCTACGGTGCTAGTGAGCTAACTTTTGAAGCAACGTCGCGAACGAAGTTTTCACCGGAATTAACCGCGGTGCCATAATCGGTTGTTAGAGCTACCGTTGAGGTAAGAGCTTATTCAAAACTTTTAGTTTGCATTTAGGACCTTAGGTGTGAATTTGTGGAAAATAAATTTGATGTGTTTGAGGTGTAGATTTGTGGAAAATGAACTTAAGGTGTTTATGGGTAAAAATTTGGAGATTTAAATTAGTGATTTATGGTTGAAAATTTGGAGATTTAAATTGGTTATTTATGGTTAAAAATTTGGTGATTTATGGTTGAAAATTTTGGAGATTAAATTGGTGTGGTTTATGTTTTCATAATTAATATTATGAATTTTTGAGATGTGATTTATGTGTGGATTTTGTGGAAAATGAATTGATGAAATTGGTGGTTTATGTGTGAGAATGTGAAGTTTTAAATTTGGTGATTTATGGTTGAAAATTTTGGAGATTTAATTTGATGGTTTATGTTTGGAAATGTGGAGTTTTGAATTAATGTAGATTATTTGGTTGTAAAAGTTTGGTGTGTGAAAAAGATTTAATTTTGAAATTTTGTTGTGGTTGGATAAATTTTAGTTGTGAACAAATTGTTATAAATATTTATGTTTATGTAGTTAGCTCCTTGAGTCTCGAAAAAAAAATCGAGACCGTTGGCACCTAATTAACAGTGGGGAGAACTCTTATATATTAATGTTGTTGTGGTGATTCAAGTTTGGTGTGGTTTATGTGTTCATAATTAATATTATGAATTTTTGAGATGTGGTTTATGTGTGGATTTTGTGGAAAATGAATTGATGAAATTGATAGTTTATGTTTGAGAATGTGGAGTTTTAAATTTGGTGATTTATGGTTGAAAATTTTGGAGATTAAATTTGGTGGTTGATGTGTTCATAATTAATATTATGAATTTTTTAGATGTGTTTTATGTGTGGTTTGTGTGGAAAAATGAATTGATGTGGTTTGTTGTGAATTGCGGGATTATGAGTAAATATGTTTGAGTATGCTCTGTGTTAAATTTGAAAAATCATTAGTGTTAAATGAATATTAAAAACGGGGAATCTTTTAATAGCTGCATTTATTTAATGGTTGTGGTGAAAAAAGTCAGAGTATGCTCATGCATTTTCATAGTACATGGTGACCGCGATGGTGCCATGGTGATAGTGGTAACCGTGATGGGCCACGAAATGATGCCATATGAATAGTTGGTTCATCTTATCATTGCGGGGATTTTCGCGTCGTGTTGATCTGTGAGAGATTGCACTTTTGTAAGTCGTGCTGATTTGTGAGAGATTGCACTCTTGTAAGTCATGTTGATCTGTGAGCGATTGCACGCATAGAAAATCGTACTGGTCTGTGAGAGGCTGTACGATAGTAAATCGTGCTGATCCGTGAGAGATTGCACCTTGATAATTAGTACTGGTCTTTGAGAGGCTGTACAATTATGATTTCCGCCCCTTTGAGAAGGGTTTTGGTTTGGAATTCGGGAATCATGCGCATTAGCATATACGCATTGCATTAGGGTGCTTGACACGCGAGTCATGTTTGATATACCATGATGATTGTATATACATACTCGGTTGTTGTGATTGTGCCGTAATTGATGAATGTGATTGTTTGATTTTGTGTGTAAGTGTTGAATGATTTCGAAACGTTTGTGAAACTGAAATCTACAATTTTTAGCAGTTGTATTCGAATATGTGGTGCTTGTATTCGAATACATTTAAGTGGATTTTGCTACTGACTTGTGTTTTAGCTCTGTATTCGAATACAGTGATGCTGTATTCGAATACGGCAGTGCAGTTCTGTTAAAAACTTCATTTTTCAACTTGTTTATGCATTGTTGGCATATGAAAACCCTTTCAAGGTGTATGTTAAGTTGAAATGTTATTTTGTGCATTTAAAACTTAAATGCTATGTGTTGTTTGTTAATTTCAGATTGGTGACCCTTTACAATTATGGTGGAAATCTGGGCTTTGTCCTCAGATGAGGATCAGGACCGTCTTTCCGGTTAGTACCTCGGAGATGGGAATGTAGTGGTTATACCTGACTAAGGCTGTGTCAGAAGGTTTTTCTGGGCGCGTGGAGTTTACCCGGGTTGTATAGCTTTTTGTGGTATGATCAGATTAGGTGGTTGTATAGGGGTAGGGCATTTTCCTCTTGTGGTTGTATTTATTTTATTTTGAAAGATTGTATCCCTATATTTTAAATGTCTGTTGACTTTTATTCTGGTGGGTCCATGTGTCACTTTTTGATGTGACGTGCGGGAAGTAGAGATTCTTGGGGCAGTGCATTTATGCAGGTGACTACCGAGAATACCCCAGGGGTATGAGCTAAGTTTGATAGGTCTCACAGCCCCGGTGTATTTTTCTGTTGAAAATACTTTGGACTTTTAATTCTGAAAACTATTTCCGTTGCTTGCAATTATTGTTGACTTTTGTCGTTGTGATACGACTTAAATGTTTTATCCAAAAGTATTTTCTTGATTTTATGAACTTGAATTTATTTTAAAAAAAAAAAGGGTTGTTACATAGCCCATCTTGGGTGAACCAAGATACATCATTGTGTGATTCTCTTAAGATACATAGCCCATATTGCATGAGTCTGATTTTAAAACATCTAAACAATTTGAATGTCTAGAACGTTCTACAACTCAAAAGGAGAACGTTATACTCAAAATAGAAATTGATTATCTTAAAAATGATTTATCAAATTTTATTAAATCCACATAAACTTTACAAAGAATTATGGAATCTCAGGTAGGAATATTTGATAAACTTGGACTCAGTTTTGACAAAACTCAAAAGCAAAAATTCTGGAAAAAAATTTATACCAGAAAGAAACGAAGATAAATGAAAAACAAAATGTTCTTATTGCAATAAAATTAGACATTTGGGTTATGCATGTTATTTCAAAAAACAGGATGAAAAATACAAATTAAGACAACCTCTCAAAAAGGAAGAACTTTATGGTATCATAACACAACCTTCTCCAAAAGCAATAAGAAAATGTTCTTATTGTTCAAATATTGGTCACAGTGAATCAGAATGCTACTTTAAGAAAAAAAATATAGTATTAAAGAAAATTCTAACTCTCAAAGACCCAAAACCAAATGGGTGCCTAAAAATCTAGTAACATCAAATGCAGGTTGGTTTTCAAAATGTCAAGAAAAAGCCATGGTACTTGGACAGTGGTTGTTCGAAACATATGACATGAGATAAACAATGTTTTCTTTCCTTTGTCAAGAAGGATGGAGGATGTGAAACCTTTGGGAATAATGATCAGGTAAAAATCAAAGGTAAAGGTATTATAGGTAAAGAAAACTCTGCAAAAATTTATGATGTTCAATACGTTGAAGGTTTAAAACATAATCTTCTAAGCATTAGTCAATTGTGTGACAATGGTTTTGAGGTTATCTTTAAACCAAACATATGTGAAGTCAAGCAGACAACTTCTGGAAAAATCTTTTTATCTGGATCAAGAAAGAAAAATCAATATGTTTTATATCTTGAAGAATTGCTTACTGAATCACGCTTTATGTCCATAAACAAAGATAATAGGATATGGCACAAACAAACTGGGCATGTTAGCATGAAAAGAATTTCAAAATTATCCAAACTTGATCCTGTTACAGGTCTGCCAAAAATAAGTTGTGATAAAGATAAAGTATGTGAAGCTTGTGTTAAAGGAAAACAAGTAAATAGTAGTTTTCATTCAAAAGATTTTGTTTCAACTAAAAAATCTCTTGAATTGCTTCACATTGATCTTTTTGGTCTTATCAAAACTATAAGCTTAAGAGGAATAAGATATGGCTTTGTTACTATTGATGATTTTTCACGTTATACATTGTACTTTTCTTAAAACAAAAAGATGATTCTTCTGATGTCTTTCAAACCTTTTGTAATAAAGTTCAAAATGAAAATGGCTCTAACGTAATCTCTGTAAGAAGTTATCATGGAGGAGAATTCATAAATGCATTTTTAAAAGCTTTTTTTTTTATTTATGAAAATGGCATTTCTCATAATCTTTCTTGTGCAAGAACTCAACAAAATTGAGTTGTTGAATGAAAGACTGAAACATTACAAGAAATGGCAAGAACAATCTTGGAATAATCAAATGTTGAGAAATATTTTTGGGTTGAAGCAATCAACACTTCTTGTTACATTTTAAATCATGTATCAATAAGATAAATCATCAACAAAACACCTTATGAATTATGGAAAAATAGAAAGTCAAATATCTCATATTTTCAAATTTTTGGTTGCTACTGTTATATATTAAATAACAAAGAAAATCTAGGAAAATATGATGCTAAATCAGACAAAGCCATTTGCTTGGGTTATTCAAATGGGAAAATATGGATTTTCTTTTTTAATATGGATTAAGTCAAGATGCTTGGACAAATGGTTGACATTAAATAACTAGGAATAGTATTTAAGTCTATAGAACGAAAAAGGAACTATAAATTGTTGCATGGTTGGACATGAATATGAATCCAAAAATGACATTAATGCACTTGAAAACCATGATGACTTAGTTGGAAAACCCCTAAGGTCACTCTGTTTGTAATGCTACATACATGTTATAACATTTAGACTCACAAACTAAGTTCAATACAGATTACATCCTTAACTTACTTCCACAATCTGATTTTTAGATATTTGATTTGTTACTCAAACTTGCAATTTTTATATTAAATTTTATTTTAACTTGTTACTATAAAAATGTTATCTTTTTATTTTTATAACCAATTTTGAATGTGTTAGAAAAGTATTGAAATTAATGACATATTCAATTCTCGTGGGAACGATCTTAATTTATACTACTTGTATTTAACTATGAACACTTGTACATTTAATTTACGCAACAAGTTTTTGGCGCCATCGTGGGGAGTGAATGGTGTTAACTATTTCAAGTATTTTATAAACCATTTAATTTGTTTGTCTTTTTTTACCATCAGTGTGGTGATTTGTGTTGAAGTTTATGTACTAAAACTGTATGCACAAGTCCAGATGATCAACTGAATTTAGCCTGAGATAGAAAAAAAAATTCAAAAGGAGAAGGAAGCTCACTAGATCTAATATTGACCCTGATCTTGCTGACCACTTGCAGCAGCAAGTTCCTCTATTACACATGGGAGATCGTATAGGTGATGAGACATTGGATATAATTGGGATGGCAAATGATAGGCTAGAGGAATCAGAGAATATGTTGTCTTTGATCCTCAAACCCTTGACACAAGCATCTTGAGGACTGACATTGAAATGACACAGTTTGAGTTTAAATCTATGATGTTTCATATGCTACAAGCAATTGGTCAATTGGAGGAACAACAACTGAAGACTCGTATTTGCATCTCAAGCAGTTTGTGGAGGTTGCCAGCAACATCAAAATAGCAAGAGTTCCTGATGACAGTTTCAGATTGAGGCTATTTCGTTACTCACTCAAGGACAGAGCTAAAGTAACTCCACAAATTTGAGGTTCTAGGTTTGTACCTGAGATAAGACGTTCAACCTAACAATATCGGTATTTGTCAGCTGTGTTAGGACTTACGAACCAATATAATTTTTTTTTTTTACCTTTTACCAAAAACATATTAATAAATTAGAAAAATTTAATATATAAAAAATTAAACCAAATTAATGTCATTACTATGATTAACGATTTCAATAAAATAAAACACAACTTAATTGAACTTTTGGTCACTCAATTTTATTACATTTCCAAAATTAATCTTCTTATTTTAAAATTAAACTTTTTAGTTCTTCTTTTTTACATTTGTTGCAGTTTTGGTTGCAAATTGAAATTTTAACCCATAAAATTATAATTTTTAGTCAAAAACAAGTGATTCATAGTTCCAATTATAAAATTGAAGTGAAAATTATACTTTTAGAGCAAATCATCACTATATTTAGACTAAAAATCAGCATTTTTAGAGGAAATACTATGCTTTGGTACTAAAATTATAACAAATATGAAAATCAAAAACCAAAAAGTTCAATTTTGAAATAGATGAATTATTTTCATAAATATATTAAAATAAAGGATCAAAAGTGAAAACACAAATTTGTTAATGTAAATAACGATTTCAAATAAAATAGATTAAAA
>JBBPBP010009777.1:37548860-37587258 GCA_037974735.1 Cicer chorassanicum | reverse complement strand
GCTTAAAGATATTTTAGTAATATTAGAAATTTATTATTATTAAGATTTAATTTTATTATTATTATTATTAGTATTATTTTTGTGATATTATTTAATAATAAATCAATTAATTTTTTACGATGTATGTAAAGTCGTGGTCCTTATTTTTATCAATTCGTGAAATGAAATCCTCTATTTTAAAATCTGAAAGTTTTAAATCTTATTCTGATTTTTTAATAAAAAATAACGATGTGACATACTTTAAATAGTGTGGTATATGATACGATGATTTAACATGATTAACACCTATGAAATGACAATAAATCTTTCTAAAAATTTAACTTTTAACTTTGATTTTTTATTTTATTTTTGTAATTTAATTAATAACTTATGAATAATTAATGTATTTAGATGGTTCTATATCATGAAATTGTATGTCACATAATTTAAAACATGTCAAATCATTATTTTTTTAGTTTAAAAATTTGAGAGACAGATCAACACTATCGACTTTTAAAATAGATAAATCAATTTTATGAATAAATGAAAGTAGATGATCAAAACTACAATTAAACTTTTTTATTACTAATCTTTTGCTGGAACATATTTTTGTTACTACTATTACCTCTACTATTTATTTAATTTTTTATTATATTTTAAGCAAAAGTAAAAAATGATATATTACTTGAGAGTGATAAAATGAGTTAGAGTTCATTAAGTTTAACCCAATTTTTACGTTAATATTTTGGATCCAACCATTCTAATTCATTTGTTCCGTTAATTCTGCTAAAAAATCATAGTGGTAATTAAGGATGATAAAATGGGTCAAATTATCCATTGATAAATATTAATATTACTAAATTGAAAATTTTATTTTGGGTTTGAACCTGAAACCTCACATAAACCAACCGACCTAATAATTAAAATAACTCAACTCATTTTACCACAACTATTCAATATAATATTTTTTTAGCTTTTACTAAAACATATTAATAAATTAGAAAATATTTTAAGACCAAAAAAACAATTGAAATATTTAATATATAAAAAAATTAACAAGTTTGATACGTCGCAAGTGAGTTTAACCATTCACTCTTCATTGTAATTTTTTTAAACATATAGTAGTTTGGTTATTATGGTCATCTTTTATTGTTAAAAAGTTTAATCATAGTTTTGGTCTATTATTATTAATTCATGAAATTAGTTTTTCTATTTTAAAACTCACAATTTTAGTCTCTTTTATATTTTTGAACTAAAAAAATAATGATTTTATATATTTTTAATGACGTGACGTATAATTCTATAATAGAGAACCATCTAAATATATTAATTATTTATATGTTATTAAAAATATAAAAAAAGTCATAAATTAAAATCTAAGTTTTTACGCGTTTTATTCTAATTTAATGAGTGTTAATAATTCTACATCATTGTATTATATATCATGTTATTTAAAATATTTTACGTCATTATTTTTTAATTAAAAATTAGAGAGAATGACTAAAGCTCTCGACTATAAAAATAGAAACGTAAATCAGTAAAAATAAAAACTAAAACTATAATTACACCTTCATAAAATAATCATTTTTTCTTAGTATTTCACTTTTGAATGTTACAGGTCAATGTGCTTTAACGCTTATTTGCAAGCTTTTTTTTATTTATCAAAAGGGAGGTAATGCAGCAGTGTTACCGCAGTAGCACCCATATGTGTCTATAAACAAAATGAAACACATTACAAAGAAGGGAGACATAAAACCAGAACCCTCCAAAAATCAAGAGAAACGAAAAGAAGGGAGACCTAGTTTGTTTATTGCAATTATATTCCTCACTAATGATATGAGGGATATCATCACACCAAAAATGATTTTCCTCTCATAAAATGTAAGAAACAATGAATGATATGTTTCTAATTAAAAATAAGCGGTTAGACCACCTATTTTTCAGTTGCCATGGGCCAATAAAAGGTGACTTGAAGGCCGAATTAATCCGTTTGGAGTTAGATTCAAGCTAGAGGTGTGTCCAACCTTTTTTGGAAGGAATTTCAATGGCAATTATATGAAGATGCTGGAAAACACAAGAAATAGGAGATTTGAATTGTATTTTGTCATTTCTAAAAATTACTTAGCTGCTTAACCAAAAGCATGTTCTTTATCAAATCATTCAACTTACGATTATAAAACAAGTTAAATGAAAGTAAAGTTGCATCATAAAGAAATTAGATTAGAATTACAAAGAGAGAAGGAACACGACAAATTTATATAATAGTTCACAATAGATTGGTGCTACATCTACACAATCACATACAAGTATTATTTACTCTACCTCATCAGATTTTAAGTATTTTTCTTATGCTTCAACAGACAATTATCATAAGCACCCTTCTCAACTTTCTGGCTGCATTGAGGTTCATAAGTATTGTTATACCTCTTCAGGTACCTCTTATGGATGAAAGAGTTGTTGCCACTATTGGGCTGATTTTCATCGATTTCAGTTTGTGTCTGAATTGACAAAAAGTTTATTTCTAGGATTCTAACTCTCATTGAGAGCTCTATATCAATTCAAGTGTATAAAACACTTTGACTGATTTACATTAATTCTAGTAACTCTCTACTGAAAGAATTTTTCATTCATTCTTTTTTTTTTTTTGTGTGCTCTAGGCTTTTACAAAAAAAAAATTCTTAACATATTTATTTTTTTCATTCTCTCAACTATGTTTTCATATTGACGAGTTTCTACTTAAATATTGAGAAACATATCAGTTGAAAATGTTACCGGTGCAGATCTTGAATCAACATTTAAGGTAAATCAGCCTTTAAGATATATCCATATATCTTCATAATTTATTCAGCGTATCTTCTTTTAAGAAGGCATATCTCAGAGGATGACATTATCAGAGGATGTCATGTTCTTCATTTAGAGGATAAATTCATCCTTGACAAGCAGAGGATGTTGGAATGTTGACTTCTTATCAAATCATTGATTGTACTAGAGTTGTTGACTTGAAACGTTGGCCAGACGATCAACTGGTTTACCAGAATTTTCAGATGCATAATCATCAGAGTGAGCTTGTAATCAGATTAAGTTGAGAGCACATTTAACATAGTGAGACACAACTTCAATAGATTCTTCAAAGTCAATGTGAACTTGTTTAGTATATTTTATTTCTTTGTTCATTAGAGGATCTAACTTGTACCAGATCATTGGCTTTATCAGATGCTTCATTTAGAGCTTTCTTTTTTTGATCTTTGAGTCGGAGGATCTACAGGGGCCTTTAGTCATAGGCAGATAATCATTGTAGTGTTCTTTTCTTTTGTGATTAGAGGGTCAATCATTAACTTGTATTTCCTTTGTCTTTAACGTTTTGCTTCGGACCGTAGATTATCATATGTTTGTTGCAATGCTTCTTATAGCTATATTATTCTATTAGTAAATATAATTATTTGTTTATTAGGTGATAATATTCTTTGTGTTAAAAACATTTAGATTATTATCTATAATTTACTCATAATTTATGCTACCTTAAAAGAAATAGTCATTAATATAAATATTTATCTTCTAACTTAATCTACACACTTAGCAAATACAGTTAGGAGATAATTGTTTTTTTTATTTATTTGTTTTGTTATCATCAAAACATCAACTAAAGAATTGTAGCTAAAGCTACTTTTACATTAACATCATAGCTCCAATTAGTTAAGTATGGAGGGCAAATGAATTACCAACATTTACAGCAAATCAACCAAGAGAGTTTGCATTACTATTTTTTAAAATTCCACCACAGGCAACATGTCCAAGGCCTCCGAGTGCAACTGCCACTCCAAATAGTTGAAAACATATGATAATTTATGGGTCTATTATTCCTAAGTACTCTTTTCCTAAGGAGTACTGTTATTAGCTTTCTTGAATTAACATCACCATTCCAAATTAAATTTCTTATTCATATTTCAACTTCTTTTATTAAGCTAGTAGGCCATGAGTATACTAGGAAGTTGTATAAAAACATACCTTGAATTACACTCTTTACCAATTGTACTCTTCCAGCAATTTAGAGTAAAAAGGTCTTCCAAGATGAGAGTTTAGCTTTGATTCTATCTTTTGTGGGTTGAAGATGTAAGGTTTTTGGCTTGCCTGTGAACACGGGAACTCTATATGAAAAGGTAGAGTTCCAATTTTGAAACTTAGCATCTCAACAATTTGATTCAGTCTTTGTTGAGGCACTGATCCTATAACTTTCAAGATGAAATTTCAGTCTTGTGTATCAATCGTTTTTTTAATATCTATTTTAAGGGCCAAATTACAGAGCTGTCAAAATGGGTTGGCCCGCCCAGCCCGCTAAAACATAGGGCTTGGGCCTAAAAATTTCAGCCCGAATTTTTCAGGGCTTTTGAGCCCAGTCCGAATAAACCCGTTACCCATTAGGGTTAGCCCTTATGGGTACCGGGTAGCCCGCAGCCCGCATAATCAATTTTAAAAAAATAAAAAGAGTAAAATTGGTCTTAAAAAAAAAGGCCCGAACAAACAAAAATTAAATTGGGCCGGTTCCATTTTTTTTAAGAATTCACAAAGACACAACAAAGTACAAACCTTATTTTGAAGGGAAATGTGACAGCACTCTCACATACAAACTCACAGTCTCACTCATCTCGTTCCACGGGCACACGACATACGGAATACGACATACGGCAATTCGATTTAAGTTTTTCGTTTGTGCCATGCTAGACAAATCTAAGTTGTTTTTGGCAATTTGAAATTATTTTAATTTGTGTGTTGTTTGGATAGTGTGTTGTCTTGGATAATGTGTTGTTTGAATCGAGTTTGTGTTAATTGGAAAATCCGAATTTCGAACTTAGTTTGTGTGTTATTTTATTGTGTATTTTTAATGATCTAGAATATCATATAAGTTTTTTTAAATAGGCATGTAGAACTAAGTTGTTTTTAAATGGGCATGAAGAAATTTCGAACTAAGTTGTTTTTAAATGGGCATGAAGAAAAATTTTAAATTAAAAGAGTCGCAAGAAAATTACAAATATAATAAATAAATAAATTAAAAAAAATACGGGCTACCAGCCCGCCTAAGGCCGGGCTCGGGTAGGATTTTAACAGCCCATATTAAAACAGTGCTTTTTAGCCCGGTCCGAAGAAGTCCGCAATCCATTAGGGCCGGCCCTAAATGGGCCGGGTAGCCCATTTTGACAGGTCTACCAAATTACTTCCAAATGATCTGTTGTGCAACATGTTTATTGCCTCAAATGTCAAACATATGCAATATGTTATTTTCTTTCCTTGTATAAGCTCATTTATTATTGGGAGAATTTACTTGTCATTATTTGTGCAAGCTTGTTAGCAATGATCTTTGTTATGATCTTGAATTTGAAATTTTCTAGAGCTATTGGTCTGAATTGCTCCACTGTATCAACATTTTCTGATTTAGGAATCAAACCACATTATTGGCATTCATATTTGGAAGGATCCATCATGTGATAAAAAATTGCATGACTGCATTGTGACATCTTTGTTAACAATCTCCCAAAAGCTTTGGAAAAAGAAAACTCCAAAGCCATTTGGTTCTGGAGCTCCATCTTTGTTCAAAGAGAAAATAACATTGTGAATTTCATCAATGTTGGGCAACCAAACAAGCATTGTGTTCATAGTTTCATTGACCATGTTTGGAATCACTTCTTCAACAAGACCGTTGTCATTGTAGTTGTTGTTTATGCTGAATATTGTTTCAAAGTGATTAACTACACATCTGGTTCTGTATTGTGTCAAGGTTAGTTGCAGCAGTTTGAGCTTGCAAGTGCACATTTCCAAAAACTCTTTGGTCCAATTTTTTGAGTTTATCTTTGAGCAATTTAAGATTTTGAACAAAGATATATATAATACATCAAATTATGTGAGTATTCCAACAGTTCTTAACAATGTTAGGTTCCTTACCTTTGGTTGTTGTCCCTTCCAAGATTGGTTGCTTGTCAGTTGCGTGATCCTTTGCCATAGGTTCCGTCCTTTGTTCTGGTCTAGCTAATTTCTTTCTGTTGGCAGCTTATACTCCCTCATTATTCCTTTCATTGTGAACTCTTATATAAGCACAAACATTTCCACTTATAATGGTTATAAAATTCAGGTAGATTCTCATAATCTTCTCCAACCACGAAGGCAAAAGATCATTTCCACCAGAATTGTCTCTTAATTTGGCGATCAGATCAATATTAACTAATATTGTTAACTTGGCACGCAAGACATCGTCTTTCAAAGGAGATGTGCCCTTGGGCCAAATTATTTGTTTGTGTAAGTTGTGTTTGTATGTTTCCAGTCCCGCCAAATATTCCTCTAGTATTGTGTTTGTATGTTTGAACCTTGATGGTTCTAGTTCTTAATAATAAATACATCCATACTAAAGATAATTTTATATTGGCCATTAAAAATTACTTTATTTTAATCTCTAAAAGTTAAACAATTATTTTTATAAATATATACAATTTTATCAATAGATATCCATGACTAAAAGCACGTATAGGGAAACAAATTAAGTAAATGCTTGTTGGATTAAGGTTTTTCATTAAAGATCTTATGTGCAATAATATACAAACTATTCCGATAACAAAAAGAAATATGATTGAACTGTTTTTCAAAACTATCTTAGGAAGTTTAGTTAAAAAGAAATATGACAGAACATGTTAAAAGCTATTTTTATCACTTCTCCTAAACACTTACAAATGCTTATGTAGATAAAATAGCTTAATTATGCGCTTGTAATATAAATGTTTATCATATAAACACTTGCATACAAACTATTTCTATAACATAAAATTAAATTAAACTATTTTCATATAAACTTATACACTATTTTCATTAAGTTGTCAAGAAAAGCTTATAGAAATAAATTGAAAAACAGCTTATGAACATGTCTAACTGTTTCTATAAATTAGCCTTTCAAGTGGTTATGTAAGTAAATAAAGCTCAAATAAGTTATTCGAAACAGACCAAAATATGCTAATTTTAACAAACTCTTCCAAATGCATTCCTAAAACTCAAATAAAAAATACTAGGTCAAAACACAGTAAAAAGTAAATGATGCAATCTACTTATGCATTCATGTAAACAGTTTCAAGTAAACCTTAATCACTGCTTGTCTCATGAATCCTTACACTTGTTTACCAAAAGACAAAAAAGTACAAAAAGAAAGTGGCATCATTTGGAGAGGGAAAAATGAATTTCAATGAAATGTTTAAGCCAAAAATATTATACAAAACAACAGTGATCAACATGTACTGACCAAATCTTCTCTAGCCACCTTCTGAGTGTTACCATTAGGGCTTAACTTAGACATTGCAATTAGCAAAAGCAGCACCAACCATTGACAGTTCTAGATTTCTAGTCAGCTTATAAATATTATGAGAACATCCTGAGGAAGTTGTTTGCATAAGCCATTGGCTTAACATCAGGGTGTGGCTGCAAATTCAAAAAAGCGAATTAGCGCAAGAAAAGACTGTGTCATAAACTCAAATTGAATGAAAGATATGTATATAATCACAAATCTAACATAATATTTTTAAATAAAATGAAGAATTATATATATTTTTGTTCATTCTTTTCCTTTTTCATTTTTGATAACGACAAATATAACATGACAGACTTCAAAATACAAAAGATACTTACCACTGCTGTGAATGTAATAATGTTAGGTTTTAGATCAGGCGCTTCAAATCGAATAAAGGCACCTTTGTTACCCATCTATAGAAAACAATGAAAAAATCAGCATATATATACATCTTAGGAGGATAAGTGATTACTTAAATACATTAATAAAGATGCATGCCACACACGGTCCATGCAAACAACCAATTACCAATGTACAATTATTTTGCTGCACATGTCATAAAATCATTCAACAAAGAAAGGTTGTAACAAAAGGGATATGGTTACCTGGTCACAGTAATTTGGAGCAGAGAACACAGTTATGAGTTTACCGTCATGTTCAATCTCATAACCCTCGTCCTTTACTTCATGAGATCGCACAACTAAATCTGTAAAATGATATTAATTCGTATAAAGTCACTGGTGAAAGAAGAAATAAAGTGTCAGTGTCGGACCAATGGAAAACATACCTAAATTATTTTCCTTCAAGAACCTTTTTGTAACATCCGCACCGAAAGAAAGTCCAACACCACGCTTGCTTGGGCCTCTTCCAGGGAGAGGTTGTGGGTCACTCCATAGCAACTCACACATCAACCCTACACATAACATACATCAATAGATAAATAAATAATGTGCTATTAACTGTGAGATCAATTGAAGAAAAAAACAATGATGCATCTTACCTTCCTCGGGAGGCTCACAAAACCGGTTAATTGATCGGATTTCAGAAAGTTTGACCCCATCAACACTAAAAAGACCTCCATGTACCACGAAAACTTTCTCATTTATCACATGAGCCAGAGGTAAACAGCAGAATACTTCCGCAAATAGTTCGACAAATGTTTCATTCAACTTTGAGCGCACCTCACCCTCAAAACCATATATCTTGTTCATGCTCTTGCTCTCATGATTTCCTCTAGCTAGATATATAGCTGAAAATAATATAGCAACAAAACAAGTTACAACATCCCAACTTAGTGAACTGGAGAAAGGAGTAAATAAATATATGTAAATCCAATCACAAAAAAGGATTATAGATTATATGGTTCACTAGAAAAAAATGAAAAATTTATAATATATGAAGTCAAAAGGAATTATAATCCCTTAAAAAAGGAATTATAATGAATTTGAAATTATAATTTAAAAAAGTATTTTTGTTCTAGCAGATCTTCACATGTATCTAATCAGGTGATTGAGAGACAATAAATACAATAAACTCATTATGTATACAAAATAATATAATGAACCCTGACAGGCTAATAAAGAAAAAGATAGGGTTTACCTGATGGAGACATGCACTTAAATGCAAACAAAGTGAGGATGACTTCCAAAGAAAAAGAACCTCTATCCACAAAGTCACCATTAAATAGATATGGATTTTCTTCTGAAGGAAGTCCATTCAGCTCAAAAATATTTAAAAGATCATAGAACTGCAGGAGTCGTGAAAAATAAAATTGAAGGATTAAGAATTAAAGAAAAATAAACAAAATTAATCACAAAATACCAAGCAACATGGATGACAGAATTAAGGACAATTTCTCGCAGCAACCTCTCGTGTGGTGTGGGATAAAGTCATTTTCTTTGTTAAACATTAAAAGAAGATTTCTTTTTCACTTTTCTGTATTTTTACTCCTTCTCTCTAAGTACATGTTTCTATGCTTGCTTTTTTTAAATTTCTAATATAATCTTCCATTTTTTATCAGTAGATTGAAAAAATAATAATAATAATAATAATAATAATAATAAATAATAATAATAATAAATGGTTGTAAATTTAACACAGCGGTTATATCCCTGTACAAATGTGGCACAAATAAAACAAAACAAAATTAACTAGCAAGCTTATCGACAAAAAAAAAAGCACTTCACTCATTTTATGAACAATGTTTAGAATAATAAAAGATGCAATGAGAACAATCCTATCCCCTAAATATCATTAAGTAATAAAAAGACACCTTGAAGATATTAGCAACAATTTATTTTACCATATTAAAAAGTTACCTAGCAACTTCAATAGTGCTTACATTCAAAATCAAGTCTGAGACCAAAAATACTCTTAACAATTCACAGAATATAATAAACCGCTTACCTGACCATGCACATCACCACAAACAGTAAAACGTTTTCCATGAGGAACAGTTATGTCGACAAGAGAAGGCAAAGCTTGCAACATATCTTTTGTTTGCAATACAATCTGGAATGCATACCTAAAACATTGAAGCAGGACAAAAGTGAATACACTTCAAGAAAGTACAAACAGATATATAACAAAAATTCTTCTTTTAGTACCGTTTATGCAAGCACTTCTGATTCTTGAAATCATCCATCATTTTCTTTACAAAATCCAAAGAAATAACATCCCCCTCTATTCTTGCTCCTGAATACTGTGGCTCGACATCTATTATTAAAATAAAACACCAAAAATAATTCATGTCCACGAATGAAATCAAATGCAACAACGGAACACGACATTAGCTTAAGAGTAATAATGAACAAAAAAAAGGTTATGAATATTAAAGACCGCTGACAATATATACAATTAACAGGAATGATTAATGGTCCTGGAAATTATTAATCCAATTAATTAATGGGGGTTGACGAGCAGAGAAATTACACTTTCATCCCCTACCAAATCCAAAGACATCAATAAAATACACACGCAATAATCTTGCAAATAGGGAATCATAGTTTGTAGATGCCAATACAGGTAGCAATTGAACACCACAAAAGAAAAAATTCAAACAAGGTTGCAAGCAGCTGAAAATAATAAGCAAAAAACTTAATATATATCTTTTCTTTATCATCCACATCCTCTTACAGTTTCAGATGAAATATAGTCCTACAAGTAAACTGAAAAGCACATAGCATCGACTATCCTTGTATACTAATACTACCTTTCTTTCCTTTTTATGTGTTGTTTTAAGATTATTCACGCATACCAATAAAATCAATAAATTTTGTTTTTTATGAAACTAATTGTGTTGCATTTCAAAACAGTTTATTTCTTAATGCATTACCGATAATGATTCCACCTGACTTGTTTCAAAATTCTCAATTGAATTAAGATCAACAGTTCAACACCATCCTGTGATTAATTGGTTTTAGGTCTAGATTAATTTTACGCTTAGACCTAGATCTTGTAAATGACTCCTAAATGTACCAGTATTGCAGCCACTCCACCACCAAGTCCCAAGGACCAACAGCAAACCAACCACAATTGCAGCTACTATTGTGGTCTTTGATGTCCTGAACAACATCACCACCACTGCCATAACTGCTACTGTCACTGCTGCTATGGCAATTTCGGTTGGCACCGAAGAATTGCGGCCCTTTCCTATAATGATACAAGAGTGATAATTTATAGTGAAGTATGCAAACATCCAAAAACCAACATGCATAAAATGTCTCTAGAACTTAGGGAAAGGATTGTGATGAAAAAAAATGGATGATTAAGGTACCTCAAGGTATTGATTAAGGTATAAGACCATTTTTTAAATATTTGGTAACTTGTAAGGCATATTCTTCAAACACGAGACTCAAAACTACTGATAAGTTTCCTTCTAACTAATTATTTATTTATTTTATTACTCTGTCTTCTAAAATCTAATATACCACTTAAAAGGAAGGAGGTGGGAGAAAGAAATACAAGGCAGAAGTATGAAGTTGAAGAAAAATATGAAGCAAAAATTATCATTTTGTTGATAAGTTTTCCATTTTAGTTCACATATTGGACAACCAAGTATCAAGTTAATTCAATCAATAACTTACTTATTGCTAACCATTCATACAAATATAAGTAGATTACTGCACGAATTAGTTTGATCCTTGGATAATAACCAACATATTACTAAAAAGAGCAAACAATGTGAAAACCATGTGGCAAATAGAAAGCAAGAAACTTTTCTCAAACCAACCATGCCCTAAGATAGTGTCCTAGAGCAAAAAAACTATGCCCTAAGATAGAGTCCTAGAGCACAAAAACTATGCCCTAAGATAGAGTCAATAACAGAAATGAGTATGAAAAAGGAAGACGCCATAGTAGATGAGATCATACACTGATACTTAATTTAAAGATGCCCGTCATATCAATGTGCTTGCCCAACCCTCAACCTTTCAAGCAAGAAATATAAACTGCCAAAGCGAAATATAAAATCATTTGCAATGAGCGATGTCTTCTAACTCATGGGGTCACTTTGGTTGTAGAATAAAGTTTATGCATCGAATGGTTTCAATAACTTGATGTTTCAAAATTTATTTCTTTTCACACTGAGATTATATTTCTCAACTATGCCCTTCTTTCCTTCTCCATCAACTTCACGTTTCATATCTTTTTTATTAAGATTGAAAACAAATCCGACAGGGATTTACATATGCACCCAAGAACTTGGGAAGTTACAGATCAAATCCCCAAATTCATAGCAATGGTTCGTTAAACTGTTCTTATTGCTACTTAGACCACTATCATCACTACTACTTACTCAAAGAAACAATACTCATAGCCTTTTCAAATTTTGAAACGGATGCAAACGAATGAAAACTATTAATTGAAACTAGATATTAACTGACATCTTACTCCATCTAATCAACCCCAGGAAAATGAACAAGGTGCAAAGAAGGATATCACACAATACAATTAAATGAGGAGACCAGTCAAATGATCTAATGAAAAACCGGAAGTCACATCCATAACTTTATTATTGAAATGACAATAAATATATTTGCTTCATTTTTCACATCAAATATATCAGGATCCTTGAAAACATGCATCTATATATGAAAGAATGCTAACTCAAGGTCAAAAGATATTCATAACACGAGCAGTTACTCCTCCTCTAAGGGCATGTTATTTGAAGTTTACAATATTGAAGCTGCATTAGTACTCTTTATATACACATAGATAAAAAATAAACTAAAATACACCGAGATCAGAACAAGCAAAAAGGCACATCATGAGAAAATAAAACACAGCACAAAAAACGTGACAATAAAAAGTTGTCCACAAGGGGAGGGAGGCTTAGAAAAAGATATGATAAAATAAAGATATAAGCATAAGAAACATATTCACAATAGTACCTATTGAACGGAAATCTATGGAGTCAGCTATTGGAGGCTTTTCAGATCCTGGTACAGAAATTGCTTCTTCAAATTTCAGTTTCATAACTGCTTTTTCACATTCCTTCAGTTTCTTTGTTGCATCGGGATCATTTGGACACATCTTCTTGACCTGGTCATTTTAAGTATTTGATATATAATATCAATCATGTTTACGAATTGACACAAGTAGATATTACAAAACAAAAAACGCGAGGTAGTCGAAGTTACTTTGAAGGATAGTAAAAACCTAAAGTAGAGTTTGGCTTAAAAGATATTCCAAATAAGGTGTACCAATAAAACAGAAATTTCAAGAATGCGTGACAACATTAAAGGTCAAAGAACTGTCTGCTTCAGATGACCTTCATGTGAGAACATTTCAATGAGGTTGCGGAACAAGAAAAATTGTCAGATTCCGACAATTTAAACAAGCATTAGCAACTAGTAAGTGAATTTATAGGCAATATTGCACTGAGGGTCCTTTATCTTAATTTTTTATATCAATGTAGTCTTTTATTTTATCTCTTTTTGGTGTCAAGTTAGTCCTTTATATTTAAAAGCATTTACACCATTGGACTTTCAGTTTCAATCCACTTTTGTTACAGATATGCGTATATGACCTTGAATGGTCAAGTAAGACTTCTGAAAAAAGACATGGATGGAAAATGAGGTTTGGTCCAACGTCGTTGACATTTTTATACGTAAAAGACTAACTTGGCACGAAAAAAGATAATAGACTGCATTGATACAAAAAATTAAAATAAAGGAGCTCTGGTGCAATTATGCCTTTTATTTTAACTTTCATTTTAGAATTAAAAAGTGGGTTAACATGCCAACTTCTATTTACCCTAAGGACTCCAGATATGAATTGTTATTTTTTTAGAAGATTTAGGGAAGAATTCCCTATCTTTGGGCTCTGCAACCTCCCTGCCCTGACGAAGAATTCCCTCTAACTAACTCAACCTAATTATTTCCAACTAAATTGAACGGCAAAGAACCAATATGCCAGATTTTCGTAAAAATACACCCTGTCCCCCCTCCTTGAAGTTTCACCTTGTCACTGGTCCTCGAGATGATAGGTTGGATCACTATCTAGCAATGATCGGAAAAAATTCCACCGGAACCATTGTTCATGGTTAGCGACCCTGTCCTCAAAGTGATAGGTTGGATCGTTCTCTTGCACTGGTCAAAAGAAACTTTCAGCGGTCCAATTGTTTTTGGTTTGAAACTTCTGCAATCAGCCAATGAGTCAGGACCTATATACTTTGAACTACATTCCCATTTCTAGACTTTGCACTACCATAATCGTAGGTAGCAAGTGAAAAAGTCACACAACCATTGAAGTAAAATTCTATTCTTAAATTCTGATATTTTCTTTGGTACAACTATTATTTATATGACTAATGGAAGGACTATATGAACATTGGTCTATCAACGTTCTCCAATAATGAATTGCAACTGATTACTAATGCAAACATGTTATTTTCAAACCATGCTCCTTGTTCCAACCTTATAAAGACAACAGACATTTATAATTACTGAAAAATATGAGTAAATTTATGTGTTTCTTGTGAGATCACATCTTCTATTTATAATGATGTTTCAATAATTACATTCAATGACTAGGAAGTTGTGTTGACTAGGACTACCAACAATTATCCTAGGATGTTGCACAATCAAAGAATAATAAAAACATACACTGAATTTTAACAATTACATATAGTTACCTGCTGAAAATCTTTCAGTGCTTCCTTGAATTTCCCCAGCCCAAGATGAGCAGCACCTCGCCTGTAATAACCCTATAACAACAAAGCATAGTTGGTTGGAACAAATATTATCATTAAAGATAACTAAATACAGGAGAGTGTCTAAACTCTAAAGTTTTAGGAAATGGAGAACCTTTGAATATTTAGGATCAACTTCTATAGCCTGTGTAGCATCTTGTATTGCACTACCGTATTCCTCAAGCCGAAGATGGGCAAAAGCACGATTAGCAAAGTAAACTGCATTTCGACCGTTTAGCTCAATTGCTTGTGTGTATAGATCAATAGCATGGGAAAATTTCTTATCTGGAACAAAAAAGGAATTCGCAAGATCAACAAATGTTGGCAAATAAAAGTATTGAAGCGGTAGGTCATTGCAAACAACATTCACAATCTCTCATTCTTATATATAGCATCACCATATATTCAATAATATATAGGGGGAAACATATGACATGATTTTCAGAATAAATCACATGATATTTGCTCTAATTATGTGATAACCAACAATGAAGGATGAAAGTGTTACTCGTCAAATTGAGTCACATTCGACGATTCAGCTAAAATTTAATTTACCACAAAAGTAATTGTCATAAACTGTTAAAGCAAGTAAATGAATCATCATATTATTAAAAAAAAACTGAGTATTAATTACCTTTGAATGCTTCATTGGCAAGGACTTTTAGTTCTTCAGCTTTTGCAACATTTTGCTCTTCAGTTTCCATTTTAGTTGAAGCTTTTGTTGTATATGGTGACGAAATTCAGAACATAACAAACTCAACCTTTTCCTCGCAATAACCAGCCTGCTACAATAAAACAGAAAAAGTATTATTAAAAGTATAATAGTAACCAGCACAGCAAATAATCTATATCATAAATCACAAGTGACAAGCCTCTATAATATGGTGTTGCAAATTGATAAAGCTGGAAAAACAGATGAAAAGAATGCATAAAATACTTTTAGGAACACACAAAATTCTAACTTATATAATTTAAACCCTAATTATAATCCTCCCTAATTCATCGTTATTGTTAAGTCAAGACAATAACAGTAGGGGTAGGCTTCTAACCCTAGTTGAATTGATTTGGAGTACCTGAGTTCGAACTCTGGTATGAACAATTCTTGGCCAAGGTTTACTTACCTCCCGGCCGAACTCCAACTCCAAATTATCAGGGTTTTTTCCCAGGAAACCAGAGGATTAAGACCAAAAAATATAACAGTAGGGTCAACCAACATGATCTTTCTGTCTACTTCTAATGTAAACATTAAGAACCTAATCATTGTAATCACATTACTATCACCACTATCATGGTCAATAACAACATATATTCATTAACAAATTCAAGCACAAAATAATAATAATAATAATAATAATAAATAAACAAACAAACAAACAAAAACTTAAAACACAAGATTCTATGCAAAAAGATCAAAACTTGTTAAAAGAATATCCTTAAAATTTGTGTTTCAGCTGCACAAACACACTTAAAGGAACAAAGCACTGTCTTTTACATTATTAATAACATTAGAATATACATAAACTGAGTTAAAAAGTGAAAGCGTGAGAACAAAACAACACATGCAAAAAATGAATAATAAATTATAAGAGTTATAGACGATTGTAATCAGTGAGAGAAGCTAATTTGAAGACTAATTGGTAGTTGAAGAGAAACACCAGAGTGTGAAGAAAAAGAAGATCTAAACATGGTTTAATTGAACATGAAGAGAGAGAGAGATTGACCGGCGTGCGTGGGCGGTGGAGGCTGGAAAAGTGAAAGGGGATTTGTGTGAGTTGAGACACCCTAATCAGAATAACTCCCCTTCCTCAACTTCTCGCTTTGCAATACTTTCTTTCCCTTAGATTAGTTATATAAACTAATTATTTTTATCAATTAAAAAAGTAATTAAATTGTATGATCTCGTACCATGAAAATTGGAATTATATATAAAGTTTAATTTTTTCATAAAAAAGGAATTTTGGTCTACGAGATATTTTTTGAGCAATTAAATTACTATTACTTCTAGAAAAAACTCATTTCAAATTGAATGATTTAATTTAATGATAAAATAAAATAGATATTAAATCTATATAATATGAATTTGATTTTGATAGTGTTATCAGAATAAGACAAATATAATTTTTTTTATATGTGTTATATAAATTTTAAATTTTTTCTTTTATTTTAAACTGGAGCACTATCTCTTCATCTGAAATTTTTATTATAAAGATAAATTTATTTTTGATAATTAAGATTTTTAACTTAAACTTCAATTAACATCATAATTAAAAATAAAATAAAAACATACACAATACATGTGTTATTATATTATAAAGTATCTTTGATATATTAGTTCCTATAAACATTTACAGTTATCTATATGGTTATATTCGATTTGATGTTGGTGTAAAAGAGAAAGAAAAAAAATCAAATAAATAGAGTTAGAACACATGATATAAAACAACTTATCTTCCTTTCGTAAAATAAAACCAATAAATAAAATATTTCTCTTTATATGTATGTATTGACTGTTTTAATTTAAAATTTAAAATTTGAAATTATCTTTAAATTTAAAAACAAAGCAAACTATTAAATTTAAAATAAAAATCTATATATATTTGCTTTTTATTTTAAAATTCAAAAACACTTTTAATTTAAAAATTGAGTTATCTATTGAATTTTACATATGATACACTTAATAAAACTTTAAACTTTTATTAAAAAGAAAATTGAATCAAATAAAAAGAATATTGAATAAAAGATATATAAATAAAATATAAAGATTAGACTAAATTTTTTTATTGACAAAAATAGAATGCAAATGTATCACATGATTAACTTGACATCTTAATTATATTGGCACCCCAAGTCAATCACCTATCAATTGCAGCAATCTAAAATATTAATAAAATAAAATATGAACTTATTGAGGGGACTAAAACAAAACACAAGAAAGCAATCTTAATGAATGCAAACTACTCTCTCGTTAAAAATATTTCTTGAAAAACTCACTAGGATAAAATCATAGTGAAGAAAAAAAAGTGTAGTAAACATCCACAAAAATCAACAGAACTTATATTCACGAAGATCGATCTTGTTTCTATTGAAAATATTTGAAATATTAGAAGGAAAAGTGATCACTAATGAGTGTTAACAATATAAAGTTCTAAACATTTCAGCATATTGATTACCCTCTCTAAAGATATGACAAATAATAAATCCCATTCTTTTAATCATCTCAAGACAATTAAACAATTTATTTTTATTAGCCCAAAGAACATGACTATGATTCTTGAAAGTCAAATTTATCAATTGAGAGTCAGATTCAATTCATATAAAGTGTCACTCATTCTAGTATGTGGTTTCAATAACAACCATAATCGTCGTAAACTCATAATACAACGCTGTTGTAATCTCCAAATTTACATCAAAATAACCCAGGAAAGCAGCGAAGCTCTCCACAAACAGCATGAAAAACATTTTTCATAATCTATAGCATAAGATTATGGAACTCCAAAGTTAATCACCAATTTTATTCTTGTAAAAGTAAAACTCTTTATAAAATGGGAGTATGCATAGCTTGCCAATAGATACAATGGTCTTAATAACAATTATTATCAAATATATATGTTGAGACAAAATTTCTCTCAAATAGTTTTAATGATAACAAAATTATTTAATGATTATGATTATGTTTGAATGTCTAATATGTGCTCTTGAGTGTATTCAATTAAGCAACAGGTTCCTAATCAACTATATAATTAAGAAGAAAAATATGAAGTAATTCAACAAGTTTTCTAAACTAGAGGTTGAACTCGAGGATAGACATTCATGAGAAATAATCATAAACAAGGATCAGCTGTTTTTATAAGAATATATGGGATCACTGAAATTATGATTCAAAGGCTCATTGAAGACAAACAAATGCGACAGTGACAAATCAAGTAAAAGAGGATACAAGCATACTGTCAATGATAAGAGGATGATAAGCAGATCAAAATCCATCCTCTTACCTAGGGAACAATCAAAATGAGCAAAGCTGATACCTAACCTTAAAAGACTGTACCTAGACAGCATTGGAAAAGCAAAATGGATAAAGTCCGTATCTCAAGGGAGGTTAGAACTTCAGTATGAGGTTGATCTTCAAACCCATCGTCCTGAGCTCATATTATCAAGGACAGTTGGATGGCATTTTGTAAATCAGACCAAGAACCTTGGACACTTGCATAAATCTCCAACGATCATATACATCCTTTTGCTCAAGATTAGAGGTTCATAACCTCTATAAAGGAAGATGATCTCTTAAGCTCAAATTAGAACAACTACTTACAAAGAGTTATTTTCTCAAAGCTAAGAAGATCATTTCCATCCTCTCTTAGCACTTTCTACAATCATAAACTATTTCTTTAGAATATCCTCTTAGAAAGTTCTTGTAGAGAGAAACATCATACAATCAATCTCAAATATTGTATTCTGTAATTTCCAAGTTGTTCTACACTTGGTAATCTTTGTAATCAGAAAGATAAAGGAATTGTAAGCCTGGTGAGGCTAGGAATATACACTTTGAAAAGAGGTCCGTAAAGAGGACAGGCCAGTCTGAGCCATAGTGAAAACTCACAAGTTTGTGAGGACTGAACGTAGCCTTCCTTGGATGAATCAGTATAAATCTTGGTGTGTCCTTCTCTAAACTCTCTTCCTTATATTTAAATGTGTATTAAAGTTTTAAATTACCATACTCTGGTCTTCATCCTCTCATAGAGGATACACATTCAAAAGGAAATTTAAAAACCCCAATATCTCTATTCAACCCCCCTTCTGGTGATATTTTAGCTACATCAATATATGCTTTAGAATTAAGCAATAACATAAAAAATTATCTCTTCAACAAGGCAACAACATAAAAAAATTGACACTATAAGATGTTGGAAATGATGATAGGAAATTGTTGGAAATAATGATGATATTAATGAGAGTTAGTTGGTGTAAATTGAAAAAAAGAAAGTCCCACATAGGAGGGATGACACACTAGTAGTGTTTATAAGGTGGAGGTATGACAATTGTGGTGTGCCTCAAGGAGTACCCCAATTTTGTGAAGGTGGAGGAACACATGCAAATAGACCACCACACGTGCGCGCGTGCTGCCGCCTTACGGTTGGCTCGGTTCGGGCCTGCGCTTAGGCTAAGTGGTGTATTATTTTTTTGTATCCGAAAAAATTAAAAAATTATTTTTTATACATGCGTGGGTTTTCTCTCATTGATTTGGTGTACGTGTCTGCCCTCCACCGAGTCAACATTCAACATCTAATTTGGTCAGTTCCTTCCCTCGATTTGCGCATCAGCTTGCCCGATCAAACCCTAGCTATTTTCGCTATGTTGTGGACTCATGAATCAGTTCATTGCCCAGTTAAAAACCTAGACAAATTCGGAGAGCACGTTTATGTGGATCTGGTATGATGGATTACACATATTTCTCTCATGCAGTTGCAAATTTCCTCTATAAATAGAGGGTTCTACTCAATTGAAAAACCACACCAAAAGCTCTCCAAAATTCTACTTCTCCCTATCTTTCTTTTTCTTCTTTTTCTTTCGAGTGGTCATAGTACCATATTACGAGTGGCAGCCATTAGACTTTCATATTGAGGGTGTAATTCTAGAATGGATTTCTACGGTGCAGTAGAATTCTGATACAGTGAATTTGAGATGTTTTATCCTAGAGACTACATGGTTAATAGTCTGTCTTGCACAATTTGGGCAGTGCCACGAAACGTCTCAAAGAGATCGACCTAATTCGCGACTCAACCCAATAATATTTTTGGTGACATAAATTATTTTTTAAACAGTTTTTGAAAATCAAAATTAACATAACATATCTAAAAAAATTACCACTTTTTATTCACAATCTCAAGACACCACATTCCTCAGCCACTTTCTTTAAAAACATTAAAAAGAACACCTATTTTTAATCTTGAAAACCCCAATTCCAAATGATAAATGGATTAAGCAATAACTACCACACAACAGCTCAAGGGATAACAACCAACAATCACCTAAATAATTATCTCTTCAACAAGGCAACCACATAAAAAATTGACACCATAACATATCTCAAAAAATTACCTTAATATTTTTAAATAATATTTTTGAATTACCATATCTCACAACATGTCCAATCGAGATGTTTCCACTCTTCGACGAAGACAACATGTTTCTAAGTTCTAACCTTGGCCACAACCGAAAATAGGTTTGAAAGAGGATACATGGACAAAACATATATATGGACAAAAGATATATATATATATATGAGAATTCTTTGTTTTTTTTAACAAGTCTAAAAAGAATATATTAAAGACATTCTAAGCACAACAAAGTGCTTAGAAGAAGAATAAAAGAAAGTTTACAATTTCTCTACTGTACTTCCAAAACAAACCAAAAACGCAAACTAAATTACTCAAACAAGAAGCAAAACAATTAACCACAAGCGATACGAATGCACTCTAAGGGTTAAGAGTACCGTTGATTATACCCATACCAAAATTATTTTACATGCAATTTGATCTACCTTCATGCTAAAAGTTTAACCTGCTCAATAATAGGATTTGCATTCAAAACATGTGAACGAAAATTGTCTCATTTCTTGATTTCCAAATTGTCCACGTCACCGCAAACCAAACTAAATTAATTCTTTGAAGCATTACACGACTGCATGAAAAAAGACAATCAAATTTGTTAGCATGATTGATTGCATCCATAGGAAACACATCCGATAGTCCAAACTAATTCAAAATACCATACCACACGGATCCAAAAAGAGGGCACACAAAGAACAAATGACAGACTGTTTCAACTTCCCCGCAACCTGCTACGTCTTGTTGATCTTCAAGAGAAATGATTCCTCGGCGGAACAAATTATCCTTTGTAGGAAACCTATTTCGAAACAACATCTACAATAGTAATGATACTTTTGAATGGACAAAAGGATACCACACTAGGTCTTGAAATGGGGTGCGGTGACACCCACGACAAACTCCTCTGGCAACACAATATATGCCTCCTTTATAGATGGTTAAAAAGAAAAAAATATTTTTTCATATGGGTTGGGGGTGACAACTATAGGTGAGGGGTGCGTAGTAAAAAACTCTTTTATCAGGTCATTTTTGGTCTAATTATCTACACTATTTAAACAAATTTTAACATAAATTTGATGGCTCAAAAATTTTTGTTGGGCCATTATGTTAGTTTTTATTAGGCTTCAATATATCAGATAACCATGCCATGTTCTTATTAGATATATTTTTTTGCAAAGACTAATTAATTTTTTTATATATTTTTTTCAAAGGCTAAGTAACATTTTTATCTTGAAGTTCACAACATCAAATATGCATATCTTTCTTCCAACAATAATAAAGTCGATTTTTTTTAAAAGAATCTTGAAGTTCACAACAACACTATGAACATTGGTGCTCAACAAGTCTTTAATAGTTGTATTCAATATGAAGATTGTTGCTTCTGCACATGAAAAAAAATACATAAGTTATAATATGTAAACTTAATTAAGAAATAATAAAAACAAGATCATCCTTGAGATGCAAACTGTTAAAATGAATAGAAAGCAGTATAGTATAATTCTAAAGAATAGAAAGTAGAATAAAAGAATCACAATAGATATTAGAATCATATATAAAGTCATAAAAGTAACAAATCAACAACATAATATATAGTAATTTAGTTTAATCAAATAAAAAACAAACATGTGATTATTTTTAGGTTGATTTGATATATATATATATATATATATATATATATATATCCATAAAATGAAAAAAAAAACTCTAACCTTGTTCTTCTTATACGAGATCCTCTCACTTTGAGCTTCCAACAAAGAAAGTATGGTACAATCCATGGCTTCACAAGATGAAAAACATGTTAGTCAAATCACACGTTAAGAAATAGAAACCCCAAACATAAATTAAAAAAAAAAAAAAATCCTAACAAAAAATCATAACCTTTCAAAGAGTACTTTTTATTAGTGACTTTGAGTTTTTTTCCATGTCTATTATACTCAACCTCTCCATTTACGATTATGAGATAAGATAAAGAGAGGAAAATAAAACAACATAGGGTTAATTGATATGAGATTTAAGAATGGATGATGAGATCAAAATATTCTTATATTGAGACTAAGGTTTGAGAGAAAGAAGAAAGAATGAAGATGGTATTCTCATTGAGAAGGTGCGGTATTCTCATTGAGAAGGTGCAGATGGTATTCTCATTGGATTCAACGGCTAGGGTTTGTTAGGTTGGATTGTATCAATGGTATTTATAGTGGAAACAAATATTTTGGTCTCCTCTCATTTGTAATGGATTTGGGTCAGATCTGTAGAGTAAGATGACCTATATTAATATGACACTATAGTAGTATATTTCTGGTTCCGACGAGTTCGATTACCAACGACCCCATAATATTTCACCCGCACCCGTCCGCCCATAACCGTATGAATATGTTGACTTTTTTCGTCAAACCTGGTGATCCGATGTCACCCGCCCATTTGCACACGGGCCATGCGGATCAAACAGTTTTGGGCCGATTTGGATTTGTTGTCCACGCCTAACTCTAGGGAGAGATAGACATGGACCTATCCCTCCCTTTCTCATTGTGTTTTTACGACACACTTTAATTAATTATTTAGTTTTAGTTTTAGTTTTAATAAAAACTGAATTTTGTGTATTAAAAAAAAATTGAAATATGATTGTCACAACAATTTAATATTTGGTATTTTTTTATAAAAAAAAACATTACTTCATCAATACGACAATGAATGTCACATTTGTTTATTTCAGATATTAAGAAAAAAACCACAAACGAAATAAAGGAAATAATAATTTTATTAAATTATTCTTATTAAACATGACATATTTATCACTATCATAAATGCAAAATAGAATATAGTAACTTTAGAGTGATAAAAAATTATTAATTAGAAGACACTCTAAAAGAATATTAATTAGTATTGCAATGAAAACTAAAAAATTATATTTTTCTATAAAAAAAATTGGAAAAGGGGGAAAATGATATTCATTTTGACATTTTTTTGGGAAATGTAATGTAGCACTCATTATATGACAATACTTTATGACATTGGCCCGCTATCTAATAGTTTTCTGAATTTGTCTCAAAGGGCGAAGGTTCACATAAGGATGAGTTAGTTTGGCTACCCCAATTTTTTCTATTTTGTTTTAATAGATAGATATATTTTTATATTTAACTATCTCTTATAATATATATTTAGTCACCCCAAATATAAATTTATTGGTTCAAAGAAATATAACAAGAATAATAATTTTGTTGGTTTTAATTAGCCTAAACAAATAAGACCCATAACCCATTATTATATTGAAATTATTAAAACTATATAGAAAAGAAAACATTATTTTTTAGAAATTAGAAAAGGAATGGAAAACATTACATTGAAAAAAAACATTGTGAATATGCTTAGTACATAATCAATTATATATAGAAGAATTTGACTCATTAAAAAGTCATCGAACTCAATATTTATAAATAGCTATTTTTAATTTTAATTTCATTTGTTGCTGCTATAATTTATACTTTATATAGTATTAATTATGTTTTTTTTTCTTAGTAGTTACGTAGTTTTTTTGTGAATTTTAATATAACTGTTAGTGTTTTTACTTACTGGTTAAGTTTAATATATTAATTTTAAATTCTTTATTTATTTATTTAGTCGCTCTAAAAAATTTATCTTGATTGGTTACACAACACTAGTCTTTCTCCAATCGAGATGTTTCCACTCTTCCACGAAGACATGTTTCTAAGTTATAACCTCGGCCACAAAGGGTCCCCAAAATAGGTTTAAAAGAGGATACATGGACAAAAGATACATGTGTATATTAAAGAAATATGAGTTTTTTTTTTTAAAGTCTAAAAAGAATATATTAAAGAAACATTCTAAGCACAAGAAGTGCTTAGAAGAAGAATAAAAGAAAGTTTACAATTTCTCTACTGTACTTCCAAAACAAACCAAAAACGCAAACTAAATTACTCAAACAAGAAGCAAAACAATTAACCATAAGCGATGTCAATGCACTCTAAAGGCTAAGAGCACCATTGATTATACGCATACCAAAATTATTTTACATGCAATTTGATCTACCTCCATGCTAAAAGTTTAACTTGCTCAATAATAAGATTTGCATTCAAAACATGTGAACGAAAAATTGTCTCATTTCTTGATTTCCAAATTGTCCACGTCACCGCCAACCAAACTAAATTAGTTCTTTGAAGTATTACACGACTGCATGAAAAAAGAAAATCAAATTGGTTAGCGTGATTGATTGCATCCATAGGAAACACATCCGATAGTCCAAACTAATTCAAAATACCATACCACACGGATCCAAAAAGAGGGCACACAAAGAACAAATGACAGACGGTTTCAACTTCTCCGCAACCTGCTACATATTGTTGATCTTCAAAAGAAATGATTCCTCGGCGGAACAAATTATCCTTTGTAGGAAACCTATTTCGAAACAACATCTACAAAAGTAATGATACTTTTTAATGGACAAAAGGATACCACACAAGGTCTTGAAATGGGGTGCGGTGACACCCACGACAAACTCCTCCCGCAACACAATATATGCCTCCTTTATGGAATACAATTCTCCTTGTATATTATTCCACAACCACTTATCGGCTACATTAACCTGCAGATGAACGTTAGCCAATAAAATTCTACATTGCTCCACTAATTCCTCCTCCCACACAAACAATTGTGTCTGCCATCTCCACCCTTGATCACTCTTCAGTCGCAACAACTCTAGCATAACTTCTACACTTTCCTCTTGTTGTAAAGACAAATGAAATAATCTACTAAATTTCTCACACAAAACTCCACCAACCAACTATGGATCCTTCCAAAACAAAATATTACTTCCATTCTCAATAATTTTAAACAATTTTTTTATCAAACCATTCATCTTCAATACAACTTTTCCTGCATGAGAATGGTGGATAACTGTACCCATAAATAAATACTAATCTAAAATTTAAATTACTTTAAAAATAATTAAATAAAAAGACAATATGCAGCTTCAAATGATTTGTTGTGAGATATTATATCTAGCAAAATTCTAAAATACTAAACTTGTCACCTAAAGTAAAATTCTTTCAAATTATAATTCAAAAATATTTAACTTATGTTGAAATAAGATAACTTAAAATAAAATTAGAAATTAATAAAGAAAAACACAAATTAATGAATCGAAATAGATAAATTTGTTTATAATTAATGTATGAGCGACACATAAACATAAAAAAAAACAAAATTATCTTAAATTAAACTACAAAATAATTTAAATTATTATTAAAAATAAAAATATAATTTGTATATATAATATTGATCGGTTGATATATTTAACTCTTAAATTAAATTAATTTACCTGAGCAGTAAAAGAATATTAATATTTTAATTTTAATAGTGATAATTCGCTTGTTGATTAACACTTGTCAAAATTTGCAGCGAAAGTATTACTGTGCAGGCAGCACAAAAGGAACTCTACTAATATTCAATTATTTTTTGTATTGTCCTCGACCATCGACACTAAAGAGTAATCACTACACTATTGCCCAGTGGAATTATATAAAACAATTTTGACTTTAAAAATCTAAAATTTTATTCTTCTGCTTATTATTATAGATTGTGATTGTAGTTGCAGCTTCTTGTAATTTATTTCTTTAATTCGTTTTTTTTTTATTTTAGTCTTTTATTTTTTATTTAATAATTATTTTTATTTTTATTTTTTGTAAAATTATATAAACTCGTTATTTTATTAAAACTAAAAATGTAAATATTACTTAAAAATAAAAGATGAAAACAAATAAAAAAAGATAAAAGGATAAAATAAATATAAAAAAATAAAAAATAAAAATAAATATTAGACAAAAAAAGTAAAAAACCTAAAATTACATTTTAGCCCTTGCTTATTATATGATGAGTCTTCCTAGTTAATAACATGAGTTATATCATTAAAGGTTATCAACTTACAACAATGCTTGCCACATGAGTTTTATTGTTAAATGTTAGATTTAATTATAGTTTAGTCCTCTATTTTTATTGATTCATGAAATTAGTCTTCTTATTTTAAAAGTCGGTAGTTTTGTTTTTTTCCTCTGATTTTTTAACTAAAAAATAATGACATGAGATGATTTAAATAACGTGACATATAATACAATGATATAGGGTGCGTTTGTTTCAGATTTTTTCATGAAAAAATCTATTCTTTTAAACCAAAAATCATTTTGTAGGGTTTGAAGAACGTTTGTTTCAGATTTTTTAAAAATCATTTTGTTAAAAAAATCATTTTTTTAGCCAAAAATGAAAAGTTAAAAATAGTAGCTTCTCAAATTCGCTAGTGCGATAGATGAGAGAGAAAGATGCCAAAAATTTTAAAAATACGGAAATTAAGCCACTGATAAGAGAAAATGATGTAATTACCCTTACCCTTTTTGAAAAATCCAAAATTACCCTCCATCAATTTTTACTGGATTTTCTCTCTGCTGCATCAGTTTTTTTCTTTCCATGAGGCTCTTATATAGGTTTTTCATCAAGTAAATTTCCTTCTCCTTTTCAATTTTTCCACATAATTTTTTTTATTGTTTCTACGCCTTTTATTTGAAACATTTTATTTTTATATCATTCCTGATACTATTTTTTTTGTTGCTTTTTTGTGTTTATTTATTGTTTTTTGATGAGTACTTAAGGTACATTAATCAATTTTAAAATGTGTATAAGAAATGAATTAAACTTATAAATTTTGTAGGGTATTATAAAAGTCATGTCCTTTATGGTAACTTTGTAGTTTAAAAAATCACTTTTATAAAATTGTATACAAACAGATTAAAAATCATTTTTTTTAAAAAAATCATTTTTATGATAGTAAACAAACGTAAATAAAAAAATCAGTTTCAGACAAATCTCTACAAAATAATCTCTAAATTTTTTAAACTAAAAATCATTTTTATTTAAGCTCAAACAAACGCACCCATAAAATGATCAACACTCATGAAATTGAAATAAAGTATTGTAAAAACTTAGATTTCAACTTTGGAAATTTTTTATATTTTTAATTTAATTAATGATATATAAATAACTAATGCATCAGATGGTTCTATATCATAGAATTGTATGTCACATCATTAAAAATATGTTAATTCGATATTTTTTAGTTCAAAAATCTAAATAAAAAATCAAAACTGTCGAGTTTAAAAATAGATGATCAATTTTATAAATTGATAATAATAAAGGGACATAAACTGTAATTAAACCTATAAATTATCAACTTACAATAATTCTTGCCACATAGTAATAATTTTAAAATAATCAAATAAATGATGTACCTCAAAATTCATCAGTCAAATTTTATGTATAAAACGCAAACATTCATCTAAAAGAGGACTCTAATACAATCAAGATAAAGAACAATAAATGAAAAACTCTTTGAAAATAAAAACATTGCTACACTTCATAAAATAGCAACAGTCGGTTTAAAGCAATGATAGTAACTCTTATGAACCTTTTTTAAGACAATACCACCAAAAGGAAACAACACCAAGTGAAACTTAACAATGAAACACCATTCATATGATTCCAATTTTCAGCTTCTAATGAATCACTATTCCCTAAAAACAACACATTCTCTTCAGCATTTCAAGAACTATTTGGTTTGCTTGTATTAGAAGAGGAAACTAAATTTCTACAAAGAGGAAACTGGATGAATTTCTAGAATGAGATTGAATTTTGGTAAAACTCTAGTTTTTTCCCCTTCAACAACATCAAAAAGACAATCAGGACATTACAAACCATTTTGAAATTTTCGAGTTGAAAAACCAAAATTGGCAAAGACATAAGATGCTTAGAAATACTCTACTCTAACAAATAAAAAATATCACCATAAAAAATAAAATATGCATTCACGAGAAGCTTCAAAATCATAGATAAGCCAAAATAATATATAAAAAGTGTGGTTTTGCAACTTACTCTTTACTCTGCAAAACACAAAATTCACCCATTTTACTACAAAACTTACACAATGTTTATAACTGCAGAAAATCACAAACAACAATAACCAATTCAAATTTGCATAAAAATTCACTCCATAAAAGAACTCATCCAATATATAAAAAGTAGAAAAATTTGTAATATAGGTCCAAAGAGAGAACCTCAGTTACTGTTAAGATATGCCTCCTCCATTAGAAAAAATAAAAAGAGAAGTAAAAAAATTGTCACGATCACTATTCAATAGTATATGTAGGAGTCTAACCTCTTCGGCTAGACTCATCTTTTGTTGGTATTTTTATTCATATTTATATAAAACTAAAGATATATATGTCATCATTTACATATTACCAAATCCATGCAATATTCTGAATTTCCACAAAACAAAACAATTAAAACGAAATCACTAAATCAATTACAAGAAGGATGAGCACTACCAACGCTCCTACCATCCTCACTAGTTTCCTGATTTTGTGGAGAAAACATAAGTTGTGCCTCAATAGGATGATCATTCCCAAGAGCAACATAATGTTGTTGTTGTGCTTCACCTTGTTGTTCAATCCTATAATAATCACCACCACCATTTTCAAAATTTCCCATACCCAACGAAGAAGCCACATCAACACCAACACCACCACCAGCTAACCTAAGAAAATACTCTTGTTGAGCAGCGGCAACAAACCGTTGAGCTTCTAGAAACTCTTGTTCCTGATGTTGAACATCAGGAACAACTAACTCCCCTACTCCTCCAACCGTTTCATTACCGAAGTTGTTAGATCCGTTATTCAAACCCGCAAATTGCGGATTCCATTGTTGCTGCTGCTGAGGCATGATAACCGTTCCAGGATTAGCCAAAAGGTAATTCATAGTTTGAGGGTTAAAATTATAATTCAAAAGTTCTTTTTTCGCTATCTGAATTTCGTTTCGAATTTCTTTTAAACGCTGTTGAAGAACCGAGATAAAACCAACACATCCGTAGACTGGGTCTCGTATACGAGACTCAGCCTCATATGCTAATGATTTCACCGCGTCTTCGCGATCCTCTGCGTGAAGCTCTTTTAAGAGCTTGGCAACCTTGCTTGCACCGAAGACGCGGTGAACAGAAGCGAATCGTTGTGGATTGTCCGGCGAAAAGTAGGGTGCGAAGTAGCATTCTTGTGTGCACTTTTGTCGGAGAAACTTGCACGCTGCACATGGTGAATTTGAGGACGACATTGAAGCAATATAACTGCAAATCAGATTAAATTAATCAAATAAAAAAGAAACATTAATTAATGAAAATAGGAATTGATTTTTAAATACGGTTGATTTGTTACCGATTTGATTTTTGGTATTGATTTGGGATTTGAGAAAACGAGGGGGGATTAATTGAAATAATAATCAACCCCAATGAGTTGTGTTCTTGATAATATATGAAACTATATTAATAGAAACATAGGAAATGAGATAAATAAAAAGAATTAAAGATCTAAAGAGGAAAAAGAACAATAAAGAAAATATGTTGTATGGTGTAAAATGTAACTTGTATTGAGAATGAGATTGAAGAGAGAAGGTATTCTTGATTGTTCTTTAGCGCTACGTACTGCCACAAAGCAACCATTCTTCTTCTTATCGTTTTTATTTATAGTTAGTTAGTTATATGTACTGTGAGATGCGAAGATTACTCGATATGGCACGTGTAATAAATTTTCAAAATTCAACTTAAAAAATAACTAATTTTAAAATATACGAATTGGTTTTCGTTCTTATATTACGAATCAGTTATAACAATTTATTTTTATTTTTTTAAAAGTTAACAGTCTCTTTAGCGGTCTTTTATCTCCTCTTGATTTTATTTCATGCGCAACTATAATATACGGCCAAAAACTGTTTTCATCTAACTTTATTTGTTCTTCTAAAAAAATTTAACTTTTCATATCTAACTTAATTTGTAGGACGGAGTGTTATTTTATGGTATTTTACATTAAAAAAAATTTGCATGGTATTATTTATTATTATTATTTTACTTAAGATTAAATATAATCCAAAAAAATATAAACCAAATTAATTATTTTTTTTTCATGTTATCTTATTAGTTCAAATATCCATTTTAAGATTAAATTTTTTTTTTTTTTACGTACATCTAATCAAATGACTCTATATAAATAGAGATAGTTTTTGAACTAACCTAAAAAAATAATACTATAATTTAATTTTATTAAATGCATGTGTAAAACAATTTTACAATTTCAATAAAATTTGGTTTAATATTTACATGGTAACCATTAATAATATAAAATATTTTATCTATACATACAAATCAAACTTTATTTACAATATTCCGAGTGAAAATCACATCGAATAAAAAGTTGAAGTAGTTTATACTAGTTTATTTTTTATTTTAACTGAAAATAACTAAAAACAACCCAAAAACCACGAAAAAGCGCAAAGGCAAATTGGATGTGAGATAGATTGTGCAATTCATGCGAATTTATCTATGGCGCCATATAGCATTAATACTGTTTTAAAATTTGTTGATATTGATATATATCTTATTATCTTTTGTATAAAAAAAAAGTATCTTGTTATCCTTCATCTAGCATATAAAAGTGAAAATAAAATAAATTTAAATGAGAGTAATTTTGTTAGTTGTCTATAGCCAAACCCTTATAGACCGACTTAAGAATAGCAACGGGAAGCGTTTGAGGAGGGTTTAGTCTCCCCACCTGGTCCCGATTAATTGAAAAAACTTGCATCCCCTCCATTTCTTTTTGGGTTAAAATTTGAGTTCTCATCCCGTTTTAATCTTGCACTTATTCATATATATATATATATATTATAAAATAATAAATTTAAAATTCATATTTATTATAATTAATATAATAAAATAATTATTATTATACAATAATAGAAAAATATTAATATTATTTTTTATAGACAAGAGATTTAAATTTATTATATATAAAAAAGTATATAAATTTAAAAATATTATCAATTTTACTAGCAGAACGAATGTGGATGCGGATAACAACATTCTCAAACTCGCCTTTGTCCTTGACTTTTAAATTCAGAGACATCCCACATTCACACCTAATCAAAACAAATTTTTCTCGTCCAAGTCAGAACGGGTTTGTTAACAATGATAAACATAGAAGAGACAAATATGAAGAGAGGAAGAAGAGAAGGAACCCACTATGGTTTCATAAATCAAATGAACAAAAGCTTAGTGTGATAAAGTTACAATAGGTATAACAGAATGGAAAAATCTAAAATACCCTTACTACTAAAATATAATAACATTATCTAACATCTCCTCTCAAACTCACGATGCATTAACATGGAGTATCGATAGTTTGTCAACCAAAAAATGAAAACGTTTAATGGAATCTATCTTTGTGAACAAACCAACAATCTGTAAGGAAGATGAGACAAACGGTAGAGTAATGGTTCCATGTTGAACATGATGATGAGTAAGATGACAATCAATCTCAATGTGCTTGGTGCGTTCCTGAAAAACCGAGTTATGAGCAATTTGAATAACACTCTTGTTATTGCAGTGCATCAGAGTTGTCTCAATAAGAGAGATACCCATATCAGACAAAAGCCAACACAACCAAATTATTTCAGCAGTAGTGGATGTCATAGCACGATACTCAGCTTTTGTCGAAAAGCGAGAGACAATGTCATGTTTCTTACTCTTCCAAGAAAGATACAAAATCATGTGGTGGACTTACGATCTGTGGTGTCACCAGCCCAATCAACATCCGAATAAGCACGGAACTCCAATGAGGATGACGATGGAAAGAGAAGACTCTAAAATTGAGTTTCTCAAAGATAACGAAGTATACGAAGAACAATTGTCCAATGTACTGTAGTGGAAAAGACAACAAACTAACTGACAACATGAACAACATAAGCAATATCAGGTCTGGTAATTGTAAGATACACCAAGCTGCCAACTAAAGTACAGTACAAAGTGGGATCTGGTATATTTTAAAGCAATTAAACATGTGCTTACATTGCTGTCCAGAACGTTCTTGACAATCGAAGAAGGTTTTTTCTTTTGGGCTTGATGGAAAACGTGAATGAGTGAGTGAATAAGCTATGAAATGTCAGTTTGGTATTGTTTCCAATTAGAATTATGCAAAGCTTTCTGCAGAATATTGTAAGTACAATGTACTTGTGTCCTTGCTCACAACTCATCAATTTGGAGATCAATCTTGAGGTTGTTTTCCTCCTTTGGGTATTCAGCTCGAGTTGTGGGCTTCACCATTGATTTGAGCAGTCTTGATACTCTTTAATATGTGGTTTGAACTGTGGAAAATTATCTGTTTTAATTCTACCCTTAAATTTAAGTAAATGCAGCTATGAAAAGATTCCCCATTTTTAATAGTCATTTAACACTAATGATTTTTCAAATTCAACACAGAGCATACATATTTAACTCATAGTCCTACAATTCACACCAAATCATATCAATTCATTTTTCTACAAAATCCACACATAAAGCACATTAATTCAAAACTCCATATTTTCAAACATAAACCACCAAATTTAATCTCCAAAATTTTCAACCATAAATCACCAAATTTAAAACTCCAAAATTCTCAAACATAAATCACCAATTTCATCAATTCATTTTCCGCAAAATCTACACATAAATCACATCTCAAAAATTCATAATATTAATTATGAACACATAAACCACACCAAACTTGAATCACCACAACAACATTAATATATCAGAGTTCTCTCCACCGCTAACTCAGTGCCAATGGTCTCGATTCCTTTTCGAGACTCAAGGAGCTAACTACATAAACATAAATATTCATAACAATTTGTTCACAACTAAAATTTATCCAACCATAACAAAGTTCCCAAAATTATATCTTTTTCACACACCAAACTTTTACAACCAAATAATCAAACATTAATTCAAAACTCCACATTTTCAAACATAAACCACCAAATTAAATCTTCAAATTTTTCTCCAAATTTTCAACCATAAACACATTAAATTTATTTTCCACAAATCTACACCTCAAACACATCAAATTTATTCTCCACAAAATCACATATAAGGTCCTAAATGCAAACTAAAAGTTTGGAAGGAGCCCTTACCTTAACGGTAGCTTTAACAACCGATTACGGCACCGCGATTAATTCCGGTAAAATATTTTGTTGGTTCGTCGCTTCCAAAGTTGGTTCACTAGCACCGTAGCGTGGAAGTGAACAACTTTCCCTTCTGTCACTTCTCGAAATGAAGCCAGGAAGTCAATGAAAAGTGAGGATTTGTTTTGAGAGTTTTTGAAAAGAAAAAAACAAAACTTTGGCTTGTTTTTTTGGAAACAGAGAAGAAGGAAGAAAGATGATGGAGGTTGGCGTGAAAATGGAAGGAAAGACTTACTTTTTCTTTCTTTTACGTTTTGTTTACTATATATATATATATATCACAAATATTTAAAAATATATATTTTCAAAAACGTCATCATTTCCCCCGTTTTATCACATCACATCACAAACTACTTTTTCAGAAAAAAATATTCTCTCGTCGCAATTCAATCGGCAGATGAATTTTTCTAAAAAACGTTGCATCTCAGAAAATTTTTATTTCACTAAATTTTTTACCGAAATAAGGTTTCATAAAACTTAACCATTTATTTTCCTAAAACTTAATCATTTATTTCATAAGGTTTGTTGTCATTTAAATGAATATCAAAACGGTTTTTTCCTCAACACATTTGTTGGTGCAAAAAGTAATTTCTATTACAAAATGAGGCTCAAAATCTGAATCCAAGAAGTCATCTTGTGTTTGATTCTCTTGACCCAAATGGTGTGCTGAAATCTTCTCAGAATATGGATTAGGATGACTCAAGAAGTATACCTTTTTCTTCGATGCATGTTGCAGCTACTACTGACTCAGATGGGGATTTAGAATACCGGAGAAAGTTGACAAAATCTTTCAAATTTTAGGTGAGACTAATCATTTTATTGATTCAAATTTTGTCTTGCTATATAGAAATCAATGAGCATAACGAAATTGTGCATGCATAATTATTGGTTGGTAGCTAAAACATGCACACACAAAATTGATGCAAATATGTTTATTTCATTTGCAAATAGAATTTAATTTTTAGACATTTCAATGTGAAGAGGTTTTACGCTCTCAATCCATCACAATCGTTAGATCATTAGAAAAGTTTGACTTTTACCATAATTATTTATAAAGTCATAAACATAATTTTGATTGTGATTGTGATATGCTGACATTGCAAAATATTGCATAAAAATTAAACTCCTAGAAAGTTAAAGTTAATTTAATGTTTGGTTTTTATGATGTCTGATATGTTAATGTCATTTGTAAATATGTTTATGTCTAATTTTAAATATGTTTATGATAATGTCATTTGTAAATATGCTTAAAATCAAATACTAACTCTAAAATGTTTATTATCCATTCTCACATTCTCTTTTATATTTTTAGGGCATGTTTTGATGAGATTCCATTCATTTGGATTGAAATTTCTAAGTCCATGAAATTAGCTATTTCAATTGGAGGACAAAATTGAGTGGATATAATGTACCATTGACTTTGTTGAAACTTTTCTTTTCAGATAGTGAAAATACTACTACACAATATTGACTCTTTATATCTTCTGAATTATTTCTAAACATTTTTGTTTTATGTTACAAAAGATTTTTAAGTCAATTATACATTTGTTACATTTGAAGTATTACCTTCAAGATAATAGTCTATATGATATATTTTTTTTACAAGTATTCATTTTTTGTTGGTGGTATTTTTCTAGTGATTTTTTTTTAATGAAACGACTGATGTTAATAAGGAGTATTGTTAGTATTTTTATAGGGTATTGATTGAATCTACGACCACCTTATCACTCCACTCTTTAACTCGTCCATCCAACCACCAAGCCAACCTTATATCCCCTTATTCTAATTTTTCTGAACACTGAAAAGGTAATTATTGTGGCTTCATCAAATACATAATGAAATTGAATATATATACATGTAGTAGCATTGGACAACAACTACTCTTTTATTTAGCACTTGATCCATTATGTAATGAACATCCAATTCAATGTGTTGAATGATGTATTGGATATGAAGATAAGACTTTAGTACATAGGTTTTTTTTGGGTAAAATAGCCTAGTTGCTAGATTCACCCACCTTAAGTGTGGAGAAGTGGAAATTCCCAAGTTCAAACTCAAGCCTCTACATATAGGTTGTCGCACCATGAAATTGGTTTTCTTGGTATAGGTAGCACAATTTCTTAAATTAATGATCTAATATAAGCAACTTCTTCTGCAAGTTTAGCCAAATCTTGATACTGTGATTTTGTGTTGGATCTAAAGATTGCTTTCTACTTCTTAGAGCATAACCTCACCAAATGTTCTCCTAAGAATACACATTGAATTGCAACAAGTTTTCTATCATCTAAGTTAATGGCCCAATCAACACTAGAAACACCTTTCAAGTGTTTCCTTTGTAGTCTCAGGTTCTTGTTCTTCTTGTAATCTTTTTGTAGTTCCTACATAGAGGTGCTTGGGCTTAAGAATTCCAACCTTGTTCCTGGTTTTCGTTTGGTGTTGATTAGTAATTTTTGTTGTGTGTTTTTGTTCATAATTGATGCCTTTTTTGTGTGTATTATGATGTCGAAACTAATGTCATTACTCTCATTGTTGAACCCTCTATTGCACAACCTCCCTTGATCAAAGACGTGTCTCAGTATTCGACATATGTCAGTATCTAACACCGACACAATATTGATACATTGATTATTAATTCATTTCTCATTCTTTTTTTCGATGTCGACATGGCTGTAAGGGTCGTGTCCAGTGTCCATGTCAATATTCGTGTTTCATAGATTGCATCTACTACTAGAGTTGTTTCTACTTCATTTGACATTTGATAGGTTGAATACAATATGGTGAGAAATAAATATTCTTTTTGTTCATATCAAATATTAATGCTATATACAAGAAAGAAAGACTTAGAAGTGGATAACACGCATAAAAAAAAGGCTTTCATGCATTTGTAATTTGGTTCTTTGTTACATAGTTTATGGTATGGTGATTTGTTGTCTAAAACAAGATTTGACAATTGATTCATTGTGGACAGTATAGTGTACTAGCTCTACATTTTCATTCGTTATGCCTAGATAAAAATATATTATTTTTGGATTGTGCCACGACCTAACTCGTCAGAAATAACATTCTAAGAGCAAACATCATACACTTCAATGCCTTTGAAGTCAAACAATTTCTCGTCAACCTTTATCATAACAAGTGGAAAGAGACACGAAGAGAAAATCGCGACGTAGTACCTATAGAGGATGCACTTGTTATTGTATCAACAAAGCCTTGGTTCACTCGGGATAATTGGCGCTATCTATAGGAAAAAAACATTATAGAAAAAAAACACGTAAGAGGATCTTTGCCACACACAAGGGCCGACAAACCCTGTAACCCATTAGTCTCAACCTGAGGTCCTGTTCCAGCACACAAAAAATTTCACATTACATGGAAATTCAGGCTAACAGTAGTTTACAAACAACACCCACACTCCTTTAACAACTAAGATATCTTTCAATAAAGGACAAATGGCTAAAACATGACCCAAAGAAGACAATAATTTAGAAACGGGTGATGCAGAATTGAGGTCGGAACGATTACTTAACAAAGATAAAAACTATTTTTAGATAAAATTATTTAAAGTTTTTTGTTAGCTAATTTGGTAGAATTTAAATTTTAAGCTTGACATCTTATCATATGATCCATAATCTAAGCTATGCCACTATGTTTTTAGTTTTTAGGCAAAATATATCCTAAGGTGCTTTTTGTTTCACGAAAGTAACAGTTTAGTCCTTTATATTTTTTTTTGTAACACAAAGGTCCTTTAAGTTTAATTTAGTTTCTGCTTAGGTTCTTTAAATTATTACTTCCTGATTTAGTTATATAAGTTACATCATGTTTACATCGTTAGTTCATGTTCTCACCTTAAACAACGACTAGTATTATTGAAAACATCTTATCATTAGAAACTCTACCAAATATTGCAACAATAAATTGATCATACTAATCATTTTGAATACAATCATTAAACCTTATAAAAGATTAATATTTCTTGATGTTCTACAACCATTTAGACATGTGTATATCATTTAAAAACTTGGTAATAAAAGTTTATTCACGCAATCAATATTATTAAGTTTATTCACTTGTAAAGTAGTTTAGATTGTCAACTCACTGAAGGTGCGAACACGAGAAGGGGGGTTGAATTGTGTTTGCACAAAGTTGATAACTTTATGGTAATTTATAAATAATTAAAAAATTAGTTTTGTTTTGGTGACTTACTTGGAGTACAAGCAATCGGATTCAGAAGCAGCAAACAACGAAAGTATAAATGATTTGACCCATAGCTTTATCCTGGTTCACCATTAACTTTGTCAAAGATTTTCTTCAATTATAAATTTGAATCAAATCTTATTTTAGATTTTCTTCAAAAACATTAATATTCTTTCATACTCTTTGAAGTCAAATATATTGTTCTCATAAAATACTTTTGTTAACATCAAAACTCTAAATGTAAAACCAACTTGGTTCCAACAATATCCACCTTTTTAATGATGACAAAACTTGTATTTTTGATAACAACTTTTCTTTATATTTCTTTGACTCCCCCTAACTTAGGGATCCGCCTAAGTCTAAGTATCATTTCCTCTCCACTTTATCAAATATCTTTCTCCCCCTTTTGTCAACAGACAAAAAGACTTGAATGTGAAACTTTGCCTCTTTCCTTTTTTTTCTTTTCGTTTGTCTTTTTTTTCTTCGTTTTTCTTTTTTTTTTTTGTTTCT